>JAQISU010000152.1:1775000-2335000 GCA_029339505.1 Unio delphinus | reverse complement strand
CTGCCGGATATTTCCACCTCGATGTTTTGCTTGCGGGTGTCAGCTGGTCTGTAACACAATGGAACCTGTAACATCGGATATTTTTGTTTGTGTAGCTCAAATAATTGCCGCTGAATTGTATCTCTGACTATCTTTCTACTTGCCACTACAAAATTCCTCCATGGAAGTTTCAGGAATTATTCCTCTGATTATTTCACATTGGATTCTATCCGGCTGTAATCTAATTAATTTTTTAACCTCACTTAATTGTTCATCAAGTGCCATATAATCGCTGTCAATTTCTTCATAATAGTCCACGAATTCTTTCAGCCAGTTATGTGGACCCGCGCCGACAAATGGTGGTGGCTGTCCATGATCTCCGCACATTATGACGGTCGTGCTTTTTGTCAGCAGCAAGATACGTACACGCAGTAACGCCTCGTTTTATCTCTCTGGCTAATCTATGTGTTGGCGTCAGCACAATCAATTGGATCTGATATCGGTGGTGCATTAGAACGTTCTGATAAATTATCACCGCGTAAATAATTACTTTTAATTTCAACACCTGCTGATTCAGAATAATCACGCAGCATTTCTTTTTTAATTCTCCATGATCCCCAACTTTCATCCGAATTAGTGAATTCAGTAACTGCACTGTACTTGCTGTTAATGTAAAATGAATCAACGGCAACTCTAACCGCAGTGTCAGGAATAATCACGCAGCATTTCTTTTTTAATTCTCCATGATCCCCAACTTTCATACGAATTAGTGAATTCAGTAACTGCACTGTACTTGCTGTTAGTGTAAAATGAATCAACGGCAACTCTAACCGCAGTGTCAGGAAATATATTTATCATTGAAAATAAATTAATACAAGCATTACCCAGCATCGACGACCTCAAATGTATATACGGGAATTTGTAACCGTCGCTATAAGTAACGAATGTACCCAATTTTGTTCCATCGGACAAGAAAGCGTCTTTACGATCCACATATATGTTTTTGGATACTGCATCCGCGATTACGAAGTCGTATTCGGTGTTATCCATAATCAGCCGTGAACAATATCTTTTATAGTCACATGTTTTCCCTCCCTGAGTGAATTTTCCGATTGTTCGTCTACCGAGACCTTATGCTTCGATGTTTCGTTGATTAAATACCGGTTTGGACCACTCAATGACATATTCTTCGTTGGCATCAATATGTTTTCTGGATTCCTCAATTATACTATCAAGACGTTCCGGTGTTGGTAACCAGAAATTGGTTTGTTTCCGATATGATATAATTTCTTCACTGACCGTCAGCGAAATTAACATTTTTGTATCAATCATGAATCTTAATAGCGCTATTGGCAGCCACTTCTTTTCAGACATGTGTCTACCAATCAAAATATAACAACAGCGATTAAGTCCTGCTGCGAACTCGAATGATACTACACGAACGAATCCAGTTAAATCAAAATCAGGCAGTGGCCCATTAATTGCAACACCAGTCATTTCATGTACGGGGTGTCCAAATCGTTTAAAATACTCAGTACACTCTCCATAACCAAGAAAACTCGCTGGATAACAAGCAACCATATCAACTGAAATGATATTATCATGGTCGTATTTGTTATTCCATTAACCGCCATGATTAAATTCTAAACAACTAGCCTCAATGTCTGGCAAGAATTCTACGCGCTTTGGTTTCCATGCGTTTTTGATTCTTGCAAAATGAGCTGCAACCGACGGGATTGTAAAACAGTTTGTCAATAATTGTTCGTCGTTGATAATTTCACCGTTGATGATTTCATCATTGTTGTTGCCTTCTCCACACGCCGTTGAAAATCCGCTAGCTGTTTTTTTCATTTTGTTGTGAAATGCTTCAGTGCGGTATAATTCACCGTTTGGTCTTACAAACTAATCAAACGTATTCGTGTCGTTTTCAGTGCTGCGAGGTACTTACTCAAATGCTCAATAGCATCGAATAGTTTCTCTTCAACGAGAAAACCATCCCTGGAGAATTCTTCTCGTAAGATTTCGTCGGGTATATACTTTATTGTTCTGTTTCGTGGAAATATTGTGACCGCGGACGTCCATGCGTGTTCGTTATGATCAATAATTTTAATTGGGGCTCCATTTTTGTTATATTTTGATTCGTATAAAACTTCTCCGGTTATCGTCATAACTGTTATTGGTGATGTTTCTAATTTCGCTATATCGTTAATAGTTGCTCCGCAGTCTTTCACCGTTAACTGCCATTGAGCTATTTTGCAACGCCGTAGATCGGTAAGTTTGTTCCCTCGGGATGCATTTGTAAAATGTTCTGTTATTCGTGCTCCTACACAATTGAGTGGCAAAGCCAATGACGACGAAGTCGCCGGCGACGACTGTTTCATTGGTTTAAGTTTTCTTATATCAGGTTTTTCATTTAACGGATATATCCCATACACAACTGCTGTTTCAGGATATGCTCGTTTATAGTATGATTTGTCAATTCCAGTTAACAAACCCGGCTTAGAATCACAGCTAACAACGACTGTTTTCTTGTCTTTGAGAATCGGTTCAAATTTGTCTCGCATAATCCAACCGCCTGATTCTACACGGATGATGAATTTCACTCTAAAAAAGTACATTTTGTTGCCAAGTTGTGATAACATCAACGCTGAGTTGCTGTCGTTCATGGTGGTATCAACAACGAAATCAATTCGAAATGTTGACCAGCTATGAGATGCACCGTCGTGCTTGAATTCATTAATACAATCGCGTATTTTATGTATCAGGTCTCTATCAGTTATTACCCGTTTTGGCACATCTTTGTGGGTTCTATCGAGATCAAATTTAACGTTTTGGAAAGGCTTAATTGCTGATATCTCTCGAACTCCTCCATGGTATAATTAAAACAATTATTTAAATAGAAAAATATAATATAATGAATCACTGCAAGTGGCTAATGATTGGATCAACAACTCCATGTAACAAAACATCCAGAAGCGAATTATGTGGGTATCATTTACAAAGCGTTTGCAACGGTTCCTTTGGCCCCCTTCCGTGCCTCCAAAGCGGGGTGGGGGTAAGGGGAAAATCGCAGTTGTGTCTTAGTTGTGGCGGCAAATGTTACAGGGAACTAAAATGCTTTTTAATGACAAACGAATAAAAAATGCCCGTCATTGATACTACTGATGACTCCGTCAGCGACAAAATCATAAAAACCCCTCGACCTCACGACTACATTGATAGACTTATAATTAAAGCAAATAAAAAATTAGAAAAATAGTATTATTATACAAATGAGCCAAGATTTCAGACCTCACCCAGTTCTTGTTAATTATGAAGCATCCCGTGATGGTGTTGTCAGGCATCGCAGACTACAAAAACCGGTTGGACAGGTAAATAATATGGGATAATTTATGTTTACAGCTGGGAGTAATACATATCTCTGTCACAGAGCCATCTATGAGACATTTTACGGATTAATCGAAGACGGATTTATGATTGATCACGTTGATGGATTTCCTCAAAATAACAAATTGGATAACTTACGAGTTGTTACTCAAAGTGAGAATGCAAAATTAGGTGGAACCGACAAACACTCAAAAAGGGCAAAACAAGTCAAAGCATTTGATAGAGAAACCAGCGAAGAAAAAATATTTCAATCAATAAATGAAGCCAGTACATAATTTGATATTTGTAGGACTTCAATACGATTTGTTGCAGAAAATATAACTAAATTAACTCTGTCGAAGAAAAATGGACATAAAATAATGTTTGTATACATCTGAAACGATTCAAGGGAGATAACTCCTTTATGGATAAGTCCACCGCCACTCATAACACTCTACTCACTAAGTTCCCTTGTATTATGACCGTCAAAG
The DNA here is from genome assembly GCA_029339505.1 of Unio delphinus. Taxonomy (NCBI): domain Eukaryota; kingdom Metazoa; phylum Mollusca; class Bivalvia; order Unionida; family Unionidae; genus Unio; species Unio delphinus. Next base: position 2,331,164 of record JAQISU010000152.1, on the reverse strand, counting down.
GTGTTTTGTGTCGTCTGCTTCACCTGTAGAGAGAGTTATAATTGGCATAGGCGCGCGCACACGTGACTGTAATGGAGTATAATACATGAGTTTCGGTAGAGTTGTATTTATCAACTTTTAACATTTTTTTAAAACTTTTTATTGTCGCTTGGCTAAAACTGCATCATTTAAACAGTTGTATTTATTTAGACCATCTACATTCCGCTATTAAGACACTTTTAGTACAGACGTTCTTTATAATCCAGCGCGTTACCTATGTTCGCTCAGCCGGAACGAGAATGAAACACTAGTGTTTCCCATTCATTGAAGTAGGTGGGCGTGGTTAAAATTCCTCTGTATACAGCTCTTTGTGACCTAATCGATAACGCATTTTGTCTAGACGATTAGAACGGAGAAAATACACGCTGTTATCTAACAACTGTATTATTTTGTTTAGTGTTATATTTAAATATTTGGTCTCATTTAAATGTTGTGAAACAGCATTAATAAGTAATTCAAGGAAATAAAATAACACACCCGTGAATCAACGCTGCTGTATTAGTCACCTTATATATGTTATGACTCGTAATAAGCTTGGGGCTTTTTAAAGCCAAATCCGACCGATTAAAACTAACCAACGCCATTAACCCGGGCGTGTGGTTGTCTTTTGTCAATCATGCAACCGGGTTAATTTAAGTTGGCTGCTTTTGATTGGTTGGATTGGCCGTAGCATGTTTGTGCTGTCTTGTGCCGTCCCACATCATTACATCACAAATTCCATCATCGTTTCATTGAATATACCATCCTTAACTAAGTATATATGGAATTGTGCCGCCTACATCAATCGTTTCGTTGAATATATACCATCCTTAATTAAGTATATGTTATGCCTAAAATCTGCCACAACACTCGAGTGGAGATATATATATGGAATTGTGCCGTCCCACTTCATCGTTTCATTGTAAATATCCATCCTTAATTAAGTATATGTTATGCCCAAAATCTGCCACAACACTCGAGTGGAGATATATATGGCATTGTGCCGTCTCACATCATTGTTTCATTGTAAATATCCATCCTTAATTAACTTAATTAAGTACATGTAGTGCTGTCCCCCAAGCATATCCTCTGGGCGGTCTAAGTTGGCGTTTGCCACGTTAGGCCTCCCGCCGGAGATGTATGTTTCGGGTTCCTTTGGGCTTACTTGGATGTGAAGGCAACCAAGGAGTTCCAAAGATGTGTTGTCGTATTTGTCCACCAAGCATATCTTCTGGGCTGTCTAAGATGGCGTTTGCCACGTTAGGCCTCCCGTCGATGATGTATGTTTCGGGTTCCTTTGGGCTTACTTGGATGTGAAGGCAACCAAGGAGTTCCAAAGATGCGTGTTGTGCTGTCCTTAATTAAGTTAATAAAGTAACCTATGGGTCTCTCTGACTTCATAGGGCGCCAGCGAGATTGCCAAATGAGTGTTATTTTTTTTAATAATTAGAGGTAAAATGGATTATATAAATAATGGATATCAAAGATATAAATTCTATAATTGTTGAAATTTCAAATTTGAAGAATCGAGGGATAGTATTATCTGAAGATCTCGACTGCGACAGGATTGCCTCGGAATATGAAGACACTGAGCATCAGTTTAGTAAGGGTCGTTATGTTTTACCTAAGATGTACAGGCTTGTGAAAGGAATTCAAAAGTCCATCAATGCTTGTTTGTACGGTAACGACATTAATGTATTTATAACGCTATTTAGCACCGTTGAAGCAATACGTCAAAAGCTCGGCCAAGAGTATCAAAAACGAGCTGAAATTAGTTCTAAGGTTCGTGATCTTAGAAAAATATTAAACGAGGAAAAACCAGTATCCTAACCACGTGAGCGTTTCTATGAAAAATAAGCTTTCGGTAAATTTTCAGTAAAAAAAATATTTTTTTTAGCGTTTTTTGTTACACTTGTCACATAGGATTTTCTCCTGAAAGAATACTCAGCAGTTTGGGCTTGTTCATGCAGTTATGTGCGTAATGGATGATCTGGTTGTGGTAGCAAGTAATCACCGCGACGCCTCCATTTTCACGTAGTTGTTGTTGTTGCCGCGTCGTTAACAAAAAAGGTTCATCGCCGTTCTCAGATATTACGATTTTGAAACCCCCAGCGATGTTATTTCTGAAACATTCGCGGATAGCGTCGTACAGTTTAACCCTGTCAGATATGGATACGTTAGCTTGATGGTACATTATTTAATAAGTCAGCTTTTAATTGTGATAGTTTCACATTTGAAAACTCAGTTCGCAAACAATATATGGTAGGTTAATCGCTTACAACTAAATTAGCCCGAGAGCGGCTAGCAGCAATTAAAAAGTTTATACTGGTTCGAGATAGACTTCGCAAGAAACTTCAACAACGATAACAAGCGCAGACTGGCTTTTCTGTGTCAAGTGAACAACTGTTTACTCCGATAACAAGTGCGACCAAAGATGTGAAAAAGTTAACTGAAGCAGCGATATATGGAGATATTCCTGAACGAGAACGAGCAAAGAAGGCGCCGCTGCTTGATAAAATTGAAAAGATAGCAGCAGAGACCGAACAAACGCGCGCAGGGATACAACAGCTATCCAGTGATATAAAAACTCAACGCCAAATTGAAGAACGCGAAGAACAACAGCAAGATGCAGCTGAAGGAAGAGTCTATTCACCTGAAAATATATTTACAGTCGCAGCATTAAATTAAATTAGAGGAAACCATACGGATTCCGAATTAGCTGATTTTGCTAGAGAAAATTTTCCAAAGGGTAAAAGAGAGAATTTTTTAAAAGACTAGTTTAAAAATTTTATAAAAGACAAAGACACTTGGGCATCAAAAATATATCTAGTGAAACGCGGCGGGAATAAAATCTCGGCGTTGCAGCACCATGGTTCTAATGACTTTCTAGCTGCGGTTAAAGGCTGTCCGCAACCACCACGTTATACGGAGGATCCAATCCAGGAACAAATATACAGAAGAGCAGAAGCCGGTTCTAAGAAAAGAAGCGGAAAAGGATATTCGTTTAAAAATCCAAAGGATTTCAACGCAACCGTGACATGCCCTGGTAATATTCTCAGTGATATATCACGGTTAGAGGTTCTCATCGGAGGGAAACGAGCCGGAAACAACTTCGTCGAGATAATTAAAGAAGCAGCTGATATCTGTAGACTATTATTTTCCGGTGGTATCATGGACATTGATGTAAATCGAGAACTCATTGCTGAATTAGTTGAAAATCACAGAGACGCCCATGGTTATTACAGCGATTGATCACTCATTGAAAATCTACTAGTTTTATAACAAGATGATCATACACTACAACCATGATAAACCCGTAAGCGTCTACGTGGTGAACTCACGATTGCCTGTTTATAGAGCATATTACGGAGATGGTTTCGGCAGTACCATTGCGGGGCTATTTACAAGAATGGCCACAAAAGTGGCGCCGTTAGCTAAACAATTATCAATGTATGCCATTGATGTTATTCGTGATAAGGGAATCAGCGCTGTTGGAAATCTTGCCGGAAAGGCATTTTCTGCCGCGAAAGATAAAATAGCATCATTGGTGCGAAATAAACCAACAGCGACGAAGTCGGTGGTGAAACCAACAGTGCTGCCATCAACTACAGTGATGTCTGCAAAAATCAGCAAAGCAATAAATAGCGCAGTGGAACAAAAACAAGCGTCGTTAGCTGCTTTGGTGACTCCGTCACCATTGACAGATTCGCCGGTAACAAATAGCGTTATCATGAACGCGATAGCAGAGAGTGGTTTGAAACGAAAACAAAAACGACGATGATTACAAAGAGTTTCACAATTGAAAACACTAGTATGTTAATATAATGTTTAAACGACAAGCTGATCCGGCCTTTGATATAGAAGCCCCAGTACCCATGGACAATTCCGTCCGCGATTATCAATACTATTCCTATCATGCAATACAACCCGACCTACGATCGCGAATTAAACTTCAAGTTCAAGATACCAGTAAATACTTTCTGCCATGTGAAACATTTATTGAAATCGAAGGAAAACTCGTAACAAATTTTGCAGCTGTTACCCCATATGCAGATAACGCAAATATCCGGGTTGGTTTTGTTAATAATGGCATAATAGCGTTATTTGAAAGCACAAGATATCTCATTGATGGAAAAGAAATTGAATCAATAGACCGTGAAGTTGATGTTGCAACAACAATAATCGGGCTAGCAAGATATTCTGATGATTATACAAGGTCGGCTGGTCCATCTATGATGTTTGCAAAGGATACCTCTGATAACGCTGACCACCTCCAATACATTAAAGTGTTAACAGCACAAGATACTGCAGAAGCAAATCAACAAGAAGCAGTTAATCCAGAACGTCGAGCTAGACCAGCAGCTGCGTTTGATATTCTCGGAGGCGTTAATGGTAATTTCAATTTAGGATTTGCAACACGAAAAGGAGTATTGGAAGAACAGCAGCGATATTTTTCATGTCCGATTCCACTCCATCACATATTTGGATTCTGCAGAAATGTCAGAAAAGTCATCTATGGAGCCAAACACACAATCGCGTTAGTGCGAAAAGGCAATGACAATGATGCAATTTGGCGAACTGGTGCCGCTGATGGTAAAGATGTTTTGAGTAAAATAGTATTGTGGATGCCAGTAATGACCCCATAAATTACCACGGAAGAGCGGCTACTTTCATTTATGGACACAGGTGGCAAATCATTGATAAGTTGGCTAACAACAACAACTGATGCCAAAGAGGATTATGTTGCTGATACATTTACATGGCACCTGGCATCAAAACAAGGCGTTTCAGCTCCACGTCATATATTTATAGCGCTGCAGAATCGGAATCGTTTAGGCTCCCAGGAACGCAGTCATATGATATTTGATCGATTAGAAGTCAAGGAGGTTTCACTGAGAATAAACGGACAACAAGAACCATCTGAGTATATAGAGCTTGATTACAACACTAACCACATAGCACGTGTGTATCATAGAATGCTGTCATATATGGGCCTTGATAAAAATGTTGATACTGGTTTACAAACATCGCAACTTGATTTTAAAAACCTATATCCGTTTTATTACTTTTTGGCTGGAGCATCTTGATTTCACAAGGCAATCCGTCGTTGACATACATTTTAGGTCTCGTATAGATCCAGGTGGTGTTAATTATAGAGCGGTTGCTGTCATTCTCAGCGACAAATCAATGCTGTTAGAAGGGGCTGGCGGACGAATGAGAATTGTTGATGCACCAGTGGCAAATATATAAACGATTCACAATTAGATTAGTTGAAAGCATAAATGTGTTTTACAATAAAATGACATATAGTGTTGTTAGTGTCAAGCTGACTGATGGCCAGGTCAAGAAATTACGATCAAAATCTGCTAAAGAATGTGGAACAACAATAACGTTAAAACCAGCGCAGAAGTCCGGCGGTACACATAAAATATCATTGACGGATCGTCAAATAAAACATTTCAATGATGCGTTAAAGAATAAGAGAGGGGTTCAAATTGTATTTTCATAGGCTGCAGTCGCCAACATGATACAATCAGGTGGTATATTTCCATTGTTAGCTGCAATACCAGCATTGATTGCAGCGGCTGCCCCAGCGGTGGTGAAAGCGGCGGCGTTGGGAGCCGTTGGGACCGCAGCAGGGATGGCGTTGAAAAAGGCAGCTGGGAAAGGATATAAAAAAGGGAAAGGGTGTAAGACTACCAGGAACCCCGTATTCATGGTACAGCGGAAAGGGTCTAATAATACCAGGAACGGTGTATTACTTGAAAACCCAATTGTTCCCATGTCCAATTTTGATTTAATTGATGTTGCTAAAAAACTAGCGATAAAAAACTTCAGAGGGGTTTTTATGAGAGATCAATTACCGAGAAAACCTAAACGCGTTGAAACCGGTATCATCAATCTTGGTAACAGTAACGGATCGGGAACTCACTGGGTTGCATACGCGATCGATCCGCGTGCGATTGTCTATTTTGATTCATATGGGTTAGCTCCGCCAAGCGAGTTTATGCGGTATATAAATTCTTCGAAGAAACTCAAAGAGTTTCCGATTTTTTATTCCACGCTGCCAACACAACAATTAAATGATCCACCGATATGCGGCCGTGAAGTATTAAATGTCCTTACAGAAACCACCTCATCTGGTTGTAAATAAATATACCAGTGGGAAATTACATGGTAATTTTAGAGAATCAATAAATTGAAATACAAGTTGCGCTAACAATAATGATTGATATTTGGGGACCATCTCTGTCAATGTCGAAACCAACCACGAAAACTTTTGCGGGTTCTATCGAGGATGTAATAAAAAATAATTGAAGATGAAATCGCTGAGCCGTTAAATTTAGCAAGTGTTGACCCGAACGAAATAGTTGTATTTTAAGATCGCCAGGGTAAATTGAAAAGCAGTAATATATCTGCGGATGACATTTTGATACGGCAGAGCGATGCCACTGAAAACTCTATTGCGCTGTATTTCAGCGGTGGACGACTTAAACCAGGCGCACTTGTGTCTACGATCACCGACACGATTGCCGCCCACGGTCGTGAGCTGGATGATTATATACGAGGTTATAATAGTTTTCGCAAAAATGTCGTACATAAATTCTTTGGAACCCCGCTTGTGGTTGGCATGACTCTCGCTGAAATTAAAAACTTTCTATCTTTATTCTTTTTTTAACAAGGAGGCGAGGAGGATGAAGAATGAAAATGAAATCAAGGCAAATTATCTCGATATTTACACGGATATTTCTAAAATAATAGAACATCTTGGAAAGGTACAAAAACCCACCAACGACGTCGTTAGTAAGTTTTTTGGGTCCCCACATGTGGCAAACTCGACTCTCGCTGAAATTCTCGAGTTTATTATCAGGCATACCCACAATGCCTACGTCGCTAATAATTTCTTCGGAGTCCCGGCTACATCTACGACGACTCTCAAAGATATTAATGCGTTTATGGTGAGACAAGCAACACTTAATACCATCGTGGATAATTTTTTGGGGAGAACACGTGAATCTGAAACCACATCTCTGACAGGCCCGACCCTCGCTGAAATTAGCGAGTTTATTAGCAAGAATACTCACAATGCCTACGTCGCTAATAATTTCTTCGGTGCCCCGACTACATCTACGATGACTACACTCAAAGATATTAATATGTTTTGGTGAGACAAGCAGCACTTAATACCATCGTGGATAATTTTCTGGGGAAAGCACGTGAATCTGAAACCACATCTATGACAGGACCGACCCTCGCTGAAATTAAAAAAAACTTTTGACGAACAAAAGCTCACCAGCGAAGTTGTTAATAAGTTCTTTGAGGGCAGTAACCCCCAGTATATCACGACAAAATTTTCTAACATCGACCGGTATTTTAAAGACAAAACACATCTTGAAATCAGAAGGGCTCTCATTCCATTCTTTATGAACACGGAGGATGGGGGTTAATGACGGCTGCCGAAATCAAGGCAAATTATCTCGATATTTACAATGATATTCTTAAACTAAAAGAAAATTTTGAAAGGGTACAAAAACCCACTAACGACGTCGTTGGTAAGTTTTTTGGAACCTCACTTTTGGATGTCATGACTCTCGCTGAAATTAAAGCGGCTATCGATGAAAGTAAAAAAGCTATTGACGAATAAAAGCCCAACAGAGAAATTGTTAATAAGTTATTTGAGGGCAGTAAACCTCAAGATATCACGACAACATTTTCTAACATCGACTGGTATATTAAAAACCAATCACGGCCTAGATTCGAAACCCTTCTGAATTTATTCTTTTTTAACAAGGAGGAGAGGAGGACAATTAATTCTAACGAAATTAAGGCAAATTATCTCGATATTTACACGGATATTCTTAAACGAAAAGCAGCCTTTGAAAAGGTAAAGATTCCGCACAAAGGCATTAAAAATATCGTATATACGATCAATCATGGAATCGTGGATTTAACAAGAGACGACAATTATCATAGAATTACCGTCAATCTCTTGTGGGGGGAGGAAGCGAAGGTCGATAGTATCTACAGGTTAACGTGGGCCTCTATTCATCAATTTAATATGATCATGGACGATAATAGAACCTACTCTGGTGGCGTCGCGACGTTAATTATCGAGACTGGCAAAACACAAAGCTTTCACTTCGTCGCGGTTGATAGATCCACCATTAGATCAAAAATAGCCTGGTGTGTAGAACTTGTAGATAATTTTTCCGGATGAAGCTACCATACCTATAGGACAGCAATTCCCCTTAATTGAAAACACCAGCGGGTTTAAAATAACAATGACATCGATGAAACCAATTGAACCGATAATAATCTCAGAGGTATCACAATCGCATCGATATCGATATGATACCGTGAAAAAATTTTGCGAAAATGAAAAAATACCGACGCAGCGTAGCAATCATCGATATCACCGTGTACTCGGTGTCCGGTGTGATGGCCAGCGCCGGGGTTATTTTGTCGACGGTGACCATGATGGCTCCGATTGCAGTTCCAATCGCTATCTCCGCGGCAGCAACAATCTCAGCAGTCGCCACCGCAATAACTAAAAAGTTATCATCGTGTTCTCAGAAAAAACTCAGCGATTATACAGCTCGGTACCGGGTAGTATTTGACACGTACTCGAAATTATCCGAGTTGATCTCGCTGTCGATAGATAATTCGTTCATATCCGACGCTGAATTTTCCACGATGACCCAGTTGTATAACTCCGCGATGTTGAAATTTAAAATTGATGACAGCGTTAACAATAATGTCACTCGAACTGCTTCAACGAATCGCGGAGAATACCACTCCGATACGAACAAGCATGATATCAACAACATCAACAAACTCACAATTTTTTTAGTGTGAACTTCCCTTCTCAGATTCCAGTGTGCGAGATCGCGCTGGCAAAATTACGAGTATATCATAGCTGGGCTAATATCAGATCGGTTGCATTTGGCGGTCAGCAACCCAATAACGCACTGGTGTTCTCGTATAAGAATAAACCCGATGGTACTCCAGCGTGGGAAACTGTTTCGTTACCAACTGGGTCGTACTAAATTGAGCAAATCGATGCTGAAATTCAGTGTAGAATAAAATCAATCACTGGAAAAGAATCAAAAATAGCTATTAAAGTTCATGAACCGACGCTCTCGTCGTCGATCGAAATAAGCTCAGAGGGATACGCTGTAGATAGGTATAACAGCTCGTTAAGAACAGTGATAGGATGGCCTGAAAAACCACCCAGAGCCACCGACGACTTAACCACAGACGTACAATCATATCACGAAATCAATCTCATGTATCGAGGTAATTTATCTGATATAAAAAAGGAAAAATCGCCGATAGATTTATATTTACCGACAAAAACACATTGCAATGGGATTTTATCATTAAAAAGAACAGCCGACTCATATGTTACTATTTCATCTACGCTAATTGACATCACTGGTTATTTTAATGAAATTAATCAGTTACATAAGACACAACTAGAACAACTACGGCAAACAAAATCGCAAAAACACGTTGAAATATTAAATCAGCTTATATCTGACATGGAATATATCAATGAACTAATTATTCAAACAATAACCAATGACAACAGCGACAGCAAACAACAATTCCTAACCGGTTACAATATCACAAAAGCCGATCTGCGTAATTTCAAGTTTCCCGGATACAACGCTGAGGAACTAAAAAAATCTGTTAGAAACAATATCAAGGTATTACAAGCACTAGATTCAACTGTCCTCCTCAAATATAATAATGATCCAGAAGGTGGCGGTAGGCATATTGCCCCGCACAATGTCAATATTTCAACGGTGATTGCGCTCAATTTAAATGTGATGCAATTGAAGGAAGCTATCAAATTAATCTAGACCCAAAAATCAAGCACAGCAAGGATATATTCTTTATTATTTTGCACCAACAGCTCCTTAAGGATTCCTGATTATTGAAAACCCAATTAATCATGTCTACATGCGATGCCATAATAATTCGCTAACGAGAATCAATTTCCGACTCACCGACCAGTCAAATAATTTGATTGATATACAAGACGAGGTGTTAGCGATTAGTTTGTTTGTAAAGTCCTAAAGACTTGATCAAATATTCGGTTGAAATCGTAAAAACCCATAGCAGCAGGGGGGTCGATGACATCACGACGAGACCGTATTTTGACTAAACGATGAAAACGGTCTTGGAGTATGATTTGCGATAAACTTATGTTTCGAGAAAGTAATCCTTTTTTTTTTGCTTGAAAAAGAAGGATTCGAATTAATTCTCACGAGATGTTTGCTAGATTTAGAGCAAATGATGTCTCGGGCAAATGTAGGGTTCGCCCCCCCCCCCTGCTGCTGCTAGCTAGCTAGCTAGCTAGATAGATAGATAGATGGAAGGATGGATGGATGGATGGATGGATGGATGGATGGATGGATGGATGGATCGATCGATCGATAGATAGATAGATAGATAGATAGATAGATTGATAGATAGATAGACAGACAGACAGACAGACAGACAGATATAGATTGATAAATAGATAGATAGATAGATAGATAGATAGATAGATAGACAGACAGACAGACAGACAGACAGATATAGATTGATAAATAGATAGATAGATAGATAGATAGATAGATAGATAGATAGATAGATAGATAGATAGATAGATAGATAGATAGATAGATAGATAGATAGATAGATAGATAGATAGATAGATAGATAGATAGATAGATAGATAGATAGATAGATTGATAGATAGATAGACAGACAGACAGACAGACAGACAGATATAGATTGATAAATAGATAGATAGATAGATAGATAGATAGATAGATAGACAGACAGACAGACAGACAGACAGACAGATATAGATTGATAAATAGATAGATAGATAGATAGATAGATAGATAGATAGATAGATAGATAGATAGATAGATAGATAGATAGATAGATAGATAGATAGATAGATAGATAGATAGATATACAGACAGACAGACAGACAGAGAGATAGATAGATAGATAGATAGATAGATAGATAGATAGATAGATAGATAGATAGATAGATCGACAGATAGATAGATAGATAGATAGATAGATAGATAGATAGATAGATAGATAGATAGATAGATAGATAGATAGATAGATAGATAGATAGATAGATAGATAGATCGATAGATAGATAGATAGATAGATACACAAACAGAGAGACAGACATACATACAGACAGACAGACAGACAGAGAGATAGATATATAGATAGATAGATATATAGATAGATAGATAGATAGATAGATAGATAGATAGATAGATAGATAGACAGACAGACAGACAGACAGACAGATAGATAGATATATAGATAGATAGATAGATAGATAGATAGATAGATAGATAGATAGATAGATAGATAGATAGATATATAGATAGATAGATAGATAGATGGATAGATAGATAGATAGATATATAGATAGATAGATAGATAGATACATAGATAGATAGATAGATAGATAGATAGATAGATGGATAGATAGATAGATAGATAGATAGATAGATAGATAGATAGATATAAACAAACAATAACATTCCGGATGAAACTCTATGGCTAATTTTTGAGAATATTATAAAAGAGTTAAGTGTTAAAACCAGTCCAAACACATACCTGTGAATGATAAACGAAAGGTGTAAAAGCAACTAGTATCATTAATAGTAACTTAAATGGTATAGCTCGGCCTGGGTTAAAACCCGCCACCTACCGCATATGTGGCCATTGCGCAAACACGATTGGATGTTCTCTTACTGACGCTAGATGGATATATCATTTGTTGTACTCATACGTGTAGAGATAAATTGTGTGTCTCCCACATTTGTCAACCTTTGATCGATGACACTTGACGGCTGGTACTTGCATATATGTGTACGTCTAAATAGAGCCATACCTACTAAGTGCGTTCTTAATCAGGACATGTGAATTTATGTATGGAAATGATCGCTTTTATCCAGTCGTTTAATGCCGGATTCACCAGATAAGTACAAACTAAACATACTAAATGTATTGAAACTATAATGTATAACATTCGATTTTTAGAAATAAAATCTTACCTTTATTCTTTACTTGAGATTACGTTGAATGTCAATTTCCTGTTTATGGAGTACTTAATTGGACGCTTGATCGGACCTTGAAAATGTTTTACAATATTCTCTAGCCAGTATATCTCACTTGATCTTTCGTTTATTTGTATAGATATATATATATATCAAAACACTGACGTCATAATGAAGCGAATACACATTGGGGTCAGACAAAGGTTACTATTATGAGGTCAATTTATTCATGTTTGTTTTGTCGTAAACCAGTTTCAGCTTGTTATTTGTATGTTCCTTCCATTTCATACGAAGTGGCGGTAGAATATATGAGTATGCATTGGTAGAAAAATAGATGTGATCAATCATATGTACATAAGACGTTAATGTTCTCGAAAATACACCAAGAATTGCATAACATAAATATTTATTTTTGTGTGTGTGATAGCATTTGAAATGAGTAAACTAACAAAGTGTATGTATGGAAGTATGTATGTATGTATGTATGTATGTATGTATGTATGTATGTATGTATGTATGTATGTATGTATGTATGTATGTATGTATCTATGTATGTATGTATGTATGTATGTATGTATGTATGTATGTATGTATGTATGTATGTATGTATGAATGAATGTATGTATGTATGTATGTATGTATGTATGTATGTATGTATGTATGTATGTATGTATGTATGTATGCATGTATGTATGTATTATACATTTTTTATACTGTTATGCATGGATATTAATGTTAGTTTCAGTTTTATTTCTGTTTTATAAAATAAAATTAAATTTCATTCTCAATTGAAACGGATATATAAATCTATATACGTAAAATACAGGTCATAATCTGCAAACTCATAAAAACATCAATGAGCATGCATAACATTAGCACAAACTTTGTCATGACACAAAATCGGTAATACATATATATTATCATGTGCATTCTAACCGTAGAGCTGATATAGGTTAGAGCGATGGGAGAGAATTACACTCTGAAGCTTTTCATATAAACTAATATTATCTAATCTAACATTGATGACTTTTCAGGATTTTAACATGAGATGACTATTTGAATTAAATCAAGTAAATAAACGGCTGCTTTCAGATAGGACGAAATAAAAAAGGCACTCGAAATTCCAACATACAAAGGTATCATGTGTAAATGTTTATGCATCCTTCGGGCTTGAATCACAAGCTGTAAGAGGAGATAGAATTAGTACAAAATATATATTGTAACATATATTAATACAAAATTCTAATAAAGTTGACGTACTGTTTCATCGGGAATGTTTTTTGTTCTTAATATAATAAAAATAATTATATGTATAAAATACTATAGAAGAAAAGTAAACTAATTCAAGTCGATGAATGGTGTTCAATGATAATTATATACAATTTAATGAAAGAAAGAAAGATTATATTGACGGAAAACTACAATCTTACTGGGCACATAGAGGTGAACTTACAATTCAATATGGTCTTTCAATGAAAAGTACACTCCCGGTAGTACCAGAATCACTTCAAAAAGAAATCCTTGAGAGAGTTCACGATGGTCAACAATGCCTAATGAAACGCCGAGTACGCTCCAAAAACAAAAAAAAAACGTCAGTTTGGTGGAATGGATTAAGTACTCAGGTAGAACACGTATTGAAATCTGGCCAAAATTCTATCTTAACAAAGAGTCGCTTCAGACTTGTTTGAAGTGAATGGTCAAACATATCTTCTGGTGATTGATTATTTTTTACGATACATTAAAATATCAAAATTGCACGTCACATATTCTAAAGCAATTGTCAATCATCTCAAATAAATCTTTGTGCGACATGGTATGCCAGAATTATTAGGTTCAGGTAATGGTCTACAATACACATCCACTATACTCAAAGATGTTGCGAAAAGTTATGGATTCATGCATATTACAAATAGTCCGAAATATCCACAGTGCATTGGTCTAGCCGAGAGAGCTGTTTAAACAATTAAAGTAATGCTTAAAAAAGCAAACGACCATTACATAGCTCTTTTGACATATCGAGCAACACCATTACCAAATAGATAAAGCCGTGCCGAATTATTGATGGGAAGCAAATTGCCAACTACTTTGCAAATGGACCCAAACAACTTGGAGACGAAATGGCCAGATTTAATAAAACTGAAATAATCGGAAAACTATCAAAAGAAAACTCAAAATAGAATTTATGATCGTCAACATCACGCCCGAAATATGAACAAAGCTTCCGGTAGCGAATAAAATATGGATTAAAAATCAATTTTCATCAGGGAGAATTAAATCTTAGGCATCTACACCTCGTTCATAGATTGAAGTAACTGAAGAAGGAGAGATAGAGATACGGCATAATAGGAGAAATTTAGTTTCAGTGCTTACCACATTATCAGAGCCTCGCACAGTAACTGCTTCAAAATCTGATATTGTGACTGACTCAGACGAAAGCAAAGCAATGCGAACCACTCCAAAAGGATATTTCCAACGTGCGGGAAGATTATTAAAACCTTCTGAGAGACTGAACTTGTTGAAAACAAAATAAGCTTGTTTAGAAATAGCATCATCAGATCACGTTTCGTTTTAATGTAATATTAAGATGGGAAGATATAGTGTAAGCCTTAATCTTATTAATTTTGAAATATCACTTGAAAGTTTTAAGGTAAAGGTTTACGTTCCATACCAATATACATTCAAGGAGAACTTTACTCACCTTCCAAGGTGTATTGAATTCTTGTATCGATACATTCCACATTATGTCTTCTGCAGTTATTCTTCAATAACAAATAACATAACAGTTAGATGGATAAATACATACATACATACATACATACATACATACATACATACATACATACATACATACATACATACATACATACATACATGCATGCATGCATACATACATACATACATAGACAGATAGATAGATATATCGACTGATCGGTATATCTATCTGTATGTCTGTCTTTGACTTATATGTGGAGCAGTAGCTTTTCAACAAAACACGAGGTCTTATTTGACTGTGTATGCATCATCCGGATATAAAAGGTGGGCATGCTATTAATGAAAATATATTTATGCTACGTTAAATATCCACGTTAAATACCTAAATCGCACACACACACACACAAATACATTATGAATTCAAATGGTTTACAAAGGTATTCCTTGCAAACATTAAATTAAGTTTACACATTAATATATTATTACGTTATAATAAAGACAAATCAGTAATTTGGACCATTATATTGTAATAACCACACACGAAGAGATCAAGAGTTTGATGCAATCAGCAATCAATCTCTTTCCCAATAATACAAATAATCAAGTAACGCTTTCAATCTTGTGAAATAAATTTGAGATAATCATGCATGACGTATAGCAATACATTTCAATCAATTCCAACGTTCAAGGTAATGTTGAGATCCTAACATCACAAATCTGCTCTTCAGAGGATAGGTGAATGAATTCAGATGCATGAGTTCAAATGGAAAAATAATAAAGATAATCATGTCACGTTTGTCTTTATGGAAAGTTTTTTACCTTTGCTGATCAACATCATTGCTAGACTTATTCTTATTCTTATTCTCCGAAGTCAGTAATTAACGCATGTTGCAAGTATCTCTTTCTGGGAATTCATCCTCGTTGTCCTAATGGACGTTTATCCACGTTAGGGTAAGTCAGTTTCAACCAGGTACCATAATGATGATAATCCCATTGTAAGAAAACAAGTGTACGATGTATACATACAAATACTAGTAAAATCAATAAATTCTAACAAGTCAGATGCATTTTAAAATTAAAGGTCACATATAAACTAGCATTACAATGCTTTGCTTGGATGAAAACAACAATCAAAGGTAATATTGACTATGTCTTGCACTTTAAAATACAAGATAATTTCTGATTGTAAACCGAAGAGAAAACAATTTGTATTAAACTCATTTATTAAGCCATTAATTCAATTGCATTACACATATCACACAAAATATTCATATATTACATGATATTTTCATCCCATAGTTCGTTTGGAAGACACGGTTCCTCCCAGTTTCCTCATCAATCTAGCTTGTATCAAATTGTATTCAAACTAATCTAAACAACCGTTCATGAATTTCCCCTTGGAAAATGTTTGCAGAACTGGTTAGCGTAACATTATCCATTATTGTACGATGAGCATGGGGTATCAACTGTCTCAATTACGGTCAACTCAATACTTTTCGGGAAGACAAAACATAATGGTTTTGTCAACTATTGTGCAATTTGGAAGGAGCCATGCTTGCAGGTAACATAGTATTTAAGTTGCATACTTAGATTTCTTTAGAAAACCATCTAAACACATTCAGCTCAGTGCTGATAAATCGTTTTGTTTTCTTCATTTGCGCCAATACCCAACAATGTTAGATGTAAAACTCCACCTAAATAAGTATTGGTTCAGTAATACACATTTCCGTAACAACTGACATATACTGTAAACTAACTGTACACGTCAAACTTATTTGCTACCTTCTCTTTTTCAAGGTTTAAGAAACAAATAACTCCTTGCCAATGCAGCTTGCTATTGGCAATGCCTTGTTTTCTCTGTCCCTCATTCCGGCTCTCTCTCTCTCTCTCTCTCTCTCTCTCTCTCTCTCTCTCTCTCTCTCTCTCTCTCTCTCTCTCTCTCTCTCATAATTATAATGTTGTTATCCCAGACAACACTGTTCATGGTGAACATTTTCTAAAGAGTTATTTACATTGTTTTGGTATATATTTTGTTCAAGATCTGAAACATTTTTTTTTTTATTATAGTGGATGTGTACTAGCACTGTGCCCAAACGTGTGCCCATGACGCCACAAACGTTTGTGGTTTTGGTAAGTATTGTTTATAAAACAAATAATTCGTTACCATGGACAGATGTACTGAAGATATTTTAATGGGACAAAGGGGTATTCTACAAAATGGTCTCGGCCACATTACCACTACCACATTGGCAAGGGATGATACAATCTTCTGTATATTGCTAAGATAAATGATTGCTTGTTTTACTTGGTGAAAAAGCTTCAAGTTCAGTATATAATTACTATTTAAGTAAAATTCAAGACAAGCGTAACTACTATAATAAGTTATTTCAATCGAAAATATGTTTCATATTCCCACTTCTTGAAATATCGTCTGGTTTTTTAAGTAAACCATTTGAAAAATACAAACACCAGACATTTGTTGCATGAAATAGCTAATATGCTTCTAGTTGAGATTCGAAAGACTAGGTTTTGATTGTTGTAGGTAAGGAACGTTCTATATGGGCTATTTTTGCCTAGTAAATAAATGTATTGTTTCTAAAATTTTAATTACTCAACACAATAAAGTCACCATTATTGATAACATCCTGGATACTGTATCAAGTTCTAGTCCTACAATCCTTTACATATTCGTTTTCAGTACAAATCTAACATTTTATTTTCCGTTTTTTGTTTTGGCTCAACATTTAAAATGTATTACTCCAAATATAATATAAATATTGTTTATTTAACTATCATTTGATTTTGCATTCCGTTAACATAACCATGAGATATAAGTATAAATATATTATAGTCCTGTAAGTTGTGCATTTTTGTATAACGGATGTTTACAAAATGTGACTTATAGACGTGAGGTATATATTAAAGTTATTCGCTTTTGGTGACGTTAATGCTAACAATTTATTGAAATCAACGCATGTTGATATAATTTATTTGTATTTTCCCAGAATAGTGAATATCATGATAATCGATTATTATAAGCAACATATGTTTCCAGTATAGACGCCACACAAACAATACATCATTATGTGATACTTTCATCGGACTTCAATTGTTACGATTCTCTAAATATAATAATTATAATCCAATATGCGTATCAAAAGTTCAACGTAATGAACGTATTGACTATATAAGATACTAATATGACTATTAATGATTGAAAAAATAAAGATATTGACACTGTTTAATCTTAAACAATCGTTTTCTTTGCAATCTTTAGTTTCCAAACTATAAACACAGCACCAAATCAAACATGAACACAAAAAAGAAAGAAACAAACGAACAAACAAAATACTAAATTAAAAGGTTCGATCAATTGATTAGACTATTCAGTGGAAAGATAGTGTTCAGTATATGGACTGATAGTGTTTTGGAAATTGGTGAAAGGTGAAATTACAACTAGAATTAAAAGTATGTCAAATCTACAACCAAGCATGTATACTCTTGTATCGCTCTCGAGTGCACTGATATGTGGGGATTGCAAACAGGTTAGAAATATATAGAAGTTATGTTGCAGCATATTCACCAGAAGTAAATGCCATCTTATCAGATATGTTGCCGGTTCACAATTACGTTATGGAGAATTATTTAATATATTATACAGATGATCAACTAACATGCCTAATTTAAATAAAATACATCTCATTAATTATTTATCCTGAGTGATGCAATACTCTTTCAAAATGGTATGAGTAAGAAGTCTTGCCGAGTTTTCCAACGGTAAAGTGAACGTAAAAAAAAATGTCATCATCAACACGTTGGAGTACTACTGTGAAGGTTTTTCATATCAGATCCCATATTATTTAGGCAAATACACAGTCATTGTTAAGTTGTTATATCCTTGGATTTCAAAAGAAAACAACTGGGTTAACAAATTGACATAGAATGTTTTGTATGAAATGATTAATCTGTAATATATTATTATATATATTTATAGTTTTTCCGCTCACTTTTCAGTCGGTACCATTAGCAACATCGTATTAGAGTGCCGCTAACCATTATGCAAACATACTTACGTAGACGCATTGAGTGAACTTCATTATTGCATTGTGTCCTGCTTTTTAACAGTTTCAGCGGTTGATCTATATATAAAATACTATGCCTTATATGGAATTTTAACGCATACAAACTCAACGCGTTTGGCTTATTTTATGCTGTAGACATGTAAATAATACACACACGAGAAAGTATTAATATATTTAGAAAGAACAAGCTGAACAACAGCTGAATTTCAAACTGTATAATCTTGACAAGACCGAATTGATGATAAACAATATTCAAACATCATACATGTCGTTGCTATTAAAAGTGAACATGTATTTCTTAAAAGTTGAAAAGGTTCAGACAGTATAATAAAAAAAAACTTTCCACATAGGAATTATCCGTTGGATACCAATGGTCACGTATGTCTTAATATGACTAATTTAGTCCACATGGCTCGTTTCATAATTCTGGGCAATAGTCAATAGATAAATGTGAAATGTGTTGGTTTGGACTGGTGTTCTGAAATTTACCCCACCTATGACTGAGTTTTAATGATAACATATTCGGTAAATAACCTCATCGCTGTATAAAAAGTGGACATAATATGATGTCGCAAATGACAACGTAATGCTACAATAGCATTTTAAATTCGACAAAACGATCAATTGATCGTCTACAAACTAACGTCTCTCGTGATGCTAATTCTGATTCAAGAAAATGTTACTTGTCAATTTAACTGTTTCAATCAAAAAATGCGGGTGTGTGATTACTACAAAATTACACACAATTTGTAAATTCTGCATCCCCTATCCCCGGCCTATAAATATCCAGGAATACCCCCTAATATTAATTGCATTGATGTACAATTGATCAAGATTGTGTGTAAAGACTGTACACATTATAATAGGAATCGAAGTATTTGAAATGACTAACGTGCACCAGACCAAATATATAACATATTATTGAATTGTCATGAAGCGTGTGTCAAACCTTGAATTGGTTTTAACAGACGGTTGCTCTTTAAATTTGCCGAACAAAATATAATTCTAAATTGTAATCATTACAGATCACACGTTTATGTAATTTAATATGTCCAGTGAATATGGTTTTAAATTCAAATCATGAAAAATTTAAAGTCTAAGCCAGTATGACATGACTATTTTTGTTTATTTTCTTCCAATATATTTCTAGTAAATTTAAACCTAATTGAGCATGTCTCAAATTCAAAGCGATCAAACATTGAATGTATGAAACTAGGTGAATAATGTATATATTGCGCTCGCCAAGGCTCTCAAAACTGGACATTAAACAATAACCAAACAAATCTATTTTCATCGATATTGATGTATTTATAAACACAAAATCATTTATTACAAATCTTAAATAAATTGTCCCGTTGTTGTATCTGGAAAAAAACATGAGAAAAAGAATCATACATCACTCGCCTATAACGCGTTTACTAGTAAAGGTCATAAAACTACTGCATCTGATGTCGCTGATGGGAAATTTCTTGTACAAAATATACAAGCGGCAAATAAATTGCAAGGTCTGAGAAATGAACACAAAACATTGAATCTAAGTTTTGATGAAGGCAATTCAAACGACAAAAAGACTTGTGCCAGATTAATAAATATAAAATAAAATATACAAGTAAAAACTATTTATGTACAACAATTTATCATAACATTGCGTAACTGAAAATAAATAGTCCTTCTTAAGAATTGTTCGAAATAAAGGAAGATGTTATGCTTTCATCATTTGGAAAAAACTGTAATCAATGAGTTACCAATATCAGGAATTTTTCATATCGTCTGTGACCTTGGATTTTAGGATTCTTCAAACTTTGCTTTTTATGCAACCCACTATTAGTTTATAAAAATGATGCTCAAGTTAGAACGTTTAGCATGCAAATCGGAATGCATTATAATTGTATTCTAAGGATGCCCCTTTTAATGTAGTTAAACTTTGAACAAGAACACAAAGTGACAAAATGGAATAATTATTGTTTATTGTCCTTCTATCCGTATCAGCATGGTTTTCTCCCGTTAGATGGCCATTCTGGTGGCCATTCTCGAACACAAGCACTTAAATTCCAATGGTATTGTAATTGTAACTGCAACACCAAAGGCATCAGTGCAACACACGGATGTCAGTACGTATTACAGTAATATAATTGTATAATCTAAGAAAGTAATAACCTACGTTATTTTGTATAAATCATGATTATGCTTGTGTGCAGCGCAGACCATAAATGCAAACCTTATTTGAAATTGTACAACCACTGTCAAGAGAAGACATCCAGTTGATGATAAAGTCATCACAATTACGTAATCTACAATCAATACTGGATTGGTCTTCTTTAGAAACCGACTTATCTAACAATTTTAACACATTCTTAAGTTTTCGTAGAAACATTAATACAAATTTTAATGATTTTTTGGGAAATTCAGCTGTCGTTGAAATTGAAATCGTTCAGATAAAATAGATCACCAATAGCCTATTGGATACAGTATAGTCCGGACAAGTAATGTATTCACAACCTAATAAATTGATCAAACATCGCCCTGAGGTTACTGGGTCAAATAAGTTGTCAGTAATCTGTGTTTCAAAATGTACAATATACACCACTATAATACGGGATTATCCGATAATAAATATTAGTATGTTTATATGTCAGTACTACTAGATCAAAACGAAGAATAGCATTTAATGTTGAACCTGAGCATTAAAGACCTGGCTTGAGTTATAATTGGTGTTTCGAATTAATTGCAGAACTCGATCGTGAGAAACACACATATTTAAGCACATATACTTATTTGGCTGTTGACAATGATTGGAAAATACTTTGTTTAATGAACTTTAGAAATCTGTATTATGATGGTAGTGTATATATATATCTTCAAATGTTTGTTGTTGAATAATTCAAAATCATTAATACATTTGTTCAGGATTAGCTTCTTAGATTTTCACTTGCGTCATACTCTAATATTTAACTTGCAGAAATAATAACATTTTAGAAATTCATTATATAATGAATTCTGTTTAATATATAAACATTATATATCTGAATCTGAATAAGTTATTTTTAAATCATAATCAGTATAACTTAAAGACCTAATTAATAAATGAAATAATATAATTAAAAAATGAACAGTAAATATGGGCTTTTATCGTATAATGATCTAGTTTCCTTTGCAAGTGTATCCGATTCAATCAGAGTAGCTCATTCAAAGCATTTCTTATGGAAAAGATTTTTTTATGAAGGAAACTTTCATTGACAGTATTTTTTTAAAGGTCCCTGTATATTAGGTATTATTTTAGCCTAAGAAACTGATAATATTATTTACGACACTTTGTACCGAAATTGCATTCATTGATTCTGTAATAGTCTGTAGTTTTAGTTGTATCTGATCGTTAGCTATTTGAATATTATTTACCAAGATAATCCTATATAAAATTGAGTGTAACAGCTTGTAAATTATCGAAGTTATTTTCCAGTTTATTGCATTCCGAATGAACGATCACAATACCGTCTTCAATTAACCCTCGAAAACACTCGATTTATTTTTCTGAGTGTGGAACCTTTCTTCCCAACAGTAACCAATATTACTAACAGTGCCACTGTTTTTGTTAGCCACCAGTTTCTGCTTACACTATTATGAGATTCAAATAATGGGATGTTTCAAAATCTACTTTTGCTTAATTTATATAACAATATAATAAATTAAATGATTACTTATCTAAATCATTACTTTTAAAATCTTGCTAGATAGTCTAACATACTTTTTTACTCGGTCACTGTCATTACTATGTATTCAGAGTATCTATACACCTCTCTGTATTTTTCATAAATAGCAAATCCAACCGCGTTTCTCCTCAAACGCCATATCGTAAACACGGTTTTGTTCCTAGTCTTCCTTTACGCATATTTGATATATGATACACGCAGAATTTGTTTAAACAAACGTTCTTACTGTTTGTTGTAGAGCTTATCGTTAACAACTTGCAGTTGTCCAATGGGTGAATTATGTTATATATTTCAATTTAAATATTTGTTATAGATTAAAAATGGATGAATTTGAAAGATTATCAAAAAACATGCCTTCAACATAAACATATAATCTTAACATAATGTCCCTTGAATTACCGGTACGAATTCTGTTTGATCCGAAGAATACTACTTTGATCAATGATCTTTAAGCATTAAGAAAACTGAACACGTACATTTGATAACAATAGTATACAATAACTACATTCTAAAATCTCCGTAGCGCGGTGAAATTTGTCTGCTGTATCAATGGAAATATGTGGATTGATCCACATGACGAATTGTTAGATTCCATGTCAGTTGCATAACGTTATATTTGGACTTTTGATCAATTACATATGAAATATATTATCAAACCAGTTCGTGTTAATCACACCAATTTCTCTGGATTGCTGATATTACAAGCCTTACATTTTGTCAGCGAAGGAATGTGGTTGGGATGGTCATGGATATAGGTTATCCTTGCATGTCCACATAAGGTTATTTAATACGTCCTGTGTATTTAATGATGTCAATGATACATCATATTCTAAGCATAATTATGTTTCATTCTATACTGTGCAACTGAAGTTTCGTTTCGCATGCAACTTACGGTCACCATACACCTTGATACGTTATTTCCAGGTGCGTAATTTGGGTAGACATCATCCCAACGTACAAGGATACGTTCCTATAAATTTCGTTTCTTAAAGATGAAGAATAGTTTAATCTGCAGTAAGTGACAGCAAATAAACTGTAACTTTCTTGTATTTGCTTTTCACTTCATCGGTTGACTAAAGAGAAGGCCATGTCGATAGGCTACGTTATAGAATCAAGTCAAATCAAATTTATTGTCGTGCAATGTGTCTGCTCAGGTAACAGCAACGTATTTTTCAGAGGTCAACGTTTACATTTAAATGTTATTCTGAACTTTCGCTCTCGTAAAAATAAATACAGCCTGCTATTTTTGTCCTGCCTTAACGCGCTATAGCGCTTAGCTATACATGATATTCGTGGGATGTTTGACTTAAAGACATATTTACAGTATATTTAACCGAACCGATATATCGAAGAATATTTGAAATAAATAAAGTAAATAACCGGCAGAATACCAATCGGACAATATACAAAGGGCACTTGGAGTTTAAATATACAAAGGTATCAAATGTGAATGTGTATTCATGCCCAGGGCTTAATCCAGAGTACAATGAATTTGTACTAATATCTATTGTAGCTTACAATAATACAAAATTCTAAGAAAGTAGTCGTACTGTTTCATCGAAAACGTTTTTGTTCGTGATATAATAATAGTAGTGAAATCTTATAAATACTATAGAAGGAAAAATATTTCATGATGTTGAGAGTTTTCCTATGATAATGATATTCAATCTAAAGAAAATTAAGAATACTAATTCATACAAATGAAAGGTGTTTGATAAGTATAAATTCCCTATATATCTCTATATCTATTTATCTATCTATCTATCTATCTATCTATCTATCTATCTATCTATCTATCTATCTATCTATCTATCTATCTATCTATCTATCTATCTATCTATCTATCTTTCTATATATATTAGGCTAGCTATTAGTACGACTTTCCACTGACCCTTTCCACCCCATTTTTTGATAATTGGACATTCATGTTGGGGTGTAGGGTCAGAGCGCATTCTCTATCAAAAAGTTGGAATTCGCCGACACCGTCTGGTGTCGGCATGGGCTAGCCGTTTAATTGCCGACCCAGCAAACTTAAACGATCTTTCATCAAGATATACCTGAATGAAATCGATAGGAATATGATTTTATTTTCTAAAAAATCGCGAACATAGTAATCGTTATGTCTTTAGTCTGCTGAGAGACGAGACGAAAGTACATCGTTGCTGAAATTTGACCTGGATCTGGCCATTTGTATTTGTGTCACTTGACTGCAAAAATCTCGCAACCTACATGTCCATTACAGCAGTGGTCATATCAATAAATGGGGTGGAAAGGGTCAGAGGAAACTCGGATTAGCTAGCTAGCTATCTTATATATATAGTGTGTTTGTATGTCTGTCTATTTGCATAACTATATATCATGGATATTTATGAATCCACTGGATTTGAATAGTGGACAGTATGAGCAGACTGACATGATATATAGAAGACTTTGACGTGAGCATCTTTTTAAATGAAAGTATGTAGATAAACGGCTGTCCACAGTTCGCTACGCTAGGGGCAGTAGCTTTTCAACAAATAACGAAAACTTATATGACTGTATATGCATCCTCCGGACGTGAATCATGGGTTTTGTACAACAGTGCAATCGATGTGAAGTATATATTGTACACCGATATTTTTTTTTCCAATGTCTAATTCGACATAAAGGGTTCTGTTCTGATCATAATACATTGTTGAGACGTCAATAAGGCGCATCAGGTTTATTGATGATATATTGGATTCTTCGGCACAATAAATATATGTCTCAAATATTTACATTATCATAATCGACAAATATAATAAACATTATACCAAATAATACAAATGAATTAGATTATGACGATAAAGGAAGAGTGCGCCTTTGGTTTTGAAAGAATAACATTTCTATCAGTGAGTCACGTTGTCTGCAGTGTTGCATTTTATAGTGTTTTCTAATCTGGGATATTATCACGTCCCGACCTGTCAAATTATTATTACACCAGTCCTGTCACTAAAGTCATAAAATACTGAGCACCTATACCATTTATATAAATCTTTGGTGTCAATCACCCAGGGTTCAAACTCGCAACCTCTGGCATCCAGGGTGGACTATCTGACCACTAGGCCAAATAAGCGGTCGATACATGATGTATTATAATTGTATTATGTAGTCGTGTCATGTAACGAACGCAGATAACCTTCCCAAAATCACAAAGGCTAGAAGATTATAAAGTATATATGGACATATATCGACACATTAAGCTGAACACAGTGCTAGTAATCAGCATATTTGTAAAGCTTAAAATAAACTATTTAATATGGGCTGTCTAAAATATGTCCTTTGCAATACAACGACTGAATGATGATGATGATATATATATATATATATATATATATATATATATATATATATATATATATATATATATATATATATATATATAAGAATGTCAATACAATGTCTTTTAAACGTACTAGAGGGGTCATTATCGTTGTTGTTTTTACCTTAACGTATGTGGGATACACTGTTTTACAACTGTTGTGCTCAAACCAGTTACCAAGTTGAATAATGGGCTCTATGTTCAGGATCATCTTCATTGAGAATCGCATATCTTATGACTTGGATTTGTTTTGAGGTCTGACGATATGATGCTGATACAACCTATTACAAAGTAAAGAACTAAATGTGGTGACTTTTACCAATTTCTTTGCATTGTGCACAAAAGTTATAAAAATTATATCTGATGTAATTATGACATTCAAAATCTAATGCCGTTATTATAATTTTTCTTAAAATTAATCGAAACATATCTCCTCATTTACAAGTAAATATCATGGCTGTTTCGACAAAACATTAGAAATATAAACTTACAAACTTCACATGATCTGTACTTAACATTAGCTAACTGGATTAGACACAAAGAAGTGTTTTGGGTTTAACATGATAATATACATATTATATTAATATAAATGAGTTCGAAGATGAAACAACGATATGCATATATATATATATATATATATATATATATATATATATATATATGCATGACAATGTGTATACATACCTACAATGACGCAATTTACATGAGTACAAACATGTAAATGTAGGTATATAAAATACAAACATGCAAATGGTTGTATATAAATGTGAACACATATGCACATTGGACATTAGACTATGTCATAATACATATATATGTGTAAATAAATGTGTACAGGGATGTACGTATATGTATCGAAATGTGTACACATATGCATACGTATGTATTAAAATATCAATGCAGACATATGTATGTATATAATGGTATATACATATGTATATGGATGTATATAAAGTTGTACACATATGATATATGTTTGCATTGAACGTGACACAAATATGTTAATAGTAGTTGAATATCTTTGATTCAACATATAAATCGTTTGCGTAGTGAATAATTAGAGGCTTATATTGATCGCATTAATTAGAAATAGCTTCCGAAACCATTTAGAACTTTATTGCATTTTCTTATCTCAAATATAATGAGAATTTATATACAATGTGTTCACAAGCATTTAAACACCACCAATGCAACAGAGGATATAGGTATATCATTTCTGATATCAGCATGCAAATAGATTTATTCTTGAACTTATTTAAACGCTAGATGCAACTATTTATATTACTGTACTTATTTGTATCTTCCAGACAAACATCAATGATGTTATACTTATCTAAATGATCCATACAAAATTTGTTTGATTATATTTTATTAAAAGCGGTCTTTTGCAAATGCAATGGATGATTCAAATTATTTGTTATGGTGTACATTCTTTCATATTTTGAAGAAAAAGAACATAATGATAATTATCAAGAATATAACAAAATAGTTTGTCCTTGGAAAAAATCTGTCTAAATATTTACTATACTAATACATGTGAATTGTGGCAAACATGTATACCATTCAAAAGACATGCATTGCTACACTGAATACTTATTTGAAATTATGTCAATATCTATTTTTGATATCCATACGTATATGTATTGATTAAGTTCCGTTTAAAGCGATACATTTCATATATATCGGGGAAAAGGAAGGTTTTGGAAATCTACAATCGAAAACAAATTAAGATATAAATTAAGAAAGTTTTATGATACAAAACTTGGTTAATATAAATCAAGTGATATCACATTTTAATCGAATGGTTTTCAATCGTTTTCCTGAAACGGTTGTAAACAAGGATATAAAATGTAAAAATTTATATCTTAACAAGTTGTAATAAAACGAATTAGTAATTTCGACCCCAATCTTGTAATAACCTCATAAATCAAAAATAACAAGAATTTAATAAATCAACAAGCGTTTTATTTCCATCAATGTTAAATAAAAAGTCACGATACGTTGTCAGTATCGTGAAATACATTAGAGATTCCCGTGACCTATACAAGGTCTTCAAATATTGAAATGTCCTAATGAACTGAAAGAATCTGTAATAACATGTTGGTAAACAATGATGCATGCAACAATGTATTTGCAAAAGTTCAAAAGTCCAAAGTAATGTGGTGATCCAAACATTAATTATTTACACAGCAACGTATAGAGTCATCAGTTCATTGGGTAAACTGGTGGCCAAATCATCTAAAAAAAAAGTGGGAACATATACAAAATATGTCCACATTCAGCTTTGGCATCTACATTTCTACACATTTAAAGCATGTTAAAATGTATCTTTGATGTCGACTTTAATTTGATAGGTATTTATAATTATTGTTGGTAACATGCATGGTAAATGATAGAAAGGGAATTTAGGAAAATATGTTAGATGACAGCCAATAATTTAACTGCAACAAGGCATATACATACCTGTCAATATAATCATATTGAACGATGGATTGTAAGTGGATTAGAACAATAATTGACACTAAGCGATATAAACCCTATATGCATATATTGTACTATATATAGAGAACAAAGGAGCAGATTTCAGATGAAAGGAAAGACGTGAGTTTAAAAATATATACAATCGTGTTGTGTTGTTATTTTTTGGTCTTCCACGATAGCAATGTTCCAATGAAATGTTATAATTCGTCATCACCAGAGACACACACGGTCCTAGTATGCATCATACACATATGTAAATACCTGAAACAATCGTTTAATATATATATTAATTAATCTCGTGTGAACACACATGCAATTGAATTTCGTTTCTTCTGAGGGTTCATTTTTGCGGTTGTTAAACATACATACATACATACATACATACATACATACATACATACATACATACATACATACATACATACATACATACATACATACATACATACATACTTACATCCATCCATCCATCCATCCATCCATCGATGCATACACACACACGCATATATATATATATATATATATATATATATATATATATATATATATATATATATATATATATATATATATATATATATTGAGAGAGAGAGAGAGAGAGAGAGAGAGAGAGAGAGAGAGAGAGAGAGCAGCATAGAAGGTGAACTGACCTTTTTGCTAAAGCTTAAGGTTTCAAAACTAAAGCTTTCTATGTTACTGAAACATATGCTAATCCGAAGCCGCTAAGTAGATGAAAGTTTCTATAATTGTCTTTAGTGACATCTACTTAGTCGTATACATTCGGATGAGAGCGACTGGATTCAATTGACACACATATTTCCGTCCGTGATTGTGTGATACAAAACATGCAAGAACGTAAAAATGTCAGATTGAGTGTGCAGAGGGTTCAGAAGAATTATTTAAACCTGTTACTAAAGTTACTTGAAAGACATACAGATGCTATGAAATATCTTCTTCCTACGTTAAACCAAACAGTCAATAACGACTGATAAAATAACATATATATATAGATAAATAAATAGATAAACGACAGGAATCCCAACAACTATTACCATTAGAAGATTAACACTTAAAAATTAATTGATGAAAATGGTTAACGAAAAGGAGAAAACGAATATTTAGAACAAATATACAAATGTGGTAAAAATGTTCTTCACAAAGTAAGAAAGAAGGAGCAACGATAATTGGTAATACAACTCAAGTACGTGGTTTTATTACTAACTGTCCGAGTGTTCTTTCTGATGTTGATCGTTTAGAAAATCCTGATTGGTGGAAAACGTGCTGGCAATAATTCACCAGAACTATTAATGACGCAGGTGGTATTTGTCAATGATTATTTTCAGATGGCATCATGTATTTTTACGTATACCGGTCTCCTATCAAAGAAATTGTTGATGATTAAAATACAAAATAACAAATAAGATGATAATCAAAGTGAACAATTTATAATTACATGATTATAACACAACAAATTTATCAAGAAAACATTACAAATTTACTTACCAGTGAAGACTTTTGCTGGATTCTCTATAACTAATTTTATAAATAAATCTCTACGTAAAATCTCAACGATTTGTTTTCATAAAGATTTTTGTGCTGTTGGCGTTTTATCAAATATACAAAGGGATATGATATAACGTACCAGCACGTGGATGATTGTTATACACAGCCACGATATACTTGAATATGCCGTCAGAAAAATGCTTACACTGCCCTCTGTTGGGATATAACAATTAAAAAATTATTTTGTGTTGACAGAGGAACAGATGCATGAACTGCAGATAGAACATGGTATCGTGATTATGTGTGATAAAGAGATCATATTCTAAATTATGCCCATTTCTGCAATATATTGAATATGCTTGAAAAATATTATCATACTCAGATTATCAAAACAATTTCTTCAGATTGCTGTGTATATTACCAATATTTTTCTCAGATTATAAAACAACTGAATTAAATTGATGGGACAAATATTTGCCAAATAACCAAACCACCATCCATTACAATTGCATACTTACAAATGGATATATAATTACAGAATGCATTTTTCCACTGTTTCACGTCTAGGTTTCAGACAATTAAAGCTAAAATCAGAAATATAGGATTGATTTTATAATCTGAAAGTGTTAATATAATTAACAATACTAGTTATAGACTGATTTCAATTATTTGCTAGAGAAAATGGTACTCAAAATATAATAATAATGAAAGTCAGTCAGCTTTATAATTCGATTGGATATATATATATATATATATATATATATATATATATATATATATATATATATATATATATATATATATATATATATATATTTGTTCTCCATCATCGTCTTCATTATTGTGTTTCATCAAGCATTGGCTGTTCCGTTCTTATGTGTCTCCTTGTTTTGGAAACGAGAACAATTAGAATTTTTCTCAGATGTTTTGTTCCAATGTAAAGACGTCATTTGTTTTTGAATTTGTTTTTGAATAAACCGTCGTCACTCGACCTAATACAATACGATGGACCCTCATTAATTGGATTAAATGACCACACCATGGTTCTAGATACTACATTGTTCTCAAGACTAAACGAACTGGGAATATATTCATCATTTCTTAAATGTAAACGGAAACGAAAATATAAACGTTCTTTCAAAGCTGGCTGGCGTAGAACAGGAAGAATTACAGTTATCTCCCTTTCGCAAGTAACTGATAAACAACTTTTAAAATATGCCGTTAATTTTAATAACCTCGTTCAAATTCTTCTAAAATCGTCAACCGTTGTGTCAACTGTCCCAGTGTTACTACTACGTATTGCATTATTCAACGCTCAATCAGTAGGATCATTCGAAAAGCGCACAGAAATTGTTAATTTTATCAACGACCAGATATTGACGTCTTCTTCCTAACTGAAACTTGTTTACATTCCCCAGGTGATGAATCTAAGTGTGCGGACTTAACACCCAGCGATCACTCAATCAATTCGTTCCCCCGCAACTCTCGCGGAGGTGGAATTGCTGTAATTACAAATAATTCCATGATCAAATGATTTAAGTACAACACATCTTTCAATTTATGCCACACATCGTTTGAACTAGTCCAAACAACGCTCACACTAGAACAAAGGTCAGTCCATTTTGTCTGCCTCTACCGTCGTCCTACTTGTAGAAAAAACAAGCTGACTGTATCCTAACCTCACAACTTGCTTACATCCAACAGCGGAACAACTTGATAACTGCGTTCATTGCTTGAAACACATGACCCATCTGCCAAATGCACAGTATCAATACAAAAAGTATTCTCCATGGTATAGCAGTGATTGGGACCAGCTTCGCACTGCTAAAAGACATCGCCGAAAAGCAGAGAGGTTTTTGATTTCCACCAGACTCACTATTCATGAGCAAATATACGAAGACGTCAAAAAAGAACGTCTCAAACATAGTCCATTTAGTGAAATCATCCCACTATAGTACTAAGATCACGGACACTTCCAGCTGCAAAGAACTCTTCAATATAACTAACAAACTAATGTCAAGGACCAAATATACACTACTTCCAACAACCTTTTCTCCACTAGACCTACCAGACCAATTTGCAAATTTCTTCGATGACAAAGTACAAACCATTAGAGATTCGATTAACAACACAATTTCAACTGATTTGTCATTATACAGTTATGATGCAGAATTTCAGCGACTACCGTTAGGAGCATTTGCACCTGTTTGTATTGATTTACTACGAACAATTGTAATGAAAAGTGCACCAATGTTTTGTGAACTTGATCCATTTCCGACATCACTGCTGCTTGAGTGCTTAGACCCAATATTGCCTTCACTAACTGATGTTATTAATATCTCTCTCTCATCAGGGGAATTTCCATCCTTTTTCAAAACTGCCATCGTAAAGCCTCTGCTGAAGAAACCAACACTGGACCATACCGATTTAAAGAACTACCGCCCAGTTTCTAATCTCCCATTCATATAAAAAAAATCTTAGAAAAGGTTGTTCTAAGTCAACTTGTATCTAATTTGAATTCAAACAGTATTTTAGCAATGTACAGTCTGCATATCGCCCTTGCCACAGTACGGAAACTACACTTCTGAACATATTTAATAACATTCTCTCTGATTTGGATATTGGAAAGATTACAGTCCTTACTCTCCTGGATTTATCTGCAGCTTTTGACGCAATAGACCACGATATATTACTTCACCGTCTCCAGCATGTATTTGACATTCAGAATATAGCCTTACAGTAGTTCAAGTCATACTTAGTGAACAGGACACAAATTATATCTTGAAATGGAATACACTCCAGCCCTGTTGACGTATGTTGTTGTGTTCCACAGGGATCTATTCTAGGACCCTTTTTCTTCATTATGTATACTCAGCCGCTCTGAAGTGTCATAAAGCATCACCCAGTGTCGCACCAATTGTATGCTGATGACACCCAAATATACAAGTCTAGCCACCCAACTGAAGTTGATGATACCATCTATGGAGTAGAGATGTGCATTTCTGATGTAAACTCATGGATCAAAAAAACAAGCTGCAGATGAATGATGATAAACCTGAGGCTATTCTGATAACAACACAAAGCCTTTCTCATTCACATCCTTTACCTCAGACAATAAATATCAGCAACACCAACATTTAATTCTCAGTAAGTACGGAACCTAGGCGTTAATCTAGACAGTACTCTCACATTGCACCAACATGTCATGAACATATGCATGGCTGTATATCTTGAATTGAGGCGCATCAGTTACATTCGTAAATATCTTTAGGTTGATGCCACTAAAACACTCGTGTGTCCCTTAGTACTTTCAAGACTGGATTATTGTAACTCACTCATGTGCATTTATCTCGTTATATAAATTCCCAATATTTGCAAGTTACCTTCTTTAATATATCATTTTGAACAATGGTCACAATGACCCAATGGGAATATGGCGTGATGAAATGACAATCTACAATAAGCTCTACGTCGATAGCGTTTGTATTACCAATACGAAATGAAACACTGCATTGATACAACCACAGACGTTAAGACTGTTATCAACAGGCAACTGTATGTCCTCAAAAGAAAGATTCCTCACTAATGTACATATACAAAGATGCATTGAAGAGCCATTACAAAGAACTTTAAACACCAGCAAGAAAAGAGGCAGTGTTTCAAATGTGTTATATGTAAGTTCAGTCTAAAAATGATAAAAGCCAAGGATGGTCTCTAACATTTTACGCTGTTAGTGTATACCGTCTGTCAATATTTTTTTTGTTACTTACAAAGGAACGCATATCAACGGCAACAAAATGTAACATAATAATATAGTACCATAATGCGAAGAATTTTTGATTATACAACGCCTTTCTTGCTAGATATAATTATGTTCTCTAGCTAACCTTAACTGTACGGGGTTACTTGAATAAGAGGGATTCATGTAAGTCTATTCACTAAGATCTGTATAGTATTTCACATATCCAAAACAGGTAAGGCGATATGCGCATAGCAGTAAGGACTACAAATACTAATAATGTGATCTTTCGGGTTTTTTATGTTTCCACGGATCAAGTGTTCACCTTCTCGAAATGAGTACTAGAACTTGTGATTTAATAAGACAGTTTTGTAGACGTAAAGAGCGTTTTAAATTATTGTGTTACAAAATATATTCATTTGATTTCAGTCTCGAGTATTTACTTTCTTAACTGCATTCAGCATACATAGACTTTGTGACTAAGCGGTGTTTCCCTTCTCCGAGATAACACACTGTGTATGTATTGACTGCAGCTGACAGAGTTACATTCTGATGCATGAAATTACTTTCACGTAAATAAAGTGAATATAGTTATCTCGAAGTGAGTCAGTGAAGGATGGGATGCTGCCGAAATGTGTGCGAATGGCGTAGCGTTACTTTTTTCAGCGTTCCGCTACTTTTGCGCATGGAATTTTCCACCTTACCCATACATTCACATTTGAGTAACATATGTTAAATCACTTCATTACTGCGTTCTCGCATTACTTTATTTAGCGCTACACCAGAGGTGCCAGTTCTTGCTGCACCTACCATAGAGTATCATATATATATTTCAACACTTAACAATTTCAGAAACTGCTCAGATGGCCTAGGAGTTAGAGCAAGGCCTTGGATGGCAGATTTTCAGATCCAGGCCAATTCATACGACAGACTTAAAACAAATGCATTAAACAATGCCTTTCTAGGCGCTCAGCAAAACCGAGTTTGTGTTAGGACTGGTGAGGCTGCTCTCAGGACAATGTGCCTAGATTGGACATGAAGCAACAAGTCTGCGGCATGACGCACCCGTTCTACACATCAATAGGAACTATCACATTGTAGACATCGTATTAAATATATAAATGTAACAAGATCAATGAAAACATTTTAAATTACTATTCTGTTTATATAAATGTTTGAACTTCACTGTACCAATTCAAATTTAGGATGGATGAAACTATTTCAACTATGAACAATGTGTGAATATTTGTGTGTGCATATGTGTGAAAAATCATTTTGTGCGATGTAAAATGGGAGCTCAGCTATTTTGTTTTATACACAAAGTGTAATTCGTGACAAGCACACTGAGTGTTTAAGAGACAATTTAACATATCATCTGTTTGTTTTGCTTACATATATATATATATATATTATATATATATATATATATATATATATATATATATATATATATATATATATATATATATATATATATATATATATATATATATATATATATATATATAATTTTAATAGTGTATTGATCAACAGTGTATCGATTGACTACGGACTGAAGGAAGACAACACGGGTGAAGAGAACAACCTTTTTATGTTGATAGAAGGTAGCATGTTCAGTACATGATTTAAAATGACAATCGTACGCATTGTATGGTCATTAGGTTCATATTGTAAGAAAGACGACTCCTTCAAAACAAATATTCCAAATATTGATGACATTGCACTCCATTTTGAAATATAATTTTCAAAAATATTTTAAACAAGTATGAAACAATATTTGTCTGCGTGATTTCGAGGAAAATAGATTGAACAATTATCTTTTAATATATCGCGGATTTTATTTTACTTTGTGTATCATTGCTTGTACCATGATCTTAGATGCATATTCTCGATATCAACACTCCACAATATTATGCATCTTTACTATATAATGTTTTGTTTTCTCGTCTTTTATTATCTCCTTTTCATATGCCTCGCCGACTAGTTTTCGTCCATATCAACCATCCACATTTCTTAAACTCTTCTATCTCTCTTCATCTTTTATTCATATTCTCTCTTTCTTTCAGCAATATTGGAGTTTGATATGTCTGTTTCCATATGGTTCTTAATACGATTCAGCATTACATCTCCTATGATAATTCAATCTTGGCTGATAGCTTTTCTTATGCAGTAACTGGCTACAATTTAGAGGGAAATCAAGATTTCTGTCAATTCCTGCGGTAACTCACGAATGTATTTCCTCCTAGTCTGCGCCGGTGTTTTAATAGGCATCATACTTACGATATTGCAGCAGAAACGAAACGAATTACTCTGTAGTGCAATGTAATGTTGGTAAAGGACTCGCGTGATGAGTTATTAGGCAATCAGTAGCTTTGAGGTACGATGAAGGGGTATAACAAATGAGGGTGATATTCGGACGATACGGGTTTCTGGAACATTATCATGGGTTTGGGTTTTGTGTTTGGTGTGTGGATTGTGGATTTGAATAAGGGTCTAGTGTTTGGGATGGACGTGTCTTATTGTTGAGATAAAATCATGCGCATAGTAATACCATTTCCTTATAAACATCGTTATGTTTGCGTAAACAAATATATAACAGTTTTGTGAAAACTGTAAGAGCCCTGGTATAGTGGATATGTTAAGTGATCCCAAATATAAATGTATATGCTACGTTTCGTGACACCAAAGGAAAACTATATATTGCTGACCGGCTAATGTACCAATAGACTATATTCACGGTAATTCACTAATTCGCAAAATGTATTTTGGTAAAACGTATGAATACCAATGAAAAGCTTTTTAAAAATCCTCTTAAATAAATAGAACATACGAGAAAGCTCAGCAAACAGGACCAAACATATGTGATGTATACGTAGCTTCAGAGTATCAGTAAGTTAAATATATGAATGAGAAGCATAAATTCCAATCCGATATACATGAACACTACTAATGTCAGTATATATATATATATATATATATATATATATATATATATATATATATATATATTATATATATATATATATATATATATATATATATATATATATATATATATATATATATATATATATATATCTATATATATATATATCTATATATATATATATATATATATATATATATATATATATATATATATATATATATATATATATATACCAATATTTTAATTATTATGCATAATTCGAGGCAAGAAAGAAACACGTTCATGCATATTATGATACACATATTGCTCATTATATCGGTTGCTTTCCAAAAGCGAATGGTATTTTTAAGGACTCATCATTGCTGCCAAATTAATCCATGTTCGAGGCAAACACGCGCTGGATGGGGATGAGGTGAGGTATAAAAGTGGATTTCTAGGGTGAATACAGATGGGCAATTAAATATAAGAGGCGACTAAAACACTAACATCGGAAATAGTATATTAAAAGAACACTAGAAATCCATGTATGATGTACATAATGCATGTATGATGTATGTAATGCATTTTTCATGTACGGAATGTTTAATGTGTTTATCATTTGAATTTTTAGACATTTTATATTCTTGAGTAGATCAGATTTCCAAATTTACAATCTCTTAGTTAAACTGTTGTCAGATTGATGTTACAATTGGTCCCTCGGCTGATTGGGCGAAATTTATATAATTATTGTACATTTCCTGCCATAATGCCGTCCAAATAGTTCATGGACAGCACCATTTTGTGTTTGAAACAACGTTTACTCGTCTATCCGTTTGCATCTGCGTTTCAGTCTCAATTTGATTGTGACTTTGTCCGTAAATAGGCACGTTAGTTTCTAACCTCACCCATCCTTGTACTTGTATATCAGTGTACAAGTCCATCAGTTCATTCAGCCATTTATCCCATTAATATTTGAGTAGTGATGTATTTATATGCCTGTCTAAGGACAGTAACTCCAAAACGTAACAAATAAGTTAATACAAGATATTTCAAAGAGAGTTTTCACCAAAATACACAACATACAAACTCACAATTATTCTCAATATAACTGCAGATATAATTAGTATTAATCCATAATGTCCAGTCATTGATACAGTTTAAAATGATAATTATAATGAAGATGCATTAAACTACTGAAGTTCGCCAGTTTGTCTTTGAAGGCAAACAGTAAATACTGCAATTATATTATTAAAGTAAATATAAATCTACTAAATAAATATAATAGTAGAAGAGTTAAAAAGTGTTCCTTATGCCAAAAACGTTATTATGAGTAACGCAAATGTTCGCAAAGATGAATATTTTAAAAATTATTTACCAAGTAAAATACATGATTTGATACAAATTAACGGAAAATATATTATTAATGCAAAACTCTTGGAATGTTATGTATTCATTAGAGTACACAAACATAACTCGTCATTCGTTGATTTGAATGTTGATTTAATGCGTACAGCTGTGAAGGGCCATACCATCATGTTGCATTCAAATAGATTACATCCACAATTATAGTTAGTTTGAGTATGTTTGTGCGATTCCAAAATATCAAAAACTAAATTTAGTACGAAGTAGATATATGATTATACACGTAATACAACAAAGAGCTAAGTGATATTACTCGTTATTCATTTTGTTTTTAACAGGCATATAACCAACACTTAAACCATACATACATACATCCATATATTTAGTTCGTAAACAATAGTGGATACAAATACTTCAGCATAGCCTTATGTTGATACAATTGACAATCCACCATATCACGTACCACCTAAATAGCGGGGACCCCAATATTCCGAGTGGTCTAAAGCGCTCTCCGTTACGGATTACTGCCGTATCACATCTGTCACATCCACTAATAATACTGGTCGCCATGTATGGCATATCGTGTACTGAAATATTTCGTTAAAACCTACAACAACAACCTTAATAGCGTAATGGAAAAATATAATCTTTTTTCCGCGCTTTCTTCACACCATTTGAGAAATGTATTACAGTATGCTGCCACATCATATATAAAAGCTGTTTTCATAAATGGTAGTCACGTTATGGTCTGGGTGAATGTTTGTACGCAGAAGCGATCTTAGTTATTCAACACTAGATATTGCTAACATAGACAAGGTAGGAGTTTATTTTTGAAAAGAAAAGGGCATATCAATGATATTTTAGGATGTCAACTAATATTTGCTCCTATACGTACTGATGTGGCCATCATATGGTTCCTGTATGTAGATTTTCCTACCATACAAGGATTTTCATTTGCCATGATGGGGAAACACTTCATAAAACTTCTTAGGTTTCGTAAACGATTGAATAGCAAATTACCAAAACTACCAAGTATTGCATGATACTTGAAACCTATCCCGATATCTAGACTAAAGCAAACCTGATTCATTAATAAGGCAATTGTTTGCATGATGAAGTATCTGATGCAATGCCTTATTATGTGTATGTACTTCTGTAAAGAGTAATCTCGGTTAGCTACACTTATAATACATGTACCTCTATACTGTTATATATTCTGAATACGGGCAAAATCAGCTGTTTTGTGTACATTACGCCCCATATAATTGTGCCTTCACAAACGTTACCAGGCTCTTGTTTTCAACAATATAAATTATCAGATGTCCTCATCCTATTTTAAAGCATGAAAAGACAGACTATCGACAAACCATTTGTATTATCTTAAATCACTGATGCAAAGTATGTGTTCTCCAGAATAGAATCCACGGCAAGGGTATACTGTTTATTGCAACTTGGACTAAAATCCATACGAATAAATAGTCCGTACAAATTAAACATGTCATGGGAACGATTTGTTAATATAGTAAACATTAACATATACATAAATCATATATTGCGACATTTTCATCAACGTCGTCGGGTTTAGAATTGATGTGCCGTTTAGCACATTTTATTCATGCAGATATATCTCTATATGCAGGCTCTCTCGTCTTTTGTCCCATTTGGTTCAACATTGAAGAACAAAATAAATGGATATAAAAGTTATCCATATACGCGGTGTATGACATTCATCACAGTTGAGACGACGATTAACTGCACGTTGGCGCTAATAGTTGTCACTCTTTCATACAACCAGAAATAAGTGCTAACGCATTGATCACTAATACAATCAGCCTTCCATCAAAAATGTTTAGTGAAATTAAATAATACCGTTTCTAAACTTTTGAATCTACACAAATACAGATTATTTCGGTAATATCTTCGAGATGTAAAATACTTATATAAAAACGTAATGCAGTTTGTGTGCTAGAAATGCCTTTCCGAAAATGGGATATTCTGTATTCTAGGATCTGCTATGCAATGTACGACTAGATCTATCACATGCTTTAAACGAGATTCGAAAGAAAATATAACTTGATGCTTTCGCAACTTAACAGTTAATCAATGTTTAGAAAATACTTGAGGTGGTCTGAATTTCAACAAATGCAGTTCTCGGCATACCTTATGGGTATGATATTTTGGAATTACTAAGTAGTCCTACCGGTACAGCATCAGCAAATAGGAAGCAACTCCCTAAGAGATGATGGTGACAATATAATATATGTTAACGACAAAGTATATCTGAACCTCAATATACAATGAAGACAGACATACACACATACATACATATACTCTTTTATGTAACTGTAAATACATATTAATATTACCAAATAGTTTCCAGTAATAAAGAAAGGTTTTAGAGTTAGTGCTGTGAGTGATCATATTATCATTGAGCATCAGTATATAGTTCACTTGTGTGTATGTGTATATGTTGTGTGGGATGTTTGGGGAGGGTTGAGTACGTGTGTGATACGGAAATGACAAAATTGTACGATGAATGTTGTACCTAATTAAATATTTACTGACAATTATAAAGTTGAGAATCTTACTCGTAATTCACATTAATATTAAAGGGAACTATATATGAGCATCTTAACATTCTGATATTTTAGTTTGATCAGTACGATTGATATGAGAGACTACAATTAAAAACATTAAATTAAACTAGTAATGCAGAGTCAAGTACTGTCATTACGGTTACTTCTTTACATAGCATGACATTTGAAAAATAAAATCAATAATAATAAAAATAATAATAATAATAATGAGTACTTTGCATAGCGAATACTCTTTCGAAGCTCTAAGCGCTTTACACCATCAATAATGAAATGACTACACAACAGAACAACAAATGACAAAAACAATGAAATTGCAAAACTTAAAAACATGAAGAAAACATATAAGATACAAAACATGATTATGTCGCTAAATTTGTCCCAGCAGTCGAAACAGGTGAGATATAAAAGCAATCTTAAAACGGACCACTGTGTCTTTGTTTCTCATTTCAATGGGCTCTTCGTTCTACGTCGCCGGGCCATTGTGTGTAAACGAACATTGTCCATATGACTTTGTTTTCGCCGTGGGAAAACTGAGTATACTTTTATCAGAAGAAGCGCGTACGTATCTAGCTGGTGTATACATATGGATAGGCATGTTGGACTGGAGTCTGTCATTGAAACATACCAAAGAGAGCAAATGTTGTGTTTGATTCTGTATTGAATCAATAGCAAGTTTATTGTACAGATGAGTAGTGACGTGCGCTCTGATCGAGTTACTCTACAGATAATCCATGCAGCTTTGTTTTGAACTTTTTGAAGTTTCTGGAGTAAATATTGAGACGAACCAGACTGAACTGAGTTACAGTAATCCAGTGTTGAAAGTACTATTGAACACACAAGATTTTTAGTGGCATCAACTGAAATATATTTACGAATGGAACTGATACGTCTCAATTTAAGACATGCAGCCTTGCATATGTTCATGACATGTTGGTGCAATGTGAGAGTACTCTCTAGAGTTACACCCAGATTCCGTACTGACTGTGAGAATTTAATCTTGGTGTTGCTGATATTTATTGTCTGAGGTAAGATGTGAAAGAGAAAGTCTTTGTGTTGTTATCAGAATAGCCTGAGTTTTATTATCATTCATCTGCAGCTTGTTCCATGTCATCCATAATTTCACATCAGAAATGCACCTCTCTATCCCATGGATGGTAGCATCAACTTCAGTTGGGTGGCTAGATGTGTATATTTGGGTGTCATTAGCATACAATTGGTGCGGCACTGGGTGATAATATATGACACTTGAGAGCGGCTGAGTGTACAGAATGAAGATATCTGGTCCAATAACTGTTCCCTGTGCAACATCACAACATACATCAACTGGGATGGAATGTATTCAGTTTGCAGATATAATTTGTGCCCTGTTGACTAAGTAGGACTTGAACCATTGTAAGGCTATATTCGGAATGCCAAATACATTATGGAGACGGTGAAGTAATATATCATGATCTGTTATGTCAAATGATGCAGATAAATCAAGGAGAGTGAGAGCTGTAATCTTTCTACTATCCAAAGCAGAGAGAATGTCACTAAATACTTTCAGAAGAGTAATTTTTGTAATGTGGCAAGTGCGATATGCAGACTGTACACTGCAGAAAGTTGAGTTAGAACAACTTTTTCTAAGATTTTTTTATATGAATTGGAGATTAGAAACTGAGCGGTAGTTCTTTACATCGTTATGGTCAAGCGTTGGTTTCTTCAGCAGTGGCTATACGATGGCAGTTTGGAAAATGATGGAAATTTCCCCGATGAGAGCGGTATGATAATAATATCAATTAGTGAAGGCAATATTGGGTCTAAGCACTCAAACAGCAGAGATGTCGTAATTGGATCAAGTTCACAAGTCTTTGGTGCACTTTTCATCACGATTGTCCGTACTAAATCAATAGAAACAGCGAATCTCTAATGGTTCGTACTTTGTCATCGGAAGAAATTTGCAAGTTGGATTGTAAGGTCTAGTGGCGAGAAGGTTGTTGGAAGTGGTGTATACTTGTTACTTGGCATTAGTTTGTTAGTTATCTCAAAGAGCTCTTTGCAGCTGGAACTCTCCGTGATCTTAGTACTGTAGTGGGATGATTTGGCTAAATGGACTAAGTTTGTGACGTTCGTCTTAGCGGCTCTGTAGATTTGTTTATGAATAGTGAGTCTGTTGGAAAGCCAAAACTACTCCTCTTTGTGATGTCTTTCGGCAGTGCTTATCTGGTCCCTAACACTACTATACCATGGAGAACACTTTTTGTCTATTGAGACTCTGCATTTGGTGGCTGGGTCATGTTTTTCAAGCAATGAACGCAGGCATTTATCAAGTTTTCCGCTGTTGGATGTAAGAAAGTTATTAGGTTTTCTTGGATGTCATGCATGTATTTCTTTCTATTTACCATACGGCGGTTTCTCTTAGAATAAAAGGTGTAGGTTTTGGGACTGATACGTCGAGATGGCATACAATACAGAGGTGATCCGATGCAAGTTCGTGTGATACAAGAGTGGATTGCAGAATATTATAATCAGTTCTATAACGAAATCAGTCTAAAATGTGACCAAGTTTATGGGCAGGTTGGTTAACTGACTGTTTAAGATTGAAACCGTGAATGGAATCTAGGAGTTTTGACTTGTATGGTTTCCCAGGACAGTCGAAGTGAAAGTTGAAGTCAGCAAGAATAATTAGGTAGCCACCTATCGAATTTTCATACCATAGAAGATTTGGAAACTGCTCCAGAAAGAGAGATTCAGTCAACTTGTTTTTGCTACTAGGAGGAGGAAGGTAGATACAGTACAAATGGACGGACCTTTGTTCCAGTGTGAGCGTTGTTTGGACTAGTCCAAACGATGTGTGGCAGAAATTCAAGGTTGTCTTGTACTTAAGACATTTGGTCATGTAATTCTTTGTTATTACAGCAACTCCACATCCGCGAGAGTTGAGGGGGAACGACTTGATGGAGTAATCTCTGGGTGTTAATTCCGGACACATAGGTTCATCATATCAAGGTTTTAAACAAGTTTCTGTCTGGAAGAAGACGTCAAAATTATGGTCGTTGATAAAATTAACAATTTATGTGCGCTTTTCTGGTAATCCTACTGACTGAGCGTTGAGTAATGTAATACGTAATGGTATCCCTGGGGCAGTTGACACAACGGTTGACGATTTCAGAGAAATTTGATCCAGGTTATTAAAATTAAGGGCATAATCTTTAAATTGTTTATCAGATACAAACGAAAGGGAGATAACTTGAATTCTTCTTCCTGTTCTAAGCAGGTCAGCTTTGAAAAAACGTTTCTTTATTCGCTTTCGTTTCAGTTAAGAAATGATGAATGTACTCCTAGTTCGTTCAGACTTGAGCACAATGTAGTATCTAGAACCAAGGTGTGGTCATTTAATCCAATTAATGAGGGTCCGTCGTATTGTTGGCGGTCATGTGACGTCTTAACACCATGAAGACCAGCCCTAACACTAACTGTTTAAAGCGAAGCAATTAGCGAGGCAGCTGCTACTAACATTTGTTTAAATCTGTGGTATGCCTCAGCCTGAGTTTGACCACACGACAGCCTCCATCCCGGGCTGTTGCTCTAACCACTCTGACATCCATGAGGTATAGTTTATGTAAATCTTAATTCCATTTGTTTAAAATCTTTAACGATAAGTACTATGTCATCATTCCGTGTGAAGGTCAGGAATTGTTTAAAACGCTTAATATGGGGAGCACTATTGAAATGAAGATCACATTATAGAAGCAACAACGAAAACATCGTGACTACAGCATTGCGACTTCTCTTTTAAGATATGATTCCATAAACAATTAGTACGTCTGCTTCAGTACCTATAAATGTTATCTCAGTTTATTTTGGCCATTTTTGTATGTTCTGGCATTCTTTAGAATATGAGCATTATTGCGTTGCTGATATAATAAGAAAGCAAGGAAAGAAGAGAAAAAGTACTAATTTACATACTGTAATTAGAGAGTGAAATTTGATGCAGATACATTACTAACGCTACTATACATTAGTTCTGCTTCTTACGAAACTGCCTGCATATTGTAATCAAGGTCGTTTGGCCGTGATTTTATTTTTGTATTATGCAATATTGGTACCTTTCCATAGCTCACCTAATTACGATAACTTCTTTTACATACCGCACTGTTGTATGATAGCATTTATCATCACAAGGGGACACTATTGTTCAATTTAAATTTTCTCTGTGAGTTCGGTCTCCAAATCGATTCATGCATCTATACAGAAGCAAAGTGAGATAAGAGGTGTATATATTCTTGGAATCTCATTGTATTATCTCCCATTCTAGATAAAATGTAAAAGGTAATGACTAGATTCAACTTTACTTAAGTGAAAATGTCAGCCCATGCCAATGGCACGTTAATATTTACCTTTTTACGCTGCAAATATGATAGGCCTTCTCTAATCCACCAATTGATAAATACATACTTTGA
The DNA here is from genome assembly GCA_029339505.1 of Unio delphinus. Classification (NCBI taxonomy): domain Eukaryota; kingdom Metazoa; phylum Mollusca; class Bivalvia; order Unionida; family Unionidae; genus Unio; species Unio delphinus. Next base: position 2,286,184 of record JAQISU010000152.1, on the reverse strand, counting down.
GTAGTTGGTAGTGAACCAACCTGTTTATTAAAGCAAATTACTTCACATTTCGACAGCTTGGTTGTCACATACTACTACTACTACTACTACTACTACTACTACTACTACTACTAATAATAATAATAATAATAATAATAATAATAATAAGAATAATAATAATAACAATAATAATATTGATAATAATAAATTTGTATAGCGCCCAATCTTAGAAGCTATTTGTATATATGTATCTATAATGATTTGAGTAGAAACAAACAAAAAACAAAACCACCATAAATAATCCAAGCACCATGAAATTCGAAGAAAAAAAAATGCTGACAATATTTATGATAGGAAACATTTTTAGGTCCTTAGATTTATTTTTTCAGTAGACAAAGGTGACATTTAAGGGCATTCATGAATGAACAAAATGGCTGCAAGGTTGTATTAAATACTGTAATTTCTCGAACAATCAACATTAAAACTATAACGCTTTCACAAACACTATTCATGTACAACATGATTTTATGAAACAACCAGTGTTAGATAGTGCTACTGTCAGATAGTTATATGAAGCGGGTGAATTTGAAGGGGACACGAACGAGCACTTGATCTGATCTGGAGTATCACATCACACCATATTTCTGGTGTAATTATATCCACGGGTAGACCTTCAATATTCAGATTAGATTCACTGCTCCTCGTGTAAATCCGAAATTTCGTTATAAATTTAATGTTGGTGTTGCTGATATGTATTGTTTGAGATAATGGATGTGAATGAGAAGGTATTTGGGTTGGAATACGAATGGCTTCAGTTTATCATCATTCGTCTGCAGCTTGTTAGATGTCATTAATGGTTTCTCATGCATTTCATTACTCCTTGGAAGGTAGCACCAGCATCAGTTGGTTGGTTAGACTTGTAAATGTGTGTCGTCAACGCACACTTGATAAGACACTTCGTGACAATCTATGACACTTGAGAGCGGCTGAGTATATATATATAATAAAGAAAGCAGATCCAAGAACAGACATATGTGGAACACCACAACATATATCAACTGGAGTGTATTCAATTTGCAGATACATGGTGTGTCCTGTTGACTAAGTAGGACTTGAACCACTGTAATGTTGTGTTGTGGATGTTAAATATCAAGGTGTATTGTGTCAAATGTTGCAGACAAATAAAGGAGGGTGACTGTCAAAAGTAGAGAGAATGTCATTAAGTACTTTAAGAATAGTACGTCATTACTGTGGCAAGGGCGATATGCAGACTGTACATTGCTAAAAACACTGTTTGAAATAAAATAAGATATAAGTTGGGTTAGAACAACTACTTCTAAGATTTGTTATACGAACTGGAGATTAGAAACGTGGCAGTTATTCTTAAAATTGATATGGTCAAGTGCAGGTTTCGTCAGCAGATGCTTTACGACGGCATTTTTTAAAATGATGAGAATTGCCCGGATGAGAGAGAGAGAGAGTTATTAACATCAGCTAGTGAAGGTAATATTGGGACTAAGCACTCAATCAGCAGCAATATTGGAATCGTACCAAGTTCAGATGATATTTTGTTGCACTCTGGTTCATGGTTGTCAATAATAAATCCATAGAGACATGATCCAATGTTCCTAATTGTTGTCGTTGGAATTATATATACTAAGTGTATGATGACGACGAGTCAATTTAAATTACGTTGTCAAGCTTATAAGTAATGGGTTGTACTTTGTCACGGAAGAACTTTGCAAATAGGTCCGGAAGGTCTACTTGAGAGGAGTTAGTTGGAGGTTGTGTACATTTGTTCCATGACATTAGGTTAGTAGTTTTCTCGAAGATCTCATTGCAACTGGAACTTTCCATGATCTTAGTACTGTAGTGGAATAATTTGGATGAATGGATGGTTTGTTACTTTCTTCGTTGCGGTTTCATAGATTTCTTTATGAATAGTGAATCTTATCGATTGCCAATGCATCTCTTTTTTACGACAGTGTCCTGTAATACTTCTATGGTATGGAGAATACTTTTTAATTAGTACTCTACATTTGGTTTTGTTTTTCAAGCAGTGAACGCAGGCAGTTATCGAATTACTCTGATGTAGGAAGTAAGAAAGTTGTTACGTTTTATGGATGTGATACATTAGCTAGGAACTATGTATGATACATTAGGTTTATCTTAGTAGCAACTAAAGGTTGAAGATTAGGTACTTATACGTCCAGATGGCGTATAACGCAGAAGCGATATGATGCAATTTTGTGGGATACAAAGGTGGATTGCAGAATAGTATCATCAAATCTATGAAGAATCCATTCAAAATTGTGACCAAGTCTATGGGTGGGCTGGTTTACTGACTGCTTAAGGTTGAAAACATGTATTGCTTTCCAGGACAGTCAAAGTGAAAGTTGAAATCTTGTCGAATAATTAGGTTGCCACATATACAATTTGCATACTCCAGAAGATTCGGAAAAGGCTCAAAAAATAGAGATTTATTCAGCACGATTTTTTTTAGGAGGAGGTTGATAGAAATTTTAGGATGTTACTTCTGTAAGACATTTTAATCATTGAAATCTTTGTGATGACCGCAATTCCGCCTACGCGAATCTGACACGGAAACGGCTTAATGAAGTAGTAGGTTCGTGTTAAGTCCGCGCACTTTGGCTCATTGCCAGAGGTCACTTGTACTGAAATGATATGTGATAAGTACATGACATTACAACTCTCTTTTGCATTTCTCTCGCTAACTAAATTCGAATTATGTCTTAATAATTCGATCACTCTAGTTGTTTTACGGCAACGACCAGGTCAATTTAGATACAGGTTTTAATTCTGGAAACTGGATCGGATACATATGGGGCACATACTAGTTCTAATATCTGATTGTACTATAAGTGTCTTCGATATTTAGCATCTGCGGATTTCGTATAATGAAAATACTTTTATTCTTTCATTCTCCTCGAATCCAAGGTGCATCAGCTTTGTTAAGACCCGGGAATAATTATGTATATTTGATTCCAATATTAAATGTTTCCGTTGTAACTCTGACTGTTGTGTCAGGGAATCTATTTATCATACATAGCAAGTTTATAAAAACATTAGTGAGCATGGATGATCTTAGATGTGTATATTGCGGAGAGACGTCATCTATATGGCCAACAATTTTTACTAATATAGTGCCGTAAGACAAGTAAGTATACACTCGAATTAGAAATATGCTTGAAGTTGCATCTGTGCTTATAAAATCGTAATCAGCATCATCTAAATTGAATCAGGGAATAATGATACTTATAATGATGTGCTTCACCTTGAGTACATATCCCGATTATTCTTCTACCTATATCATTTGCGGTTTTATCATCATCGTTCGGTAACAAAACTTCGGTTTGATTCTAGTACGATATAGTGTTCCCTCTTGTCTCCGCATTTTTAAATTATTGTTAAATGAGTTAAGTAGTAGAGTGGGTGAGAATACCGAAACTATTTCAGAGAAACTAATATATAACATTTTCGGTTTCATTCGATGTGCCTATTTGTCAATCGGGGGGTGAACAGACCATGTTTAAAGCCTCTACACAAATAGAGATCTCGTCTATTTGGCGACTACACCGAAACATAGAGGTATTTGCTTTCGAGCCTTGGGGCTTAACCGAACATTTTACCAAGTCCAATACGATATCTGGATCTAGGTTCATGCATATTTATCGTTATAAATACTAAAGAAATTTCTAAAATGAACTATATCCATATCTCTGCTGCACCAGGTCTGGTGAATATTTATAAGTGTGTGAGTGTCAATTCCATTAAAAAAAGAAAGAACATTACAGTTGTCCCTCATCATTGTTTTGTATTTGTTCATATCTCTGAGTAAAATAAATCACATCCGTGATGTAGTTTTTATGCCTACATCTAGAAAATATCCTATCAGGGTTTGCTTGTTTATCCAACATCACATCATCATATGCGACTGAATTATTGATATTTCCATCAATAGAATCAACACTCGCTTCTTTAATATCAGTGATAAATTCAATAGTATCTTCATCGTTTAATGATTTCGCGTACTCATTAAAATCCTTGAGTACATCGCAACATCACTGATCATCTACAGAACTGGCTACCAAATACAATTTTGTTCCATTTTAACCAACTCATTATAAGATTAAGTAATAACTGCGTCTTGCCACTTCAAGATGGATCTATAGTAGTCATGCGAAGAGAATTTGGTAGCGCTGCATGACGCTTAACAAATTTTGTCGCAGAAAATCAATTACTTTCATGTCATTATAAATAATTATGGATCTATATTGTATTAAATGTAAAACGCGTACTAGCACAAACGACTTAACAACAATTAAATCAAGAAATAACATCAGCACTTGCCGGTAAGTGTGTACAATGTGGTACAAAAACATTAGATTTTTTACTGCAGCAGATTTTTTATCAAGACAAGCGACATGGAAGAATTATGTACAACAGCGTAAACAAATTCACTTCACACATATTGATGTCATCGTTCCAAATGAAGCACGGCTGATATATTTTTTCTGCCGCATGATACTGTCAATATACGAACATAAAAGTAGGCGTTAACTCTAGTTGATGTTGCGAGTAGAGACAAGAAAGCTGAACCATTGTTGACCAAGGGGGCACCAAAAAGGTAGCTTCTGCATTTGAACGAATTTATCGACGAGAACCCTTACCGTGGCCAAATATATTACAGGTTGATCCTGGCAAGGAATTTAAGATGTAGTGTTTATAATTAATGAAGCATCATTATGTCACTATCAGACGAGGACATACTGTAATACACCGCCATCAGGCAATTAATGAGTGGTTATTTGGATATTATTATTCCAGACCATTTATCGAGGATACACGACCAAGTGAATGCGTTGCAAGATTACAAGGTGTTATAACTGCACTAATTAACATAAGTACTCGAAGAATCAATTTGAAACTTATTATTATGTCACTGTAATATATTTAATTGAACCAGGTGAACTTAAAGGTGTTATAAAAGAGCTACTGGTCTTATTTGGAGTGTCACGTTACATAAAATATCTAACATAACAAGATCCACTTGTAGACCCGCAATCTACATATTATATTCAACTGCTCCTCACCATGGATTTACACGTAAACAGTTGCAAGTGATACCCGAGGATACACAATTACCGACACGATCACTTAACTAGCACGTCTGCGTCTGTTTCACTCTAGACATGTCAGCATAACAATTTCTCGTGTATCACCAAGATTCCGGTAAATTGGCGATAATTTGTTTCCGAATACTTGTCGTTGGATCAACACCATGGCATTATACAAATACAGCTTCCACATTGATCATTATGTTGTTCTTTCAGCATCATTATACATTTATTAATGCAAAATCAATTTCAAATTCTCTATTACTTTTCTTGTCGCATTGTTTATAACCAACGAGTTTTTTTCTTCTTGTTTTATTATCGCTGACAATATCGCTGATTGTGGTTTCATTAGATTCTAAAACAACTCTCCGAAGTTGATTTATTCTTCTAACTCGTGACACTTCGAGAGAAACTAACTTCTTACCACTCGATGCGATTATCTACGATCCAAACAAATCTATCAGAGATGTTTATGCCTTGAGATGAGTGTATCGTCATTGCGTATCCTAGCATCCAGGGAGATTTGTCAGCGCCTAATGCATCTTCGACGACATTGACATTGTCCAAAACAATATCATTTAACACGAGAGTTTGTTTTTGTCAGACACAGGAATATCAACTTCAATAGTCTGACTTCGTGAATCAGCTGGTCTATAATACAATGGAACTGGCAGTGTTACGAGTTTTTCTTTATGTAATTGACACAATCGCCTTTGAAGTGTGTCTCTGACTATCTTTCTACTAGCTTTTATCAAATCGTTTGGTCTCCATGTTTCCCAAAAATCATTTAATGGGGTTTATGAAATTCAAATCACACCGGATTTGACCCGGTTGTAATTTGATCAATTTCTGGAACTAACTTAATTCTGGATCAAGTGCTCTTTAATCAGTACTAAGTATGAGGAGAAAAACTGACAATTGATGATGGTTGTTCATGAGAGCCACACATTATTACATCAATATTTTCAGTAACAACCAATCAAGAAACATATTTAATAAATCTAACGACACTGTGCATATCGCATCACAAATAATGATTTTGGGAATATATTTCTCACCCATTCGATCAGGAGTCAATGCGTCGCTCTTATATGAAATAAACTGTGACAACTGCAATAATTAATTCTTCGTTATTTCATCTCTCTGGCAAGAATGTGTATGGGTGTTAGCAGAATCATGTCTGATTTCCCTCGAAATAATTCGATAATACGTGTCGACATCCCAAATGATAGAATAACGAATGCGCATTTGATAGTTCTGTTATTTGATTAGTTTTTCTCTTCATGTAATCATCTTCAATAGTAATTTAGAATAATCGTGCAATATTAATATTTCTTGTTGTATTCTCCATGACCCGTTGCACACATCCAATTTTGTAAAACGAGTCCCTGATTCTTTATGTTCGATATCTATATAAACTGATTATGTGGCAACTCTTACTGCGGTGTTAGGAAATCGATTTATCGTCGATAGCAAATTGATAAAAACATAAGCCAGAATAGATGACCTAAGAAAGGGTACATAATGCGGAGAGTCGCCATCGATAGAGATAACAAATGTACCAAAATTCGTTCCATCCGACAAGTAAGCATTTATTCTTCGCTGTTGCATCCGCGATTATAAAATCGTATTCAACAACCTCTCGAATTAATTGTGAACAATGTCGATTGTGATCATATGCTCCGCTCTGTGAGAATTTACCGATTAATTTTCTACCGAGATCATTTGCATTTTTATTATTGACTTGAACGTTCTCAACATCGTCTTCGTCGAGATCTGGAAATTTTCCATGCAATCGTCAATAATACTATTAAGACTATCGGGTTGTGGTAACCAAATCTCAGTCTACGTTCGATATGGTATAACAGAATCACCGACAATCAATGATATCACTATTCTACAATCTAACATATACCGTAATAATACTATTGGTACCCAGATTTTTTTAATATATGTATACCAAACCACACATAACAGCACAAATGAAATTCTTTAGCGAATTCGAATGACTCAACCCCGGATAGATCGAATTCGAGTAGTGGTCCATTAATTGCAACACGTGTTATCTGGTGAGTGCAATGTCCAAAGCGTTTAAAATATCTAGCACTTTCTCCATATCCGAGGAAACGTCCTGGATAAGACGCACCCATATTAACCGGAAAAAAATGGTTTTGGAATCACGTGTGTTATTCCATAATCCACCGTGATAGTAGTCTACACAACTAGCTTGAACATCTGAGACACGTTCAAATCGTGTTGGTTTCTAGACTTCTCTCTGTATCTGACGGGACTGACGAAATGAGCTGCAACTGACGGGACTGCAAAACAGTTTGATGACAATTGAACGTTATCCTTTGAATAATTGTCAGCTAGTTTTTTCATAGCGCTGTGAAGAGATCCCGTACGGTATATTTCACTGTTAGTTGGTTTTTCATTTATCGGATAAATCCCATAAACAAAAGCAGTCACAGGACACACATGCTCGTAATACGGTTTGTCAATTCCGGTCTATATTCCTGGTTTGGACTCCTGACTCACAATGACATTTTATTAGGATAGAGTCGTTTTTATCACGAGTAATCTAGTTTCCTGTTTTTGATAGTATCATAAATTTCACTAGGTAAATATACTTTCAATGTTCAAGATGCGCTATTATACGCAATGCTTGTTTGTTTTCATGGTAGCATCAACAATACCAGCAATTCGAAATCTTGACCAACAGTAAGATTCACCATCGCTCTTAAATTCATTAAATGTTTCATGAATTTTACCGATTATGATTCTATCAATTTTTAGACTTATTTTGTCGATCGACAGATATTTTTTCAAAATTGCATTTAACATTTTTCCATGGTTCGATTTTGGATAATCTCTTGAACTCTTTCATATTATAATTAAAAGAAGTATTTAGATAAAAGTATTTTATTTCATGAATCAGTGTCAATGGCTCACGATATGATCCGTAACCGTTTTAACAAATCATGCAGAAACAAATTTTGTGGAAATCATTCACTGAGTGTGAGACGAGGAAGCTTAGGTCCGAAACCCTATATACGATGCGTAGATGGAGTACGAGAAAAAACCGTTCTGTCTCAGCTGTGGTGGTAAATGACACAGACAGCTTAAGCGTTATTATGATGAAAGAAATAATGATGGTGACAACATATCTGATAAAGTCATAAGAACTCCAAGACTACATTACCAGATTATCAACATATAGTAATTAAAACAAATAATCAATTAGACAAATAAATACTTATGTATTTAAATCAGCAAACAGTTTCAACCAAAATCAGCAGCTTTGAAGTATCACGCGATGGTTTAGACAGAAACCGCGTGCTGTAAAAGCCAGTCGGGTCTGTTGATAATCATGAGTATCTTAGATTTACTGTTAGAAGGAAAAGTCGTTATTTGTCTAGATTCGTGTTCGAATATTTCAACGGATTGATCAAAGATGGAAGTGTGAATGATCACATTGATTTAGATTTCGGAAAAAAAAGCTTGGATGACCTTCAAGCTGTCACTCAGAGTGAGAATAAGAAACGTTATCGCACAGGAATGTATCAACAAATTGCGAAACGTGTAAAATATATAAAGGTTGAGACTGTTAAAGAATTAATTTTTCAATCTTTGAATGAAGCTAGCAAGGTTTGACGTGCTGCAGAGAAAATATAATAATCAGCTTTTTCCAAGAAATTTTTGCATAACGTTCGGTTTTTATATTATATAGAATGTAAATCATTGCCAGAAGTGGTTAATTTTAGCGTGTTGATAGAGTTACTGTCCTTGATATTTGGCTTTAACCGTATATTTATTAATAGACATACTTAAAGTTTGACTAATTTATTTTTAATATGTAATATAATATATAATCAATATATTATGTTGTTGTAAGTATGTGCATGTAATGTGCAAATATTGTATAACAGGGATCAGATAAAATGTTTTCACTTACTTGTGTTCACTCCTGGAATGCAGACAGTTGTAAATTTGCACTACTTTTTATAGTTATGAGAACAGAATTTTCCAGATAAAATTCCCCATGATTCTTTGATTGATAAAATTCCCCATGATTCATTTATTGATTCATAAAATAGCGCATGATTCATTGATTGACAAAACTCCCATGATACATTCATTGATTGATAAAATCTCTCATTATTCATTGATTGATTGTTAAAATTACTCATGTGATTCATTGATTGATTGATAAAATCCCAAGTGATTCATTGATTGATAAAATCCCCTATGATTGATTGATAAAACTAACGAATTATTGATTGATTAACAAAACTCAAATGAAAAATTTTGTTATCGTAACTACAAAGGGCAGTGTAAATTTACAAATGTGTGTATTCCAGGAGTGAACATACGTAAGTGAAATAAACTATTATCACTGTACCGTTTTTGTTCATGATAAGTCAGACATTCTAAATATAAATACCTTCCTGCTAACAGTACAAGGGGAGTAACCTGTACTACCACCTGGCTGCTGTTTATTTTGTTGTAAAAAGTTTTTTTAATGAGTATTTATTATATAATAGTTTATAAAAATATCAGTGATATGATTTCTGCTATTACATATTTGAAAACTCAAGAAGCACACTTATCAGATAAATTAGATTGTGATAAAATCCTTTATGACGTTCAATATATAGAAGACTTCAAGCGATAACAGACGTCTGTTACCGCATCAACACTAATTTATTAGGAAAATACAAGCCGTTAACGCACCATTAGCGAATAACAGCTACATAGATAAGATCGTACCTTTGTTTACCGCAGTATAAAATAATAAGAACTGATGTAACAAAACAATATGAAATTAAAAAGACGATTAACTTCCGTGTCAGAGAATTGAAACAATTTATTAAAAATGAATGTATGAACACACTTTTGGGAAACGCTGACGGTTTCTATGTTCGAAGTAAAAGTAGGTCAGTACTAATGCTTTTGCACCGCCGAGGATATTTACCAGTAAAAGCCATACACAATAATTATATTGTTATATATCAACACTGACTAATTTACTTGTAAACCGTCCGATTTCGTAACTTTCATGGTATTTAGCCTACAAAGATTTCACCAAATGCGACTGAGACATGCACTTGATTTACACGAGATCTTAAAACGAAAATCTTACGATGGAAGGAAATCTTAAGATCGAGATATTACGACTTCAAATAGAGACTTATTTGTAATAACTTTCACCACAAGCCAATTAAGTTATAGGATTGGTCAGTGAGTTTAAAATGTATCCTCACATGTAATCGGGATTTATAAATTCTTGAATTATAAAAAAATCCTGGTGGAACCAGTGGTGCAAATTAATAAAAAAAATGTATCCTTGCTGTGTCTTATTTGATTTGTAGAGATTTATTTGGTAATTTCCGTCAATAACATCACATACTAGATTTAATGCGATCATGAGGATACATTTACTTTTTCAGGCGCTATATGTCTACCCATTCAGTCATGGTCATTATTATGTTTGAGTATAGTTGGCACTGCTGATAGTGTTGTTTGCCATGCAACGAGTATTTTAGGAAACTTTTCAGCGATGATATCATCAACTGATTTTTTATGTTCGTTGGGGTGGGGGATTATACCCAGGAAATTTAGAATTGAAATGTCGGTTACGCGTATATTTAATCTCTTTGCAAATTCTACTCTACTAGAACCAACTTCGGCATATCATGCTCCTTGAATAAGTCGTAAGTTAAGTATTTCCATATCATATGCGATTTTATTTAGCATTTCCGTACATTTGATTTCTGATTTTTTTCTGGTGTAATTTATTTAAATGCTCCTAATATATATCATAGTAAAATTTTAACGATTTTAGGAAATCCTTCTTCCTTAATGTAAACAAAATAATCCCAATCGTCTTTAAATTCCTAAAATCCCAACCAAGAATATTTAATAAGATTTGGAAATAATACTTGCGTATATATAGTATGGTATTCAATACGAGGAGTATCATGATACTCTTTATTGTATATGACATAATCAGTCTTCACTGGTTCAGGTATTTGTGAAGGTACCTGAGGAGGTATTTCAGGCAATCCTAGCACTATTATGTTCGAACTCTGGTAGATATCTAATATAAACAGGCACGTTTATCTCAATCACGACTGATAATGTTGTTCGTGAAGTGTTATACGAATTTTTATATTCTTTTCCTGTAATGGATTTTATTCTACGCTGGAATTTCATTGATATATTTGATTTGATAAATGCCAGATAGTATAGAAACAATAATCCAATCTTGAGTTCCATCTGGCTTTTTTTTACTCGTAAGTACCGGGGAATTATGTATGCATGTATGTATGTATGTATGTATGTATGTATGTATGTATGTATGTATGTATGTATGTATATATGTATGTATGTATGTATGTATGTATGTATGTATGTATGTATGTATGTATGTATGTATGTATGTATGTATGGATGTACATACATAAAAGGATGGATGAATGGATGCATGGATGGAAGAACAACATTAGAAAGTCAATGCATCTCGTGTGTTAATTGTCTAACATATAGAAACAAATCCAATATACATATCTATATCCTTATTCAAAGCAGCTGTGTTTCGCACGTAAACCAGTAATCTTGCTCTCATTGTGTGTTCCCAACGAATTAGACAAATCAGGTAGATAATCATTTTGAATCTAAGGTCAGTTGAAGGCCTTCAAAGCTCAAAACAGTTTGCGCCAAGTTAGAATAATTGAATATAAAGAATAAGAAGTAAACAATGTTTAAACAGAGATACGAAAACTTGAATCTTAGTTTGGTCTTTATTTTCAACAATCATTATAGCATCCCTGATTTTGATCATTCATTGTCCTCCTTCCGAAATGTTGAAAAACATTTCAAATAAAGGAAGCTGTTGCGCTTTCTTAATATGGTCACAACTACAGTGAATAACTAAAACTAAAACTTGTCTATCCCTGCCAGACTGAAAGAAAATTAGACAATAAGACCTTGAATTCCTAGCTAGTTTCGTTAAACAAAATAAAAAACATTTTAAAATAAAGTGCACATTGGCGAAAACCGTGGGATTTGAAATTGTTGCACGATTTGAAACCTTGATAATATGAATTATTGATAGACCGTAAAACGACACCTTTCATGCAAACCATAATCACAATTTACTAAAGCTTTTAATGATTGAATATGTGTTATTCAAATGCAAACTGTGGTCAAAGGTTAATATAACGTGTTAAAATTAATTATCTGTTCATGATTTACATGCTTTCAGATAATGAATCTTGAGCTTAACCTGATCAAAGTATAAAAATGGATTGAATTTAATGTTTGACAATTAAATTTCTTCACCTTGTCTAACTGAAACAATTGCCACCAATGGCCTTGAAACTTTAAAACAAATTAACTAATGAATAACTTAGAATTCATAATAATCACTGGAGACGAAAACAATTAATAAACTTACATTGTATTCTGTTCATGTCGCCTCAAGAACGAGATATTTTCTGCTGTTTTGTTCAAATATATTCTGTGCAGTGTATTCAATGATATTTTCAAAGATATTAAACCATTATATTGCTTTTCCTTTAGCTGTACTCAAGGAAATATATTTCCTTAAATTGGCATCAGGTATAATCCTTAATTAAGAATATTCGTGATCAAAATGTAGAGCGTATTGTGTCGATTCTAACAGTGACAAAAAACAAATATATAATCATTATGTTAGATCAGGTTATTCCAGTATTTAATTTCATTATTACATGGACCATTAATGAACAAGACACTTGAAGATTTTAGAATAGTAACTGAGACTCAAAACTTTTAAATAGCTATTTTACCCTTCATCTCAGTGTCACTAGACCAGCTACTACTTTCAAAGTAAAAATGTGTTTTCAAAGCAGAATTATTGTGATTCTAATAAGTATGCAATTTATATTCAAACGTTTGTACTCATTACTAATGTTTTTTGATGCAAAGTGTTCTTGCAGAATGTTTCAAAAACGAAGCAATACGCATTTGTTTAACTACTATAAAAAGTCATTGTTTTGTTTCTCCCTGAGTCCTATTGCACTTATTCATATGATGAGTAAATGGGCAATTATGATTCTTCTAATTTTGCTTGTGTTTGTATCCCACTATTAGTTTAGTCAAAATAATGTTGCATGTTAAAAAAAATTAGATAGGTTTCTATAAATCATATTTTTGCGTGCGTGTTGCACATATCATGAATATAAACATTATATGGAATTGTACAACCAATGTCATCACCATAAATACAGTGCACAGACTATGACATATTGTCAATACGAGGGTACTGTAAGCGAGTGAGTAACTTTACAGCGATACATGGAAAATTGTTTAAAATTGTTTTAATGTGGTTTTGGTAACTTGTACATGATATTCAATTACATCGGAGACGTCAACCCCGTGTTATGCCGGTATTTTATAAGAAGGTGTTGATTATCAATATCTCAATATAAACCTGACACAAATGCACATTCAAATCATCAACTCTTCGAATTCGTTTCATTTGTCACTGGCCTTGGTGCATCCTACATGATATTGATATGTAAATGGATTCGAAAATTGACTGAATTGAAAGTAGATATGAATCTTGACTTGGGCACATTATTCAGCTCCCCTTTTCGATGTTGTACTGATGTATTTTTCCAACATTTCAATAACGTTTTCGAAGCCTTAATGAATTTTTTTTTGACAACTCTGGTGTATTTGTTGTTCGTGATTTTTCAGGCCATTAATTATGGAGGCTTTCATCGTCCTCAACAGGAGAAAGCACAAAATAATATCTAGACATCGATGGGAATCCTATCGCATGGAGTGTGATACAAATACCTTTGAATAACTTCACAGTATGCTACACAGCGAACAAATAATGCTCTTTCAGCAAGTTGTATATCAGACAGAGGTTGATTAAAAATGTAGATTTTTTTTGCATGATACTGAATATAACTTGGAATAATGGGTAGGGTACTATTCTGATGAAATCAGTAATCCAGCGTTTGAAAATATTATATCAGCCATTACTACTTACCCAGACGTCAATATTTAAACATGAGAAGACATATTTTGCTACGACGTTATAAATAATTATATGTTATTATGATGAAACTTGGCGGTTGATTTCTTTGATGTATTTAGGTATTGCATATACAGAATCCAGTTATTAACATGGGATTACCATATGTGCATGGCTTAATATTTACACTTTAGATGTGGAATTATAAAAGTGTCAAACTGCCACAGACATCGGTCACTTTGTAAAACTGCATTTAATGCAATTTAAGTAAAGAATGCTGCTTTGTCCAGTATCCTCACTTTATTTTTGTCGACATCGTTGTCATCCTGAAAGGAATTCAGACAATCCCGAATCTTTAATTTATACCCCCTGAGATTGTCCAGGATGATCCCGAATGTACACAATTTACACATTGAATGTCCAGCATCAGCCGTCAGGTAGCAAGTATGCTCCCTTTGTCTACTAATATCACAACTAAAGTGGCATTTATGTCAGCTTTTGTTGACCAGTACCATACTTAATTTGAAACTAACAACCTTTATGAGCACCTTGTATTGTGCTTGATTTGGAAAGTTGTCCCGATTGCCTGTATAATTAGCAACATATACCTTTTAGAATTATACTTCAAGGCTACCAGTACAGTAATTGATCAATATTCAGTTGGAGACTGGTTCAAGACAACAGTTGGATTTCGTCAAGATTGCCTCCTGTTATCCTCAATTTTCAGCAACTACTTAGAGCGCATCATGAGTGAAGCCCTACAAAATCACTTTGGGACAGTCAGCATTGAAGATCATAACATCACCAGCATACGCTTTGCATACGACATTGATGGGTTGGCAGGCCACCTTAGTGAATAACCTGCATGAAACATCTTCCTGCTTTGACATGGATATAAGCGCCGAGAACACAAAAGTTGATGACCAATAGTGTCGAACAAATCTCAACCGATAACAATGTCGAGGACAGGAACTTGAAACAATGTTCAAATTCAAATGTATTGGTTCCATACTCACCGAAGAGGGGTCAAGAGCAGATGTTGTTGTCAGGTGCAGTGCAAACAACGACATCTATTTCAAAGCTAAGATCCATCTGGAGAGACAAGATTTGTTTGTCTCAAACCTAAAGCTAGTCTATTGAGAGCACTAGTCATCTCAATATTTCTGTATTCATTTGAGGCCTGGACCCTGAAAGCAAATTTACAACGACGACTTAATCCAGGCACATCAAACGAGATGCTACAGAACCATCCTTGGCCTCTATTACATGAACCACATCGCAAATGAAGAAGTGCGTAACACAATCAGGCACAAGGTAGGAAAATATCAAGACCACCTCACAACTGCCAAAATGAGAAAGCTGAAATGGTATGGGCATGTCACAAGAACCAACATTCGATCCACAACATTACTGCAGGGCAGTGTCCAAGGTGGCAGCAGCAGAGGTAGATAGAGTACAAGTGGACTACCATCATCACAGAATGGACAAGGAAAAGTTTTGCGGATACACAGAAATTGGTACATGATCGCAACAAGTGGAAGGAACTGTTCAGATGTTCAGAAGCACGGTGCCTTAACGACCACACTAGGTCAAGAGACTGATGACGTCGTTGACCTTTTTGAACTAGCATATGGAAAACATGAATGCGCTGTGTACACACGTCTCTCTATCTCTCTCTCTCTCTCTCTCTCTCTCTCTCTCTATATATATATATATATATATATACACATATATATATATATATATATATATATATATATATATATATATATATATATATATATCTATATATATATATATATATATATTTAATGTTTTCATAAATATTGTAGTATCTGTTTCGAACGCGTTTTTTTTATTAAGGTGACAAGTTTTTGAACGTGAAAAGTTTACTTGTCAGTGGCAAAATGCTTCAAATGCTGCACACGATAGGTGTGGGACAAGATACTAAGTCTATTAGTCGTTTGATGAAATATAATGCCCTGTTCAATTCAGCTGTTGCAAGAACAACTGAAAGCTTCCTTCATAGATGAACTTATCTTCTCCAATCAGTTGTTTGATCAAAACGAGAATTGCTATTTTAGTCATGGATGCATTCAGATACAAATATTCCATCCTTAATCAATAATGTGTTTTGGCAAATAACTACGTAATTTAATAAGCGATCGTTCCAATACATTCGGTATCATTTATAATTCATAAATATCACATAATATTTTATTACATAATGTCCTTAATGACTAATTCGTTCCATGTTAGTAAAATATCCACAGGTAAAGGTATCAGTGGTAGTAGTGGTTATGGGATAGGTAGTGAGGATAATAGTAATATAATTCGTTGTAGTAGGAGAATGACATAGCAAAATTCAGAAGTCGAAGTTTTAGGACCAGCAAAATACATAATACTGTCAATCCTTATTTCATAATAATCCTGGTTGTCCGATTTGATCTGATTAATCGAGCTCCGAAATCGAAATCAAATAGCATAGGGAAAATCCGATCGTCTTTGTTTCGGACGCATTAGCATATCAGTATGATATGGACTTTGATATCTCTATACAATCTAGCAACAAATAGGTTACATATTTAGGTTAAACACAGCAAACATTATCATGACGTAGCCACATTAGTAGTAGTTGTATACGAACATAATGAGTATCAGTATTAACAATAGTTATCACTATTCCGGGTTCTTGCTCCACCAATAATACTGGCCGCCACGTATAGCCTATATTGTGCTGAAAATTGCGTTAAACCATAAAAAGACAATTCAATTCTTCAATTTGAAAATATCCTGAGACAAATTAAAATTCACGAAATGATAAAAATCATTTTTAAAGTTGTGATATTTCAATATACAGTAAACGAAATGTCGAAGCATTCGGGTATATTTGTTAATCAAATCATGTGGTACATATATACTTGAAACAGCCACATAGAGACGCGACAGAGATCATTAGAATTATACACCAATCAGAACGGATAGTACTATACCTGGATTCGACAGCTAAATACTTGAGAATAATAAGTACAATTAATAAACAAATAAAGTGGGTTTTTTTTCGAATAATGCATTTTTGGCTGCTAAAAAAACTGTTACCTTGTAGAATTCTCCATAATTATGACAATATACCTAGGAATGACTGAGTAAATAAATAAGAAATAATTAATATGAGCAGCAGAGCGGGGCGAACATACTAATGTTTTATTGGCGTCGATTCGGTAAACCAAGGCTTCCTCGTAAATGCTTAATAGAAGCGTAGATTCGGCAAACTGAGGCTTTCTCGAAATTGCTTAATAGAAGCGTCCATTTGGCAAACAAAAGTACGCCGACGTCATCGTCACTCACCCCTCTGTTGCTATGGGTTAACAATTTGTTTGAGGGTGAAAATCATTTATGATCTCACAAACAAACTAATTTGTAAAACCTCACCTTGTAAATCAATTAGATTAGTGAGTCTGAAATTAATTCTCGTTAATGAATTATTATGACATCGCATATAGACTGGATTAGTTGGATCCTCGATTATTAGAAACCCTGGAGGAGCGGTTGGTGCAAATGAATATAAAATATATCCTTGTTGAGCTTGATTTGATCACTCTGGACTTATTTGATTTCTTCCTTCGATAGCACTACATACTAAATTCAATGCTATCACTGAGGATATATTTACGTTGAACGGAACAATATGCCTACCACCGCCGTCTTGGGAGTTATTATATTTGATAATTGTTGTTTGTGGTTGTGGCATTTTATTACATGCGCTGTGGATTCTTTTGAAACCAAAGTCAATGTCATCATTGAGTGATTTTTGTAGTTCTGAGATATTATATCCGTGTAGTTTGAATGTGGAAATATCTTCTACACGTATATTATATATTGTCGCAAACTCTGTTCTCGTTTGATGATTACTGTCACCAAATACCACTTGAATAATTTGCAAATGAAATGCTTCCCTGTCGTTGATGATTGTGCTACATGTTTCTACGACGCTGATAAATTCATCTCGGGTGAGAGCACCTGATTTAAGAGATATTAACATCAGTAAAAAATCATTATTCATCACTGTGAAATTTTCAGTAATTTTATCTTGTCGAGTTGTATAGTATCTTCTATTAGCGCGATCTTCTATCATTCCAGTGAAAAAAATCAACTTGGTGCATTCGTTATAACTTTTTTTACTGGATTATCAGGTTTCATGTTATCGGTAATATAATCAGACTTTTTAGGTTCGGGTGTATTAACAGTTTCTTCTTGTCGAGGTTGATTTTCAGGCCAAACCAGTATTGTTCTTATAGAACTCTGACAGATATCTACGACATATCCGGGCGAGTTTATTTCAATGGCAGATGATAATGTTGGCTCGTGAACCGTTATAGCGAGTTTCGATTATCTTCCAGTAATGGATTTTATTCTGCGTTGTAATTTATTATGGATTTGTTCGATTTAGTATGACCCTGATGGTAGCAAAACAACGTTCCAGTCTGGAGTTCCATCTGGTTTATTCTTACTCGCAAACACCATGGAATTTTTCAGTTGTTGACCGCCAAATGCTACCGACCTAATGTTAGACCATTTGTGATACACTCATAATTTTGCTAGCGCTATTTCCTTCACGGGATTCCGAGTAGGGAAATTTACACTGAATTCAGGATTAGTTGATGTTATTGAGATCATGCTGGTTTTCATCAGTGTGATATTTTCCGCTATTCGTTGATTCGGTTCGGTATTTTTTACTATTCGTTGAAGTAGTTCTTGCGGTGTTGTCATTGTTATTATTACTGTCCTGCTCTAATGTCGACATCGCGGAATCATAAATACGTACCATCGCCGAAAAGTCACTAATCGCCGAAAAGTCACTATCGGATATTAATGTGTTATCGAGCGACGATGATATTATTGAAGATAATTGCATGGAACTTGACTATGTAATCTTGCGGTTTACGCTGGCTGCATGATGATATTGTTTGTGTTATTATCGAGATAATTCCTGCGATTGTTGTCGCCACGGATGTGCAAATTGGAAGAGCTATTGGGCCGATCATTTTAACCGAGGAGAGTATAATACCGGCTCCGGTGATTATACCACTCACCGAGTATACGTTAACATCAACTGAAGTGATTCTTCGTCGGTATTTTTTTATTTTCATCTGGTACTCCTCGGCGAGGGTTTTGAGTTTAGTTTGAAATTCTCTGACCTGATCATAGCGGTATTGAGATACTGAAGGTATCGTCGGTGATGTTATTATATTTTCAAATCGTTTACGATTTCAATTAATATGTTAGTGGATGGTGTCCACGCAAATGACCCATGTTCAATCGTGTATACTACGTTGTTGGTTCCTCTCATGAGGGATATTTGTTTTTTCAAGTATTTGTATCATCTTCGTCATATCATCCTTGATAATATCGTTGGTTGTTTTAATATCTTCGCGAATAATTTCTATTCGCCGATTAATCGCGGGTATTTCAGTATGGATTTTTTAATATCCGGGAGTTTTATTTCGAGTTTATCAAATGTGGTTCCAAGAAATTCATCTACGAAGTTTTTACGAAAAATTGAAAACTTTTACATGTTTTTCATATTTGGACTAAACTGTTGCAGATTCTAACATAGTTGTTTTTATCTCTGTGAGATTCGGTGTGGTCACCGGTGGATTACCACGGAAATCTAATAGAGGCTTGTCAACATTGTTAATTATATCTCTTTGTGATTTAGAAAACTGATCGAATTTAGTTATGTCGTTGTCATATTCACCGCGTAGTGTTTTAAAATAATTTTATCGTTGATGAATAATTATCACCGAATGTTGCAAATTTATTTGTGAGCGTTGAAACAAGTACGCCTGGTTTGAGTTAACCCTGATTGGAAAACAACGCAATAGTATCTACTGCGCACGTCGTTTAACTAAAATATCATCAAGGGAAATATTATTAGTTTTATATTTACCCTGACGATCTTGAAATACAACTATTTCATTGGGATCAACACTTCCTAAGTTCAACATCTCAGCTATTTCGTCTTCGATTATTTTTTTATATCACGGGTTGCAGTTCCATCGGCATCGGGTTTATTCAGCGTTGATAAAAGTCTTCCCCAAATATCAATCATGTTATTCTATATAATTTCTCTCTAAAAGGCGATTACTAGTATATTCATTTACGACCCGGTGAGGTGGTTTTCCAGATGATGAAATAGCGTCAAGGACATTCAATACTTCGTTGACGGATATTGGTGGGCCATTCATTTGTTGTGTTGGTAGGGTTGAGTGCCAACGAGGGGTGTTTAAGTGGTTCATATAACGCCTAAATTCTTTAGTTGGCGTTAGCCCGTATGAATCGAAATAAACAATCACACGCGGATCAATCGCGTATGCAACCCGTTGAGTACCAGGTCCGGTGCTGTTATCGAGATTAATGATACCGGTTTCAACGCCGTTTGGTTGTGCCGGCAACTGATCTTTCATATAGACACCTCTGAAGTTTTATTGTTATCGCTAGTGCTTTAGCGGCATCGAGTAAATTAACATTTGACAATGGAACCGAAGATCCCGATTAAGTAAACTGTTCCTGGGATTCTCAGGCCTTTTCCGCTGTACCATGAATACGGGCTTCCTGGTAGGCTTATACCTTTTCCCTTTTTATATCCTCGTCCGGTAGCTTTCTTTACTGCCATCCCTGCCGCGGTACCAACGGCTCCTAACGCTGCCGCTTTAACCACCGCTGGGGCCGCCTCCGCAATCAACGCTGAAAACGCAGCTAACAATGGGAATATACCACCGGTTTTAATCATGTTTTTGATCGCAGCCGCAGAGAGAGAGAGAGAGAGAGAGAGAGAGAGAGAGAGAGAGAGAGAGAGAGAGAGAGAGAGAGAGAGAGAGAGAGAGAGAGAGAGAGAGAGAGAAAGAGAGAGAGAGAGTGATCTGAACACCCATTTTATCTTTAAAGGCATCATTAAAGTGTTGTATCTCACGAGTTGTCAGTGACAATTTATTCTGACCACCAGACATCTGATTGTGTTTCAGCGTTATTGTGGTTCCACATTTTGTAGCTGATTTTTATTGCAATTTTCTAATTTGAACGTGGGTCAACGTAGCACTAACATTATTATATGACATTATACAATACAGATTGATCTAGTTGTTACATATTTTCCACTGGCGCATCGATTACTCTCATTCGTCCAACAACACCTTCGAGTAGCATTTATTTATCACTGAGAATGACAGCAACTGCTCTATAATTAACAATAGCACCAGGACGGGCTACACGAGCTCTAAAGTGTATATCAACGACGGATTGTCTTGTTAAATTAAGATGTTCCAGCGAAAAGTAATAAATCGGATATAAACTTTTGAAGTCCAACTGTGTTATGTGCAGACCAGTATCGACATTTTGATCGCGCCCCAGGTATGACAACAGACGATAATACGCACGTGCAAGATGGTTAGTGGTGTAATCAAGTTGTATATTCTCGGATGGTTCCTGTTGTCCGTTTATTCTCAGCGATACTTCATTAACACCTATCTGATCAAATATCATATGACTTCGTTCTTGATTGCTTAATCGCAGAGTATTCTGTAGCGCAACAAATATATGACGCGAAGCTGAAACGGGACTTATTTATTTTGTTATTTTAGTTTTACCGCGGCTTGCTAAAAATACTTTATTTGCCCAAGTGGCTTCTTCTTTTATAAAATCTCTATATACCTGTGGTCTTTTAAATAATTGTCTCTTATATTTTTTTAAAAAGCTATTTTTAGTAAAATTAACTAATTCAGAGTCTCTTTTGATTTTTCTGATTATATTTATCGCGTCAGCCATAAATATATTTTCAGGTGAAAAGTATTCTTTTACAACAGCGACTTGTTTTTCAAGTGGTTAGGGTGGTGCGCTAACATCAATGTCACCTAGTCGTTCAACTTCTTCTTGAAGTTGTCGTTCTTGTCGTTCTTGTTCAAGTTGTCGCTCTTGTTGTTCTTGTTCTTGTTGTCTTGCAGCAGTTATTATATCACCAGGAAGTGATTTTTAAAAAAAATTGTTTGTTTGGATCTTTTTGCTAGTTTTTCAAGTTCAGGAAGAAGAGGAGCTTCTTTCCTTGTCCCCTCCTTGGGAACATCTCCCCATATAGCTTGCTCAGTGGCTGATAATACTCCCTTGGTTTCCGTGGTTCCCGATATAAACAGGTCTTCAGTTCCTGCAGAAAAGTCAGTCTGTAAACTCTGCCTGGTTTGTAATTTATTTCTGACAGAATCGCGTACCGGGATGAACTTTTGAATCGCGGCCAGTCTCTCACGTTAATGCTTCGTTTACCATTATTAAAACATCAAAGCAATTTCCAATAAGTGTACGATGCAGTAATTTTCCCATCATAAAATGATTTCTAATGAGAAATCGACCATTTGACCCAATTCAGGCAGGCAAAAATGAACAAAAAAAAAACAAATCGGTGAAATATTTTTAATACGAAAATTTCCATCCTTGTAGTACGCGCTCATTGATAAACTCCAGTATAGGTTTTCAACCGCTATTGACTAAAGCCGCCTTTACAATTTTTGTTCTAGTTGAGCCCGCATACCTGTCCATTGTACTCGCATCATCTGCCCATGGAGTATATTGTAAACAAAACACTGAAGTACTTATAGTTTACCTAACACAGTCAACTTATACAGCGGGGGTAACCGAAGGGGATTTTTATTCTGTTGAATTAACATTCTTATATTCTTAATTTTTGAATTAACTGGTCGTTTCAACTCGTATTCCTGCCCCAATTGTTTTTTATTCTTTCCACGATAGGGAATAACGGAGTGAACTTGCTTATATAATTTTCATATTTAAAAGTCTCATATATTGAATGTTGAATCTTTTTAATAAATGAGTACGACCTAGGTAGCATGTACTTATTTATTTGGGTGTCATATTCAATCTCTTCGAACTCCGAAAAAAATAAATCACAGTTTAATCGATCTGATAATTGTATTCCTTGGGACTTCAAATTTGAAATTTCGGTTATGATCTTATTGATATTTTCAGAATTCATATTATATGATAATTATATACTTCTAATACAAAAAAAATATATATTTTTTCAAAAATGAACTCTAGACATGTCAAGGTATTTATTCATCTTGGCACGTCTAGAGATATTACGCAATTATATATGATGATGTATTATGCAATTCTATATGATGATATATGGACTCTGTTCGTGCTAAGGTGTAAATATACATCTTACCAACGTATAGAGATATATATGAAAACCCCATTTGGAAACTCCTCAGGTGAATTTATTTACATCAGAGGCGCCCCGAGGTTACATATATAAAAGCGGGTTAGAAAACTAAGAAGCTATGCTTAACGAATGACGTCACAGCAATACAACATATAACAATGGATTATAGAATGATTAACAATGGTATGTACAATGAATTGATATATACAATGAATGAATGAATAGATATATACAATGAATGAATGAATGGATGATAGGACAGCACAGGACATACAACATATAACAATGAATGATAGAATGAATGAGAATGACACTCTACATTCAAACTGAACCACCATACCCCCACAAAATCACCCCGGGTTGAATGAAAATGGTCATTCACACCGTGTTACGCGGTGTGGTTGGTATGATGGTTTCACAATTTGAATTTTGGGTGCTCAACCCCCAATTAAAACCATCTGTCGGTACCGTCGACAATATTGCAGATTACGGGGTTTGAACCGTGGGCTTCGCGACGAAACCGCAAGTCGTTACGAATACACTAACTGTTCTTGTCTACATGCATAAACTTTTGAATATAATATATATGTAAATTAATACAAATAGGCGGAAATCAGCAGTGAATTAATTACCTCAATTTCGTGGTATGAATCAATATACCTTTCGTGTACTTAATACTTATTATTGACAACATTGACGCAGAACCGAATACTTTAAGAAAACACAAAAAAGAATACAATTGTTTGTAAACACTGCGTTTTTGATTCGTTTTCCTACAAAAACAGATAATTATCCAAAGTGACTATATCTCCGCTGAGAATCATTACAGCTGAATTAACCAATGAAATCCAGTGTATCAAAAAACCTTGAAATCAGGTAACACACAACCATTGTGATCCGTAACTCTTTCATAAGCCGTACACATACCCGCACGAGTTATCTCTCTTTGGTTATATACACATAGTGCAAAACATGATTCAGACATAAACGAATTGAATTGTTTGTCCTTTTTTTCTTGAAACGCTGATCGGGTTATTCCCTATGCAACATATCGTGCTGAGGGTATACAAATATCCAAATATCTACCGGCTTCATGTATTGATTGAAATACCAATTCCTCGTTTTTTTTCAGTATTAAATGATCGTATAGGTCTCTCATCTTTCGAGTTTTCCCAGTCCGACCTCGTTTTGTGTTTTCACTTTCTTTAACAGCTTGTAGATTTGATAAAGAATTGTTCTTAGGATTGGAATCAATATGTTCGATAATAAAACCCATCCTTGATTAATCCATTGTGACATTTATATACTATTGTGTGATTAAGATGTATTTTCCCTCCAGCGCCAAATATCAAATACCCCTTAACATTATCAGCACCAACTGGTTCTTTCAGTATGCGGTGTCTGACAATACCATCACAGGATGCCTCATAATCGCTGATCACGGGATGAGGTCAAAACTCTTGGTTCATTTATATACATAATACTATGTGTTTAATTTATTATTTGGTCTACTGATAACATTACTTGAGAATCTATTAACGTAGTCTTGAGGAGTTCTTATGACTCGGTCAGAGTCATTGATGGAATTCTTAATTCGTTTTATCATAATAACGCTTGAACTCTCTGTATCTCTTACCATTACAACCGAGACACAACAGCGATTTTCCTCTCACCCCTACCCACACATCGTACGCAAAGAGAGTGGCCAAGACTTCCACGTCGTACACTTTGTAAATGATACCCACAGAACCCATTTCTGCACGATTTGTTTCACGGGGTTACTGATCCTATCATTAACCATTTGCAATGATTCATTATATATAAATTCTCTATTTAAATACTTGTTTTAAGTACATTATGGAGGATTTCGAGAGATTATCGAATATTAAGCCCTGGAAAAATATTAAATTCGATCTCGATAGTCTCCGGTAGCCCAAAGGGTCTAGTAAATGATAGAACCATGTTGAGTAAAATTCGTGATTGTTTTAATGAATTCAAACAAGATGGGGCATATCACCGATGGTCGACATTTCGAATTGATGGTAACTTGATGCTACCATGAACGACGAAAAAGCAGCCGAGATAATCCTACGCCTTGACAAGAAAAAGTATTTGTTTAGAGAGAAATTAATTATCCGTTCGGAAAACGGATATTGGATTATCAGAGATAAATTTGACCCCATCTTGAAGGATAAAAATACTATCAATGTGAGTCATGATTCCAAACCAGGAACTCTGACTGGAATTGACAAACCGTATTACGAGAGATCTTATCCTGTAACAGCAGATGTTTATGGGATATATCCGTTTAATGATAAACCGAGTATTGAAAAATTAAAAGCAATGAAAGTATCATCGTTGAATTATGTAGCAGAACAAATAATAGAACATTTCACAAATGCGCTGAGTGGAAACAAATTGACTGATCTAAGACGCAAAAAAATAAATGAATGGGGACTAAGAGTAAAAGAGCGCAGAGCAACAATTCAAAATGTGGCAGAGTTAGAACGAATATTAAAATTCCCAATATCAGTAACGACGATAACAGGCGAAATATTATATAAACCAAAATATAAATCGAGAAGAGCTCCAATCAAAATTATTGACCATAACGAACACGCGTGTACACCTGCAGTAACAATATTTCCGCGAGATAGAACAATAAGGTATATACCCGCGGAGTTCTCCCCTGAATTCTCCCCAGAGGAGAAATTATTTGATTTTATTCACCAGTTAAGTAACAAAGATCCCGTGCAAGTGTGGTTACTTCACAGTTTTGCGAACGAAGAGGGCACATTCGATCAATTTGTAAGACCAAACGGCGAATTTTACCGTACTGAAGCCCTCCACAACGAGATGATAAAACTAGCTAATGGTTTTTCAACTTGATACGACGAACAATTATAAACAAACTATTTTACAATTCCTGTCGGTTGCAGCTCATTTTGCGAGAAAAAAAAACACGTGGAAACCATCACGCTCAGATTTTCTATCAGATATCAAATCAAGCTGCGTTAAATATGGTCATGCTGGATTATGGAATACAAAATACGACCCTGAAACTATTATTTATGTTGATATGGTTGCGTGTTACCCCAGGAGTTTTATCGGGTACGAAGAATGCGCTGAGTACTTCAAGCTATTTGGACATCACACACATGAAATGGCCCGTGTTGCGATTAATTGACCACTACCCGATTTTGATTTTAAAGGATTTGCTCGTGTGGTATCATTTGAATTGGCTACAGGACTTCTTCCGTGTTGTTATGTTTGGACTGGTAGACACATCTCTGAAAAACACTGGATGATAATACTGCTATTACAGTATATGATTGATTCTAAAATGATGATATCGTTGATTGTCATTGAAGCGATTATATCATATCGAGCGCAGACTGAAGTATGGTTACTACAACCTAATCTAGATAATATAGTCAGCGATCGTCGAAGAAGATATCTTGAAATGGTCCAAACAGCTATTTGAAATTGAAAATAGACAAGCAAAAAAACTCGGTAGAAAAATAATTGGTAAATTCACTCAGGGTGGAAAATACGACAATAATCGACATTCTTCGCGGTTGAATATAGATAAAGTTGAATATGATTTTATAATCGCAGATGTAACATCTAAAGGTATATATGTAAATCGTAAATACGCTTTCTTGTACGATGGAACCAAATTGGGTACAATTGTTACTTACAACGATGGATACAGTCTTCACTATACACATTTGATGGCATCTGTGCTGGCTTATGCTTCTATCAATTTATTTTCAATGATAAATAGATTTCGTGACACCGCGGTTAGAGTAGCCATTGAGTCTTTTTATACAAACGCGAAACACAGCGAAGTAGTGGATGAATTCACTAATTCCGACGAGAGTTGGGGATCATGGATAATTCAAAAGGAAATGCTGAATGATTATTCCAAATCAGCAGATGTTACGATTAAAAACAATTACTTGAAAAATAATCAGATATCAGAACTATCTAATGCACCGCAGATATCTGATCCAATATGTAGATATAAAACCGTTTACTTAAACGGCTGTGGTGGGTCAGGAAAGACGACTCGTGCGATTGAATGTTTTCGTGGAAACGCTAGCGTTTCCAAATCAAACATGATTGTGCTAACACCGACCCACAGACTTGCCAGAGAGATGAAACAACGAGGAATTAATGCAAGTGCTTATCGCAGTCTCTTTCGATGGAAAGGTGACGAATGGACTCCCGATCGAATGGGCGTGAAATTTATTCCTTAAGTCCTAACGATATATGCAAAGTGTCGTTAGATGTATTACACAGATTTCTTGATTGGTTATTGCTAGCGAATAAAAAAAGTAATAATGTGTGACGACCATGGCCAACCACCACCAAATGTCGATTTGTCTCCACATGTTTGGCTAAAGAGTTTTGTAGACTATTATAAAGAAATGAATACCGATCGTAGAGCACTTGATGAACAATTACGCAAGTTCAAGAAACTAATTTGATTACAACCAGATAGAACCCAGTGTGAAATAGCTCGTGAAATAATTTCGGAAACGCCATTAAATGATTTTTGGGAAGCGTGGAGACCAAACAATTTGATAGTAGCTAGTAGAAAATATTCAGAGACACACTTCAGATAAAAGTATTTGAATTGCATAAAGAAACATTTGCAACACTTTTAATGCCGCTCTGTTAAAGACCAAATGATACACGAAAACTGAATATTGAAGTTGATATTCCTGGACCAAGTGAAATTTAGATTATCGTATTAAATGATATTGTGCTGGTTGATATCAAATGTCGTCGAAGATGCATTGCGCGCTGATATATCCCCATGGACGCTAGGTTGCGCAGCGAAAATACACTCCTCACAGGGATTGACTATATCCGATACAATTGTTTGGATGGTAGATAATTACATAGAGTGGTCGAATTTAGTTTATCATGCAGTGACCAGAGTAGGAAAAATAAATCAACTTCGAAGAGTTGTTTTAGATGTTAATGACACTACAATAAGTGATATTGCCAACGATGATATAATCAGAAAAAAACTCTGGTTGTAAACTACAAGATAAACAAAATAAACGAGAATTTGATATTGATGCCGAATTAATAATCACTCTGAAACAACAAGAGAATAATCACTTCGCGAGTTGAAATTATATTATGAGTTAGTGTTGGTCAGATAAAGACTCTCGACAATCTACCGTAGACAGAAACAATAGCAGCATTGGTCATACCAGAGATAATGTGATGCTGACTTGTCTTGAATGCAAGAGGCGCAGAGGTGCTATTTAAGACCACGCGGAGATAATTGAGTATGCTCGGGTATTACTTGCAGTTGTTCACGAGTAATCCCACGCTGAGGAGCAGTGAATCAAATCTATAGACTGGCGGTCTACCTGTAGATCGTGTTATACTAGATATTTTCTGCGTGGTGACAATCCAAATAGGTTCAGCAGCTCTTTTTTGCCGCCTTCGAGCTCTCCTGGTTCAAATAAATATCTTACAGTGACATTACAGAGTATTGGTTGTTTTGAAAAATCTTTTTTGCGGTTTTACAGGTTTATTCTTCTTTTTAATCGTGTTGTTAGGTTTAATGTTGCTTGTTCGTGTAATCTCATTATTTAGCGCGGTAATTACGCCTGGTAATCTCTTGACCCATTCACGAGATCGTTTATCCTGGATGAATTCGTTCGCGTATTGATATCCAAATAACCGCTCAGCAAGCGTCCGATTAAATCGTTCAACAATTGCCTGATCGCGATGTAATGCAGTATGTCCTCGTCGTAACGCAGTATTGTGATACTTCATTATTGATAAAGCAGCATCCTGATATTCCTTGCTAGAATCAACTTGTAATAGATTTTGTCAACGCAGAGAACCCCTTCGATAAATCCTTTCAAGCGCAAAAGCCACTTCAGTTGATGATTTCGTCGCTAGTGGTCTGCTTGTTTGTATCGACTCGCAGCATCAACTACGGTTAGCGCATACTTGTAAACACCATCATGGGGAAGAACTAATATATCAGCTTGTTGAACTTCATTCGTTCAAAATGCGAGAAGTTAATTTGTTTAGGCGGTGGTTGATAAATTTACCATATCGCCTGTTAGGATAACCATCCGCTGCAGTGGTATTTTTCACCTTTGTGGCGGTAGCGAGTTTACCAATTGCCGCTTTACCCCTCCAGTATCCTTCTGGAGAACAATACATAGATTCCATGTTGTTATTAATTATCCGCACCTGAGATTAATTTACCTTTCATTGCCAAATTTTAATAACCATGAAGCCAATTTTTCTTTGAAAGATTTATCAGTGATGAAATTCAACGTATGATATGTCTATGTTGCCGATTGCTACTTTTATAAGCAGCATCATGAGCATGACACGCCTTATCAATATCATTTATTGGTTCTTCACCACATCGGGGATGGTTTTGATCATCGAGTCTAATATCGAGTCTGGTTCCGGGTCCATAATAACTATACCTAGGAAGGTGTTTTTTCTCCTGGATACTTCGCGCAATGTGTTCCTGAGAGTTTTACTAACTTGGCTGCAATATCATCTTCTCGTTTTTTGGGAAAATATCTGCAGATTTCGTAGAAACAAATCTAATTTTTTTTTGTACTACATTGTACGCATTTACCAGAAAGTGCTGATCTGTTATTGCTAGTTGTAATCGTCGTCAAGTCATCTGTCCAAGTACATTTGTTACATTTCACACAATACAGATCCATAATATATTTATAATAACATGAATGTAATTGATTTTTCGGCGACAAAAAACAAGAGAACCAGTTAAGCATCATGCAGCGCTACCAAATTCTATTCATATGACTATAATCGGACCATCTGGAAGTGGTAAGACGCAACTACTACTTAATTTAGTAACGAGATGGATGAAATGGGATAAGTTGTATTTAATAGTCCCGAGTGTTGATGTTTAGCGATGCTACGAAGTGTTAATGGATTTTAACGAGAGCGCTTCAGAGATTGCCGGTTATAATGTTATCTAGTTTATAACCGATATCGAGGAAGCACCGATCATTAATCATATTGATGGAAGTATTAACAATTTAGTTGTATATGATGATGTGATGATAGACAATCAAAAAAAATCCGGCTAGGATATTTTCCAGAGGTAGGCATAAAAACACTGATATGATATGTATCACTCAACGATACGCTCAAATACCAAAAGTGATCAGAGATAACTGCAATATTCTTGTTGTATTCAACGGAGTTGATACACATACGCTACGAAATATTCACCAGACTTGGTGCAACGGCGATATGGATTATAAATTCTTTAGAAGTTTCTTTAGTCACGCTCAGTCAATCCCACATGGATTTGTAAGTATAAATTTGCATGACACTAGATCAAGATATCGTATCGGACTTGATCAAATATTCGGTTAACCCATAGCAGAAGAGGGGGTTGATGACAACGATTTCGGCGTCCTTTTTTGCCAAATGGACGCTTCTATTAAGCAATTTCGTGAAACCCTCAGTTTGCTGAATCGACGCTTCTATTAAGCATTTACGAGGAAGCCTTGTTTTACCGAATCGACGCCTATAACAAGTTAGTCTGTTCGCCCCCTCTGCTGTTATATGCGGTTGAGTTTGATATGCAAAATTTATTATCCCACTGAGTTAGTAGAACGATTGTTTGGAAATGTCTGCTTAATCGCTTTGGAATATGGATTTCGTCTTACAGGCAATGTCAAGAGTGCCGTTTATAAAGCTCCTTAGTTCGAACCTTAGTTGAGTACGCGTTAACAACTGTACAATAGCACTATGAGCATCATATACATATGGATACAACATAACCATAGTAGCAACAATATAAAAACTAATGGAAACCCTAAGGGATATATTTGCAGACAACGCTAACAGAAGGAAGATATTTATTTCAATACAAGATAAGAACAGATGCAGGTAAAAATAGGAAACCAGAAATTTGAAATAGTTAAAGAGACATTGTTAACCTTTTCTAAAAACACTTTCACTAATAGTGAGCATATTCTTCTAGATAAGTGGTTATCATATTTACAAATCAAAAACTTGTAAAATAATACATTTACAACTTTTTGTAAAACGAAAAGGGCACATTTTCTTAATTCTAAAAAGACTATGATTAATTAGCTATAAAATACTTTTGGATAACTAATATGCATGTCATGAGAAATTGTAATATATAACCTGATTTCTGACGAAATATGGACGATTCGTCTATAACATTATATTAGTTAGTTGTTTCATTAAGGTGTACTATACATAATTATTTTTAATAAAACAGTTCCCTTTTATTTATTCATAATATTAGATAGATAGATAGATTTATAGATAGATAGATAAATAGATAGATAGATAGATAGATAGATAGATAGATAGATAGATAGATAGATAGATAGATAGATATATAGATAGATAGATAGATAGATAGATAGATAGATAGATAGATAGATAGACATACAGACAGAGAGACAGACACAGACATACAGAGAGACAGACAGACAGACAGACAGACAGACAGATAGATAGATAGATAGATAGATAGATAGATAGATAGATAGATATATAGATAGATAGATAGATAGATAGATAGATAGATAGATAGATAGATATATGATCCGTGTGATTTTATGCGTCATGGATATTCAGGGTTACAGACTATCTGATCATTAATATCGGCATCACTACTGACATAACAATACGGATCCGAATTTCCATATGATGAACAATTATTCCATCCATCTGCACAGCAAAATCCGTAAGTTCCATCCAAATCTACATAGCACCAGTTTGCAAGCCGTATTCCTTCTCTCTCCCCTTCTTCATTGTGCACTCCACATCGATGTGTGTCAATACATGCTCTTCCTTGGACATCTCTCATTCTAGTTCCACCACAATATTGCCATGATGTACCAGATTCACACCACAGGTAATCTGTGATATTAGTTTCTTCACTCCCCTCAGTGCATGGTCCAGTGCAGCAATAATCCCAATGGGTGTCGTTAGTGTAGCACCAACTATATGTTTTGTTTTCATGAAATCCGCATTTGTGGCCTGGCTTACACTTGGTATTCCCAGCCGTCCACTCTGATGGTGCATAAAGTTGTGAGGTATTGGAAATTTCTATTTGGATCCAATGTATCGCAATAATCAACGTCACTAGAAACGACCAGCTCATCATGTTTCAGAGTTCGACCTAAAAATGAAATAAAGACATTTAGATATTGTATCATCTTTATGTATGAAACATTCATATTTGAGTCTACTTAACCACATAACTTGCGTATCTTGTATGACTGTTAATTTTAATACCCCCTCTCTATGCATGTTACAGGTAGCATCATATTTCTTATTTCCCAGCGAGTGCACTATGGCCTACTTCCTAGAGAGTATGGATAACATTCTCCGCTCAGATGGTTTTGTAAACATTATATTGAGTACACTATTTCAACAATTGTTGCTTTTCTAGTGAAAGGCATGGATAAATTTGTGACGCAGGTCTATTAGGCTTGTGTTATTCTTGAAAATTACATCAAGCATGTTTGCTTTACATAGTTGCTCTGCATAATGTAGATGGTGAAATACCAATAGTAGTCTAGATGTAAACACGCAGGTTTAGGCAGGTAGAGTATCTTACAAGCCGCTTGGATGACAACTATTTTCAATTGTATCAGCCTATTGGCTCTTCATCGTCTAAATGTGCAATGATAATGACAAGAAGCAGAAATTCCATATTTAATGTTATCTAGTTGTATCCATATTTGTTTTTTATTTTGTAGAGGTATAAACTTGCAACTTTTCATATATTTATATAAAAAAATTATTGTTTCGCTTGAACTAGTTTTAAAATACTTTGCGTTGATACCGATAACATTCTGTTATTTAGGAAACCGTTTTGCGTCCTCATTTGTTGGCGAAATGTGCTGCTTTTTTACTTAAAACATTAAAACATTATTGATTTATATGATACAGAATTATCGCCCATCCCACCCATTTAGCACCATTCATCAACTCATGATATGATGTACGACATAACGAGCCTCTGTGTGCAAGCCTCTGTGTGCAAGTAAGCCTTCTCAAAAAGATGTGATCAATTTTCCGAATTTTCTGTGGGCAGTTGATACGAACAGCAGCTGCAACAATTTTGGTAGGATTAAAAAAATATAATATTCCAAGAGGGCAAATACAAAATTTTAAATATGATCAAAGCGAAAACGTAAACAAAATACTGCTCAATAATCCAATAGACTTTCTTGAATAGAAAAATGTAACCAAATAAAGTGATGTGTTAACATTTCATCGTAATCATCGGCGGCTCAGTCGTAGGAAACCATGCGAAATAGCACCTTTGAGGTGTCGTCTGTCACTGGTATTTCTCCATCGTCTTTATTCGGCTGTGCAGGCCAAGGCGCGAGAGACAGTCCCAAGTACAGTTGGTGCAGATATAGTAGGAGGTCTTAGTTACTGGGGTTGATGTCACGCTCTTCTTTCGCTTACGTTTCTCTGCCAAATTATGATGTCTCTAAGCGACAGCGAATGCCATGCACTTCCTTGCTTCCATTATCCATGTGCATCGGTCCTTGGCCAGCACATACTAGCCATCGGCAAAAATGTCCCTTGTCTTTATACACAGATCCTTGAAATGGATTGATTGGTGGTCGTCGCTTATGGTGCGGGTTCCCAGGTGTCCATATACGATGTCCTTTGATCACATCCCATCCTCAATACATCAGATGTTTCTCTCCCTTCGAAGGCGGCGTTTGCACTACAAATGGTACATGTGTGGGACGCGGTCTTGCTAGTTGATTTTGGAAGGAGTTGCGCCAACACTCTTGACTCATATAGCGCTGGCACATGTTTCACTTCCAAATGTAAGGAAGTATTAACTTGTAATATCAAACATATTAGCATGAATACACTATATGTAAAGTGAACAGATCATTTTGTATTTCTAATGCACTTAGGTATCATTCCATGTATTTTGGCACATATCAAAGCATGATAATGTTCTATTTCAGTACGATGTTACAAAATCATTATAAAATAAACACTATGAATCATTTAACATATTTGCAAAATACATCTTTTAATTAAATATAACCATATAAAAGTTTCTAGTTGTATGGAATATACAATTATGTGCTATACTATAAATATTTGTAAGGCACATCTCATTAAGTACAACCATTTTAATATTTGGTTATTAATATAATAACTGAGAGAGTTAAATTTGTATGGCCCGGATAATGTTTAAATGTTTGTCTCATGCTTTCAATCAAGCAACTAATGCAGGTGTGCGCATCTTATATTGTTAGAAAATTATCATTAAATTTGAGATAAAATAGCAGTACATTTCTGAAATGTTTCGGAAGATACTTGAAATGAATGCTACAAATAGAAGCCTCTAATTATTCATTACGAAAACGATGTATATTTTGAATCAAAATTATATATATATATATATATATATATATATATATATATATATATATATATATATATATATATATATATATATATATATAGGTATGTATTTACTTGTTCAAACAATACATTTTAATGGTTCTATCCCACAATCGTCAAGCTTAAAACGATATCGATACCGACCACCTTTGGACGTTAATAACGGATAATTTTCAGATATATTGTCACTTAATCTACTTGCAAGATAGAATGTATCTGTGTTTAAATAGAGGCTATTTATTTACATATGACCGAAGAGTGTATAAACAGTTCTATAGAATTACATTGTTTATTAAACAAATAGTGTCCATTTTCTTTCATCCGAATCGCACATCAAACTTTTGTACTTGATTTATTTTAAATAGTTGCTCACATCATTGTCACCCATAAGTCATTTAAGTATATATTGTCCACCTTTTAAATCCAGTCAATTCATGTATTAACTTAGGATCGTATTCCGTTGACAATATTTCGGTATTATGTGCTCTGAAAGTGAACTTTTGATTATTGGCGTTGGAGGCAAAACATGTGTATTCTATCTAGAGACATATATCAAGTGCGAGACTGATAAAGATAAGGGGATAAAGAGAAAAAAGAGCTATAGACACTGATAGACAGAAAGAGAGAGAGAAAAAAAGACAAACAGAATAAGAGAGTAAGATTACCAAGATTTTCAGGAGGGCTCCTAAATCTCACGTTTTTCGACTGCAAGAACAAACTTAGAAACCTAATAATGTTTCCTAACTTAAATATTTTCAGCATTTGCTGTGTTTTCTAATTTCATGGTGTTAGTTTTAGGTTTGTGTTGTTTGTAGTCATATCATTACATATGCTGTAAAGGGCTTCGAACATCTAAAGGTTACGCGCTATACAAAGTACTCATTTTTATTGCTATTGTAATTATTAGTAGCAGTAGCAGTAGTACTAGTAGTAGTAGTATTAGTAGTAGTAGTTGTTGTAATTATATATATTCTCGACTTAAGCTAGTATTTTAATAAGAGACAATGTATCTTTGTACAAATTCAGTCTCTAATCAAGTTCGTTACTTATACCCGGAACACTCATAAACCGTCACATATGATTTCTTTGTATATTTGAACTCCTAGTACCTTTTGTATATTGTCCGATTGGTACAGAGGCGTTTATTTACTTGATTTAATTAAAAGAATTGCTCAAATATTAGTCGTCATTGCATCGGTGCAGTCTACTCATTATGCTCACTGTTTAAATTAAATAGATTCAGTAATATTAATATAAAATTGTATAAGTTTTGTTTGTATGGACCATTTCAGAATTTTTTTTTTCATGAAGTCATTCTTTCTGAGCACTACTGTTAGAAATCGTATGATAATTTGTAGTACCGACATTGTATCATGAAAAATTTAGTAATAACGTTATGCATGGTCATTTATGTTTGTAATTTCTCGAGTGTGCACAACCCAATATACATGGTGCTTAGAATCGAGCTGTTTCTGTTTATTGGATAGAACTTAAAATTCCATCCCCAAAGCAATACTAGCCTTAAAGTGACAAATAGATAGATAGATAGATAGATAGATAGATAGATAGATAGATAGATAGATAGATAGATAGATTGATAGATAGATAGATAGATAGAGAGAGAGAGAGAGAGAGAGAGAGAGAGAGAGAGAGAGAGAGAGAGAGAGAAGAGAGAGAGAGACATACAGACAGACAGACAGACATACAGACATACATACAGACAGACAGACAAACAGACAGACAGAGAGAGAGAGTGAGATAGATAGATAGGTAGATAGATAGATAAATAGATAGATAGATAGATAGATAGATAGATAGATAGATAGATAGATAGATAGATAGATAGATAGATAGATAGATAGATAGATAGATAGATAGATAGATAGAAAGATAGATATAACAAATGCTTATTTTAACTTAAAATAGGGTTATTATGTAAAAGAATCAATGATATTCCCGATGAAACTCTATGGCTACTTTCTGAGAATATTATAAAAGAGATAATGTGTCAAAACCAGTCCAAACACATACATGTGAATGATAAACGAAAGGTGTAATAGCAACTGGTATCATTAAGAGTAACGTAAATTGTAGAGCTCGGCTTGGGTTGAAACCCGCGACGTACCGCATATGTGGCCATTGGTCGAACCCGATTGGATATTCTAGTACTGACGCAAGATGAACATATCACTTGTTGTACTCCTACGTGTAGAGATAAATTGTGTGTCTCCCACATTTGGCAACATTTGTTCGATGACACTTGTTCGGCTGGTACTTGCATATATGTGTACGTCTAAATAGAGCCATACCGATTAAGTGCGTTCTTAATCAGGACATGTAAATTGATGTATGGAAGTGATCGCTTTTTATCCAATCGTTTAATGCCGGATTCACCAGATAAGTATAAACTAAAAAGTCATAAAACAAAATTACACAAGTGAGGTGAAAACGTTCTTTAGTTTGGATAGTTTGATTAAATATATGCACAGGAAAAGTTTCCACCTCACCAAAGAAGTCAATTGCAGTTCAAAGCAAAATAACAATTTTACAATCCAACACCAAATGTATGCCTGCATTTTTGGTTATTGTTGACATCACATAATGTTTACAGTTCTGCCACGGGCCTTCTTCTAGTTGATAATTCTGCAAACCATTTTGTACGAAATATAAGGCTGATTCCATTGGAAAGATTTTGCATCTAAGCTATTTGTATCATATCATAGTTACTATGTTCCTACATGTTTTCTGATGTGTGGTTCACTCTTTTTCGTCTGAGACCATACATTAACAGAGATTAACATATAGATAGACAGACAGACACAACGAAAGCGAGTGAGGTTGAAAGAGGGAGAGAGTGAGATTGAGATATAGAGAGAGACCGATAATGTAATAAATGTCTAATAGATTGGCATATCGAATATTGAAAATTGTACACCAATATTATTCAGCAAGGAAATATTTCTACCAATCCTTGAACTTCGGTCAAATTATTGATCAGAAAATGAAATAGTCGATGACGGAAATGTATTGAAATTATCATGTATAATATTCGATTTTTAAAAATTAAATCTTACCTTTATTATTTGCTTGATATTACGTTGAATGTCAATTCCCTGTAACTGGACGCTTGCTCGGATCTTGAAAATGTTTTACAAAGTTATATATCCAGTATATCTAACTTGATCTTTTGTTATATATATATATATATATATATATATATATATATATATATATATATATATATATATATATATATATATATCCAAACAATAACGTCATACTGAAGCGAATATAGATTGGGGGCAGACAAAGGTTACTATTATGAGGTCAATGAGATTATGTTTGTTTTGCCGTAAACCAGTTTCAGCTTGTTATTTGTAATTCCTTCCATTTCATACGAAGTGGCGGTAGAATATATGAGTATGCATTGGTAGAAAAATAGATGTGATCAACCATATGTACATAAGACGCTAATGTTCTCGAAAATACACCAAGAATTGCGTAAGTTAAATACTTATATTTGTGTGTGTGATAGCGTTTGAAATTAGTAAACTAACAACGTGTATGTGTGTATGCATGTATGTATGTATGTATGTATGTATGTATGTATGTATGTATGTATGTATGTATGTATGTATGTATGTATGTATGTATGTATGTATGTATGTATGTTTGTGATTGTGTGTGTGTGTGTGTGTGTATGTATGTATGCATGTATTATACATTTTTAATACTGTTATCCATGGCCATTAATGTTAATTTCAGTTTTATTTCTGTTTTATGAAATACAATTAAATTGCATTCTCATTTGAAACGGATATATACATATATATACGTAAAATACAGGTCATAATCTGCAAACTCATAAAAACATCAATGAGCATGCATAACATTAGCACAAACTATGTCATGACACAATATCGGTAATACATATATATTATCATGTGCATTCTAACCGTAGAGCTGATATAGGTTAGAGCGCTGAGAGAGAATTACACTCTGAAGCTTTTCATATAAACCAATATTATCCAATCTAACATTGATGACTTTTCAGGATTTTCAGGATTTTAACATTAGATGTCTAGTGCAGGCTGAGCCGGTGTATCGACGACTATTTGAATTAAATCAAGTAAATAAACGGCTGCTTTCAGATCGAACGAAATAAAAAGGGCACTCGAAATTCCAACATACAAAGGTATCATGTGTAAATGTCTATGCATCCTTCGGGCTTGAATCACAAGCTGTAAGAGGAGATAGAATTAGTACAAAATATATATTGTAACATACAGTAATACAAAATGCTAAGAAAGTTGACGCACTGTTTCATCTGGAATGTTTTCTGTTCTTAATATAATAATAATAATAATAATGATAATAATAATAATAATAATAGTAATTATATGTATAAAATACTATAGAAGAAAAGTAAACTAATTCATGTCGATGAATGGTGTTCAATGATAATTATATACAATTTAATGAAAGAAAGAATAACTCTATTGACGGAAAACTACAATCGTACTGGTCACATAGAGGTAAACTTACAATTCAATATGGTCTTTTAATGAAAAGTACACTCCCGGTAGTACCAGAATCACTTCAAAAAGAAACCCTCGAGAGAGTTCACGATTTTCAGCAATGCCTAGTGAAACGCCGAGTACGCGCCAAAAACACAAAAACGTCAGTTTGGTGGAAAGGATTAAGTACTCAGGTAGAACACGTATTAAAATCTTGCCAAAATTGCATAGAAAACTCAAGAGATGAAGATGAACCAATGATACCAATGAATTTCCAAGTCTATCTTAGCAAAGAGTCGCTTCAGACTTGTTTTGAACTGAATGGTCAAACATATCTTCTGGTGATTGATTATTTTGTACGATACATTAAAATATCAAATATATGTATTAACCTACTCTATTTAAATAGCAGAAATTGTGTGCAGACTGACGTGAGATATAGAAGGCTTTGATGTAAGCAGCTATTTAAAATTGAATCATGTAAATTAATGTAAATTAACGGCTGTCTACGGTTTGTATGTGGCAGTAGCTTTTCAACAGAAAAACGAATTCTTTTTTGCCTATGTATGCATCATCCGGACATAAAAGGTGGGCTTGCTATTAATGAAAATGTATTTATGCTACGTTAAATATCCACATTAAATATCTAAATCGCACACGCACACATACAAATAAATTTTTAATTCAAATGCTTTACAAAGGTGTTCCTGGCAAACATTAAATTATCTTTGCAAATGTATATCTTAATACTTTATACTATAGAAAAATCAGTAATTTGGACCATTATATTGTAAAAACCACACACGAAGAAAACCAAGAAAACCACAATCAGCAATCAATATCTTTCCCAATAATACAGATAGTGAAGTAACATTTTCATTCTTGTGAAATAAATTTGAGATAATCATGCCTGACGCACAGCAATGTATTTCAATCAATTCCAACGTTCAAGGTAATGTCGTGATCCTAACATCAACAATCTTCTCTTTAGAGGATAGGTGATTTAATTTAGATGCATGAGTTCAAAAGGATAAATTGTGAAAACTATAATGTCATGTTCTTGTTTCTGTAAAACGTTTAACCTACGATGATCAACATCATTGGTAGCCTTACTGAAATTATCATTATATATATATATATATATATATATATATATATATATATATATATATATATATATATACATATATATATATATATATATATATATATATATATATATATATATATATATATATATATATATATACATATATGTATTAATCTACTCTATTTAAATAGTATACAT
Source organism: Unio delphinus (assembly GCA_029339505.1). Classification (NCBI taxonomy): domain Eukaryota; kingdom Metazoa; phylum Mollusca; class Bivalvia; order Unionida; family Unionidae; genus Unio; species Unio delphinus. The sequence continues at coordinate 2,245,530 of JAQISU010000152.1, read as the reverse complement.
TGTGCGCAGTCTGAGGTGATATATAAAAGGATTTGATATGAGCAATTATTTAAATTAAATAATGTGAATTAACGGCTGTCTACGGTTTGGATTGGGCAGTAGCTTTTCAAAAAAACACGAAGTCTTTTTGACTGTGTCTGCATTATCCGGTTTTAAAAACTGGGCATGCTATTACTGAAAATGTATTAATGCTACTTTAAATATCCACGTTAAATAGCTAAATCGCACACACACACACACACAAATACATTAGGAATTCAAATGGTTTACAAAGGTATTCCTTGAACCATTAAATTAAGTTTACACATTTATATCTTAATACGTTATAAGAAAGACAAATCAATAATTTGGACCATTATATTGTAATAACCACACACGAAGAAGATCAAGAGTTTGATGCAATCAGCAATGAATATCTTTCTGAATAATACCAATAATCAAGTAACGCTTTCAATCTTGTGAAATAAATTTGAGATAATCATGCATGACGTATAGCAATGCATTTCAATCAATTCCAACGTTCAAGGTAATGTCGTGATCCTAACATCACAAATTTTCTCTTCAGATGATAGGTGAATGAGTTCAGATGCATGAGTTCAAAAGGAAAAATTATAAAAATAATCATGTCTCGTTTTTGTTTATGGAAAGATTTTTACCTTTGCTGATCAACATCATTGCTAGCCTTATTTTTATTCTTATTCTCCGAAGTCAGTAATTAACGCATGTTGCAAGTATCTTTCTTATTTTTGTTCTCTTTCTGGTAATTCATCCTCGTTGTCCTAAAGGACGTTTATCCACGTTAGGGTAAGTCAGTTTCAACCTGGTACCATAATGATGATGATCCCATTGTAAGAAAACAAGTGTTCGATGTATACATACAAATACTAGTAAAAACAAAAAATTCTAACAAGTCAAATGCATTTTAAAATTAAAGGTCACATATACACTTGGACTACAATCTTTGCTTGGATGAAAACAACAATCAAAGGTAATATTGAATTTGTCTTGCACTTTAAAATACAAGATAATTTCTTATTGGAAACCGAAGAGAAAACGATTTGTATTAAACTCATTTATTAAGCCATTAATTCAATTGCATTACACATATCACACAAAACATTCATATATACATAATATTTCCATCAAATAGTTGTTTGGAAGACACGGTTCCTCCCAGTTTCATCATCAATCTCGCTTGTATCAAATTGTTTGCAAACTAATCTAAACAACCGTTCATGAATTTTCCCTTGGAAAATATTTGCAGAACTGGTTAGGGTAACATTATCCATTATTGTACGATGAGCATGGGGTATCAACTGTCTCAATTACGGTCAACTCAAAACTTTTCTGGAAGACAAAATATAATGTTTTTGTCAACTATTGTGCAATTTGGAAGGAACCATACTTGCAGGTAACATAGTATTTAAGTTGTATACTTCGATTTCTTTAGAAAAGCATCTAAACACATTCATCTCAGTGCTGGCAAATCGTTTGTGTTTCTTCATTTACGCCAATAAACAAGTATATTAGATGTGAAACTCCACCTAAATAAGTATTGGTTCAGTAATACACATTTCCGTAATAACTGACGTATACTGTAAACTAGCTGTACACGATAAACGTATTTGCTAGTTTCTCTTTTTCAAGGTTTAAGAAACAAAAAACTCCTTGCCAACGCAGCTTGCTATTGGCAATGCCTTGTTTTCTCTGTCCCTCATTCCGGCTCTCTCTCTCTCTCTCCCTCTCTCTCTCTCTCTCTCTCTCTCTCTCTCTCTCTCTCTCTCTCTCTCTCTCTCTCTCTCTCTCTCTCTCTCTTTCTCTCTAACTCATAATTGTAATGTTGTTATCCCAGACAACACTGTTCATGGTGAACATTTTCTTTAAAGTTATTTACATTGATTGGTATATATTATGTTCAGGATCTGAAACATTTTTTTTATTATAGTGGATGTGTAATAGCACTGTGCCCAAACGAGTGCACAGGACGCCACAAAAGCTTGTGGTTTTGGTAAGTATTGTTTATAAAACAAATAATTCGTTACCATGGACAGATGTACTGAAGATATTTTAATGGGACAAAAGGGTATTCTACAAAATGTTGACGGCCACATTACCAACACCACATTGCCAAGGGATGATTCAATCTTCTATATAATGCTAAGATAAATCCTTGTTTTACTTGGTGACAAAGCTTCAAGTTCATTATATAACTACTATTTCAGTAAAATTCAAGACAAGCGTAACTACTATTATAAGTTATTTCAATTGCAAATATGTTTCATATTCCCACTTCTTCAAATATCGTCTGCTTTTTAAGTAGACCGTTTAAAAATACAAACACCAGACATTTGTTGCATGAAATAGCTATTATGCTTCTACTTTGGATTCGAAAGACTAGGTTTTGATTGTTGTAGGTAAGGAACGTTCTATATGGGCTATTTTTGCCCAGTAAATAAATGTATTGTTTCTAAGGTTTGAATTACTTAACACAATAAGGTCACCATTATTGATAACATCCTGGATACTGTATCAAGTTCTAGACCTACAAGCCTTTACATATTTGTTTTCAGTACAAATCTAACATTTTATTTTCCGTTTCTTGTTTCGGCTCAACATTTAAAACGTATTACTCCAAATATAATATAAATATTGTTTATTTAACTATCATTTGATTTTGCATTCCGTTAACATAACCAGGAGATATAAATATAAATATATTATAGTCCTGTACGTTGTGCATTTTTGTATAACGGTCGTTTACAAAATTTGACTTATAGACGTGAGGTATATATTAAAGTTATTCGCTTTTGGTGACGTTAATGCTAACAATTTATTGAAATCAACGCATGTTGATATAATTTTTTTTGTTTTCCCAGAATAGTGAATATCATGATGATCGATTATTATAAGCTACGCATGATTCCAATATATAAACAATATATCATTATGTGATGCTTTCATCGGACTTCAATTGTTACGATTCTCTAAATATAATAATCCAATATGCGTATCAAAAGTTCAACGTAATGAGTGTATTTACTATACAAGATACTAATATGACTATTACTGATAGAAAATATAAAGATATTGACACTGTTTAATCTTAAACATTCGTCGTCTTTGCAATATTTAGTTTCCAAACTATAAGCAAAGATCACCAAATCAAACATTAACACAAAAAATAAGAAAGAAAGAAACAAACAAAATACTAAATTAAACGGTTCAATCAATTGATTAGACTATTCAGTGGAAATATAGTGTTCATTATATGGACTGATAGTGTTTTGAAACTTTGTGAAAGGTGAAATTACAACTAGAATTAAAAGTATGTTAAATCTACAACCAAGCATGTATACTATGTATCGCTTTCAAGTGCACTGATATGTGGGGATTGCAAACAGGTTAGAAATATATAGGAGTTATGTTGCAGCATATTCACCGGAAGTAAATGCCATCTTATCAGATATGTTGCCAGTTCACAATTACGTTATGGGTAATTATTTAATAGATTATACAGATGATCAACTAACATGCTTAATTTAAATAAAATACATCACATTAATTATTTATCCTGAGCGATGCAATACTCTTTCAAAATGGTATGAGTAAGAAGTCTTGCCGAGTTATCCAACGGAAAAGTGAACGTAAACAAATGTCATCATCATCACGTTGGAGTACTACTGTGAAGGTTATTCATATCAGATCCCATATTATTTAGGCAGATACACAGTCATTGTTAAGTTTGATATGCTTGGATTTCAAAAGAAGACAACTGGGGTTACCAAATTGACATAGAATGTTTTGTATGAGATGATTACTCTGTATTATATCATTATCTATATTTATAGTTTTCTCCGCTCACTGTTCAGTCGGTACCATAAGCAACATCGTATTAGAGTGCCGCTAACCATTATGCAAACATTCTTACGTAGACGCATTGAGTGAACTTCATTATTGCATCGTGTCCTGCTTTATAACAGCTTCAGTGGTTGATCTACATATAAAATACTATGCCTTATATGGAATTTTAACGCATATAAACTCAACGCGTTTGGCTTATTTTATGATGTAGACATGTAAATATTACACACACGAGGAAGTATTAATATATTTAGAAAGAACAAGCTAAAAAACAGCTGAATTTCAAACTGTAGAACCTTGGCACGACCGAATTGATGATAAACAATATTCAAACATCATACATGTCATTGCTATTAAAACTGCACATGTATTTCTTAAAAGTTGAAAAGGTTCAGACAGTATAACAAAAAAAAACCTTCAACATAGGAATTATCCATTGGATACCAATGGTCACGTATGTCTTAATATGACTAATTTAGTCCACATGGCTCGTTACATAATTCTGGACAATAGTCAATGGATAACTGTGAAATGTGTTGGTTTGGACTGGTGTTTTGAAATCGACCCCACTTATGACATGAGTTTTAATGATAATTTATTCGGTAAATAACCTCATCGCTGTATAAAAATTGGACTTAATCTGGTGTCGCAAATGACAATGTAATCCTACAATAGCATTTTAAATTCGACAAAACGATCAATTGATCGTCTACAAACTAACGTCTCTCGTGATGCTAATTCTGATTCAAGAAAATGTTACTTGTCAATTTAACTGTTTCAATCAAAAAATGCGGGTGTGTGATTACTACAAAATTAAACTCAATTTGTAAATTCTGCATCCCCTATCCTCGGCCTATAAATATCCAGGAATACCCTCAAATATTAATTGCATTGATGTACAATTGATCAAGATTGTATGCAAAGTCTGTACACATTATAATCAAAATTGAAGTATTTGTAATGACTAACGTGCACCAGACCAAATATATAACGTATTAATGAGCATGAGTCTCAAATTCAAAACGATCAAACATTGAATGTATGAAACTAGGTGAAAAATGTATATATTGCTCTCGCTAAGGCTCTCAAAACTGGACATTAAACAATAACCAAACAAATCTATTTTCATCCATATTGATGTATTAATGAACACAAAAACATTTATTACAAATCTTAAATAAATCGTCCCGTTATATCCGGAATAAGACATGAGAAAAAGAACCATACATCACGCGCCAATAACGCGTCTACTAGTAAAGGTCATAAAACTACTACATCTGATGTCGCTGGTGGGAAATTTCATGTACAAAATATATAAGCGGCAAATAAATTGCAAGGTCTGTGAAATGAACACAAAACATTGAATCTAAGTTTTGATGAAGGCAATTCAAACGACAAAAAGAAGTGTGCCAGCTTAATAAATATAGAATAAAATATACAAGTAAAAACTATTTGTGTACAACAATTTATCATAACATTGCGTAATGGAAAAAAAATAGTCCTTCTTAAGAATTGTTCGAAATAAAGGAAGATGTTATGCTTTCTTCATTTGGAAACAACTGTAATCAATGAGGTACCAGTATCAGGACTTATTCATATAGTTTGTGACCTTGGAAATTAGGATCCTTCAATCTTTGGTTTATACGCAACCCACTATTAGTTTAGAAAAATGATGTTCAAGTTAGAACGTTTAGCATGCAACTCGTAATGCATTATAATTGTATTTTAAGGATACTTCTTTTAATGTAGTTAATCTTTGAACAAGAACAAGAAATATGTAACCACAAAGTGACGAAATGTAATAATTATTGTTTGTTGTCCTTCTATCCTTATCAGCATGGTTTTCTCTCTGTAGATTGCCATTCTGGTGGCCATTCCCGAACACAAGCAATTAAATTACAATGATATTGTAATTGTAATGGCAACAGGATGTCAGTACGTATTACAGTAATATAATATTATAATCTAAGAAAGTAATAACCTACGTTGTTTCTGTTTGACATTTGTATAAATCATAATTAGGCATGTGTGCAGCGCAGACCATAAATGCAAACCTTATTTGAAATTGTACAGTCACTGTCAAGAGAAAACATCTAGTTGATGATAAAGTCATCACAATTACGTAATCTACAATCAATACTGGACTGGTCTCTTTAGAAACCGACTTATCTAACCATTTTAACACATTCTTAAGTTTTTGTAGAAACATTATTACAAATTTTAATGATTTTTTGGGAAATTCAGCTTTCGTTGATATTGAATTCGATCAGATAAAATATATCATCAATAGCCTATTGGATACAAGATAGTCCAGACAAGTAATGTATTCACCGCCTAATAAATTTATCAAACATCTCCCTGCGGTTACTGGGTCATATAGGTTGTCAGTGATCTGTGTTTCAAAATGTACAATATCCACCACTATAATACGGGATTATCCGATAATAAATATCATTATTTTATATGTAAGTACTACTAGATCAAAACGAAAAATAGCATTTGATGTTGAACCTGAGTATTATAGACTTGGCTTGAGTTATAATTGGTGTTTTGAATTAATCGCAGAACTCGATCGTGAGAAAGACACATATTTAATCACATATACTTATTTGGCTGTTGACAGTTATTGGAAAATACTTTGTTTAATGAACTTTATAAATCTGTATTATGATTGTAGTGCATATTCATCTTCAAATGTTTGTTGTTGAATAATTCAAAATCATAAATACATTTGTTCAGTATTATCTCATTAGATGTTATCTTACTTTCATGCTGTGATATTTAACTTGCAGAAATAATAACATTTTCGAAATTCATTATATAATTAATTATCTTTAATATATAAACATTATATATCTGAATCTAAATAAGTTATTTCTAAATCATAATCAGTATAAATTAAAGACCTAATTAATATATGAAATAATATAAATACAAAATAAACAGTAAAATGGGCTTTTATCGTATATGATCTAGTTTCCTTTTGCATGTATATGCGATTCAGTTAGAGTAGCTCATTCAAAGCATTTCTTATGGAAAAGATTTTTTTATAAAGGAAACTTTCATTGACAGTAATTTTTAATCCATGAAGGTCATTGTATATAAGGCAATATTTTTAGCCTAAGAAACTGATAATATTATTTACGACACTTTGTACCGAAATTGCATTCATTGATTCTGTAATAGTCTGTAGTTTCAGTTGTATCTGATCGTTAGATATTTGAATATTATTTACCAAGATAACCCTATATAGAATTGTGTGTAACAGCTTGTAAATTATCGAAGTTTTTGTCCAGTTTATTGCATTCCGAATGAACGATAACAAGACCGTCTTCAATTAACACTCGAAAACACTCGATTTTTTTTCTGAGTGTGGAACCTTTCTTCCCAACAGTAACCAATATTACTAACATTGTCAACTGTTTTTGTTAGTCACCAGTATCTGCTTACGCTATTATGAGATGCTACGTAATTTTATATAATGGGATGTTTCAAATTCTCCTCTTGCTCCATTTTATATAAAAATATAAATAGATTAATTGATTACTTGTCTAAACCATTACTTTTAAAATCTTGCTAGATAGTCTGACATATATTTTATACCCAGTCACTGTCATTATTATGTATTCATAGTATATATTCAGATCTCTGTATTTTTTTTATAAATAGCACACCCGACCGCGTTCTTCTCAAAAACCACATCCTAAACACGGTTTTGATCCTAGACTTCCATTACGCATATTTTATGTATGATACCCGCATAATTTGTTTAAACAAACATTGTTACTGTTTGCTGTAGAGCCTATCGTTAACCACTTGCAGTTGTCCAATGGGTGAATTATGTGATATATTTCAATTTAAATATTTGTTATAGATTAAAAATGGATGAATTTGAAAGATTATCAAAAAACATGCCTTCAACATAAAAATATAATCTTAACATAATGTCCTTGAATTACGGATAGATAGATAGATAGATAGATAGATAGATAGATAGATAGATAGATAGATAGATAGATAGATAGATAGATAGATAGATAAATAGATAGATAGATAGATAGATAGATAGATAGATAGATAGATAGATAGATAGATAGATGTTTGATACTACCTTGAACAATGATATTTGAGAAGCCCAGAAAGAATGTCGTAAAGATGGAACATCGCATGTGTGAAATCACTGAAATGGTCATTGATGCTACGATGAAGGACAAACGAGAGGCTATGAGAATTTAATATCTTGACAATCTAAAATATTTTTTGAAGTAAAATGGATCGAACTAGCAGAACAAGATATTATTTTTGTCCGTGACAAATATGAGCCTATCCTTCATAATGACGAAATTGACATATTGAGTAAACATTCCAAACCAGGAACGTTGACTGGTTTTGACAAACATTTTTATAAAAAAACATATCCTGCAACATCAGTTATTTATGGAATTTATCCGATAGATGAGAAAGCCAGCGTTGATAATCTAAAGACAATGCCATTTTCAACAGTAAACAGTGTAGCTGAATAAGTAACGAAATATTGATAGATAGATAGATAGATAGATAGATAGATAGATAGATAGATAGATAGATAGATAGATAGATAGATAGAGAGAGAGAGAGAGAGAGAGAGAGAGAGAGAGAGAGAGAGAGAGATAGATAGATAGATAGATAGATAGATAGATAGATAGATAGATAGATAGATAGATAGATATGTACGGTTACCAATCATCGCTTACAATTTGTCTGCCAGTCCAGTGTATTACGTTTGGGATATACAATCAAACTCAATGAGGTGAGAATATGCTCCAATTAGAAACGAACCTGGGTTTAATTGAAGTGGTTTATGTAAACATATAACAACCTGATGAATTCAGCATTCAAAACGTTCAAAAGGATATAGGAACATTAAGAAAACTGAACACGTACATTTATTAACAATATTACACAAAAACTACATTCTAAAATCTCCGTTGCGTGGTGAAATTTGTCTGTTGTATTAATGGAAATATGTGGATTGCACCACATGACTAATTGTTAGATCCCATGTCTATTACATAACGTTATATATGGACTTTTGACCAAATGCAAATGAAATACAATATCAAACCAGGTCGTGTTAATCACACCAATTTCTATGGATTGCTGATATTACAAGCCTTATATTTTGTCAGCGAGGGAATGTGGTTGGGATGGTCATGGATAAAAGTTATCCTCGCATGTCCACATAAGGAATATTTAATACGTCCTGAGTATTTGATGATGTCAAGGATACATCATATTCTAAGCATAATTATGTTTCATTCTATACTGTGCAACTGAAGTTTCGATTCGCATGTAATTTACGATCACCATACGCCTTGATACGTTATTTTCAAGTGCATAATTTGGGTAGACATTATCCCAGCATACAGTGATACGTTCATATAAATTTCTATTCTTAAAGATGAAGAATAGTTTAATCTGCAGTAAGTGACAGCAAATAAAGTGAAACTTTTTTGTATTTGTTTTTTACTTCTTCGGTTGACTAAAGAGAAGGCACTGTCGATAGGCTACGTTACAGAATCAAGTCAAATCAAGTTTATTGTCGTGCAATGGGTTTGCTCAAGTAACAGCAACGTATTTTTCCGAAGTCAACGTTTTCATTTAAATGTTATTCTGAACTTTCCCTCTCGTAAAAATAAATACAACCTGTTATTATTGTCATGCATTAACGCGCTATAGCGCTTAGCTATACATGATATTCATCGATTGTTTGACTTAAAGACATATGTACAATATATTTAAAATGCGATGTTGGCATATATATCAGCAACACAAAAATTAAATTTACACAGCCCCTACAAAGATAAGTGTTACAATAGACAGTATTCTCACATTGCACCAACATGTCATGAGGATATGCAAAGCTGCATATTTTGAGCTGAGAGTCATCAGCTCCATTAGCAAATAATTTTCAGCCACTATAACACTAGTTTGTCAATAGGAACTTTCAAGAAAGGACCCTTGTAACTCAATCAAGTCTGGTGTGGCTCATTATGTACTCAACAAACTTAAATATATATATACATTGATAGATAGATAGATGGTTTCTAACCATAGTGCTGGCGTTGACAGGGCATTGACAGAGAAAGAAACTCTGAGGCCTTTCATATAAAGTATTATTAACCTATTTAAAATTGATGATGTTTATCAATTACAGCAGTGCAGACCATACCGATATATCGACGAATATTTGAAAAAAATAAATTAAATAACCTGCAGAATACCAATCGGACAACATACAAAGAGCACTTGGAGTTTAAATATACAAAGGTATAAAATGTGAATGTGTAAGCATTCTCAGGGCTTAATCCAGAGTACAATGAATTTGTAATAATATCTATTGTAGCTTACCATAATACAAAAATCAAAGAAAGTAGTCGTACTGTTTCATCGAAAACGTTTTTGTTCTCGATACGATAATAATAGTGAAATTTTATAAATACTATAGAAGGAAAAAGTAATTAAAGATGAAGAGAGGTTTTCTATGATAATGATATACAATCTAAAGAAAATTAGGAATAATAATTCATACAAATGAAAGGTGTTTGATCAGTATAAATTCCCAGTCTATCTATCTATCTATCTTTCTATCTATATATCTATCTATCTATCTATCTATCTATCTATCTATCTATCTATCTATCTATCTATCTATCTATCTATCTATCTATCTATCTATCTATTTATCTATCTATCTATCTATCTGTCTGTCTGTCTGTCTGTCTGTCTATCTATCTATCTATCTATCTATCTATCTATCTATCTATCTATCTATCTATCTATCTATCTATCTATCTATCTATCTATCTATCTATCTATCTATCTATCTACCTTTCTATCTATTTATCTATCTATTAGGCTAACTAGCGATATATAATAGATAGATAGATAGATAGATACATAGATAGATATATAGATAGATAGATAGATAGATAGATAGATAGATAGATAGATAGATAGATAGATAGATAGATAGATAGATAGACAGACAGACAGATAGATAGATAAATAGATAAATAGATAGATAAATAGATAGATAGATAGATAGATAGATAGATAGATAGATAGATAGATAGATACATAGATACATAGATAGATAGATAGATATATAGATAGATAGATAGATGGATAGATAGATAGATAGATAAATATAGTGTGTGTATGTCTGTCTGTTTGCATGTCTATATATCATGAATATTTATGAATCTATTGGATTTGAATAGTGGACTGTTTGAGCCGACTGACATGATATATAGAAGAATGTGAAACGACTGTCCACGGTTTGCTACGCTAAGGGCAGTAGCTTTTCAACAAAAAATGAAAACTTATATGACTGTATATGCATCCTCCGGACTTCAGGCATGGGTTTTATACAACAGTGCAATCGATATGAAGTATATATTGTACATTGATATTCTTTTCCAATGTCTAATTCGACATAAAGGGTTCTGTTCTGATCATAATACATTGTTGAGACCTCATTAAGGCGCATCAGGTTTATTGATGATACATTGGATTTTTCGGCACAAGAAATATATGTCTCAAATATATACATTATCACAATCGACAAATATAATAAATATTATACCAAATAATGCAAATGAATTAAATTATGGCGATAATGGAGGAGTGCGCCTTTGGTTTTGAATGAATAACATTTATGTCAGTGTGTCACGTTGTCTGCAGTGTTGCATTTTATAGTGTCCTCTAATCTGGAATATTATCACGTCCCGACCTGTCAAATTATTATTGCACCATTCCTGTCAATAAACTCATAAAACACTGAGCACCGATACGATTTATATAAATCTTTGGTGTCAACTACCCGGGTTTCAAACTCGCAACCCCTGGCATCCAGGGTGGACTATCTGACCACTAGGCCACATAATCGGTCGATATATGAAGTACTATAATTTTAGTATGTAGTCGTGTCATGTAAAGAACGCAGATAACCTTACCAAAAGCACAAAAGCTAGAAGATTATAAATTATATTTGGACATATATCGACACATTGAGCTGAACACAGTGCTAGTAATCAGCATATTCGTAAAGCATAAAAAAACTATTTAATATGGGCTGTCTGAAATATGGCCTTTGCAATACAACGACTAAATGATGATGATGATTATGATATCTATCTATCTATCTATCTATCTATCTATCTATCTATCTATCTATCTATCTATCTATCTATCTATATATATATATATATATATATATATATATATATATATATATATAGAGACGTCAATAAAATCTCTCTTAAACCTAAGAGGAGTCATTATCGTTGTTGTTTTTACCTTAACGTATATGGGATATACTGTTTTACAACTGTTGTGCTGAAACCATTTACCAAGTTGAATAATGGGCACTCTGTTCCTGGTCATCTTCATTGAGAATTGCATATATTGTGACTTACATTTATTTTGAGGTCTGATGATCTGATGCTGATACAACCAATTACAAAGTAAAGAACTGAATGTGGTAACTTTTACCAATTTCTTTGCATTGTGCACAAACGTTATAAAAATTATATCTAATGTAATTATGAAATTCAAAATCTAATGCCGACATTATAATTTTTCTTAAAATTAATTGTAACATATCTCCTAATTTACAAGAAAATATCATGGCTGTTTCGACAAAACATTAGAAATTTAAATTTAAAAACTTCAAATGATCTGTTCTTAACATTAGTTAACTGGATTCGACATAAAGACGTGTTGTAGGTTTAACATGATAATATACATATTATATTAATATAAATGTGTTTGAATATGAATATGCATTCATACAACGATCTGCATGTATATGTGTATAAAAATGTGTATACATACCTAATATGACGCAAACAACATGAGTACATACATGTATATGTAAGTATATAAAATACAAACATGCAAATGGTTGTATATAAATGTCTATACATATGCACATTGGAAATTAACATATGTCATACTACCTATATATATGTAAAAAATGTGTAAAGGAATGTACGTATATGTATCGAAATGTGTACACATATGCATATGTATGTATTAAAATATGAATGTAGACATATGTATGTATATAATGGTTTATACATATGTATATGGATGTATATAAAGTTGTATGCATATGATATATGCTTGCATTGAACGTCACACAAATGTGTTTGCATTTGCATAGATTTAACATTAGTTGAATATCTTTGATTTAACATCTAAATCGTTGACGTAATTAATAATTATGGCTTATATTTATCGCATTAATTGAAAATAGCTTATAAACCATTTAGAATTTTATTGCATTTTCTTATCTCAAATATAATGCAAATTTCTATACAATATAAAATGCGTTCACCTGCATTTAACCACTACCAATGCAATAGTGCATATAGGTATATCATTTCTGATCTCAGCATGCCAATAGTTTTTTTCTTGAGCTTATTGAGACACTCGATACAGCTATTTATATTAATGTACTTATTTGTATGGTCCATACAAACATTAATAATATTATACTTATTTATATGATCCATACAAAATTTGTTTTGTTATATCTTATTAGAAGCATTCTTTTGCAAATGAAATGGATCATTCATATTATGTGTTATGGTGTAATTCTTTCATGATTTGAAGAAAAATAACATAATGATAATGGTGAAGAATATAAAAAAATAGTTCGACCTTAGAAAAAATCTGTCTAACATGCAATATACCAATAGATAGGAAATGTTGCAAACATCTCTAGCGTTCAAAAGACATGCATTGCTACACTTTGTAATTATTTGAAATTTTGTCAATATCTATTTTTGATATCCATTCGTATATGTATTGATTGATTTCCGTTTAAAACGATACATTATCGATATATATATATATATATATATATATATATATATATATATATATATATATATATATATATATATATATATCGGGGAAAGCGAAGGTTTTGGAAATCTACAATCGAAAACAAATTAAGATATAAATTCAGCAAGTTTCATGACACAAAACTTGGTTAATATAAATTTTGTGATATCACGTTTAAATCGTATGGTTTTCAAACGTATTCCTGAAACGGTTGTAAAAAAGATATAAAATTTACAAATTTATATCTTAATAAGTTGTAATAAAGACGAGTTAGTAATCTCGACCCCTATATTGTAATAACCACATAAATGAAAAATAACAAGAATTTAATACATCAACAAGCGTTCTATTTCAATTGTAAAGAAAAATTCACGATACGTTGTCAGTATCATGAAATACATTAGAGATACTCATGACCTAGACAAGGTCTTCAAATATTGAAATTTCCTAATGAACTGAAAGAATCTGTAATATCATGTTAGTAAACAATGATGCATGCAACAATGTATTTGCATAAGTTCAAAAGTCCAAAGTAATGTCATGATCAAAACTTTAACTATTTACACAACAACGTATAGGGTCATCAGTTCATCAGGGTGAACTGGAGGCCAAATCATCTAAAAAACAAGTGGGAACATATACAAAATATATGTCCACATTCAGATTTGGGATCTTCATTCCTACACATTTAAAGCATGTTACAATGTATCTTTGATGTCGACTTTACTTTAATAGGTATTTATAATTATTGTTGGTAACATGCATGGTAAATGATAGAAAGGGCATTTAGGAAAATATGTTAGATGACTGCAAATAATTTACCTGCAACAAGGCATATACATTCCTGTTAATATAATCATATTGAACGATGGATTGTAAGTGGATTAGAACAATAATTGACACTAAACGATATAAACGCCATATGCATATATAGTACAATATACAGAGAACAAAGGAGCAGATTTCAGATGAAACGAAAGACGTGAGTTTAAAAATATATACAATCGTTTGAGTTGTTATTTTGTTTTTCTTCCACGATAGTACTGATACAATGAAATGTTATAATTTTTCATCACCAGAGACACACACGGTCCTAGTAAGCATCATGCACATATGTAAATACCTGAAACAATCGTTTAATATATATATTAATTCCTCTCGTGAGTACACGGATGCAATTGAATTTAGTTTCTTCTGAAGGTTTTTTTTGCGGTCGTTAAACTGACTGTATACATACATAAATAAATACATACATACATACATACATACATACATACATACATACATACATACATACATACATACATACATACATACATACATACATACATACATACATACAAACATGCATGCATGCATACATACATGCATGCATGCATGCATGCATGCATGCATGCATGCATGCATACATACATACATACATAAATACATACATACATACATACATACATACATACATACATACATACATACATACATACATACATACAAATATACATACATAAATACATACATACATACATACATACATACATACATACATACATACATACATACATACATACATACATACAAACATACATACATACATACATACATACAACAGACAAACATACATACATACTTACATACTTACATACACACACATATATATATACATATATATATATATATATATATATATATATATATATATATATATATATATATATATATATATATATATATATATATATATATATATATATATATATATATATATGTACAGAGAGAGAACGAGATAGAGAGTTAATGCAACATAGGATGTGAAATGACTTTTTGCTAAAGCTTCAGGTTTCAAAAATAAAGCTTTTTATGTTACTGAATCATATCCTAACCCGAAGCCGCTAAGTAGCTTACAGTTTCTTTAATTGTCTTTAGTGACATCTACTTAGTCGTATAGATTATGATGAGAGCTACTAGTTCAATTGAGAAACATATTTCCGTCCGTGCTTGTGATGGACAAAAAATGCAAGACTGCAAAAATGTCAGATTGAGTTTGCAGAGTGTTCAGAACAATTGTTTAAACCAGTTACTAAAGTTACTTGAAAGACATTCAGATGCTATGAAATGTCTTCTTCCTGCGTTAAACCAAACTGTCAATAACAACTGCCCAAATAACAGAAAGAACAAATACATAAATACCTTAACGAGTTCTTCCAGCTGCAATAGCTGCTGTCCAATCATTAGCCGAGTCAAGGAAGATATACATGAAGGTACCGACAAATCTACTGCTAAAAACAATGGGCACCTAGCGTTATCATAAATTAGAAACAGAACTAAAACAAAAAAAAATCATGTAATAGAATTGGCGGTGCGGATATTTCCCATATTAAGAATATTCAGGAGGTAAAAGTACATACTATTGCCATCGTCAGATATAACAATAAAGCATATATATATATATATATATATATATATATATATATATATATATATATATATATATATATATATATATATATATATATATATAGCCATATTTGTATTTTATCAGGAAAAAAAGCATGACAGAAAGAACCATACATCACGCGCCTATAACGTGTTTACTAGTAAAGGTTACAAAACTGTTATATATGATGTCGCTGGTGGGAAATTGTTTGTACAAAATATACAAGCAGCAAATAAATTGCAAGGTCTGTGAAATGAACACAAAACATTGAATATAAGTTTTGATGAAGACAATTCAAACGACAAAAAGAAGTGTGCCAGGTTAATAAATATAGAATAAAAAATAATAGTAAAAACTATTTATGTACTACAATTTATCATAACATTGCGTAATGGAATCATTTATAGCCCTTCTTAAGAATTGTTTGAAATAAAGGAAGATGTTATGCTTTCTTCATTCAGAAACAACTGTAATCAATGAGTTATCATTATCAAGACTTGCGAGATTGAAATAAATCAACACCATAAACTCTGCTAAAGCAAAATACCAAAACATTTTAAACTTACCTGTATATTGGCGAATGATCGTGGAATTATGAATTGTGTGCACGATTGAAAACCTGGATTAAGAATGTTCTGCATGATTGAGACGATACATTTCCCTTAAAATGTTTTTAAAAATTACTACACTTTTTAATAATTAAGTGTTCATGATTAATATGCCTTGATATCATTTGTGGAAACTCTGATCAAAGTGTAAAAAAGTTGATAAAATTAATTTTTGATGGAAATGTTTTCAGATAATAACTTGCGAGCAACAACTTAAAAAGTATAAACACAATTAAGATTTCATGTTTGAAGATAAAATTTCATGACCTTAGCTTTTATTTTTGAAACCATTGTGATGAAAGGCTCTGCAATTTAATTGAAATTGACAAATCAATAACGTATTATACATGATAAATGGATGCTAATAAGATTCAAAAACCTACATATCATATCTTCATATGTTCTCAAGAACAGGATGAATAATTTTGGTTCACTCTAACAATTTATTGTGTAGTATAATCACTGCAATTTTGAAAACATATCAAGACTATTAACTTACTTTTCTTTAGCTGGGCATCAGGTATAATCTTTGGATTGGAAACTTTAATGGAAAAGAATTGAAGCGTCTTTTGTTAATTCTAACATTGCAAAATAAATATATAATCATATTTTAAGGTTAGCTTATTTGCTTATTTCCATTCATTACAAGAACCATTTATAAACGAGGCACTTGAAATTTTTAGCTTAATATAAAACACCCAACATTTAAAATAGCTAATTTGCCGTTCACAGTGGTATCACTGGTTAAGCTACTACTTTCCAAGTAGAAATATTTTTTTTCAAATCAGAACTACGGTAAGTGTGATATTTTTGCAGGGTTTTGTATGTAAAAACATCTACACGTCATTATGATATTGGAAATACCTTAAACAATTTATATTCAAAATTGTTAGCATTAACATGTTGTCGATGCAAAGTTTTCACTTAGAATGTTTCAAAGAAAAATCAAAAAGTATTTGTTTTACTATTACAAAATGAACTTGGTATTTTCCCCTGAATATAATTGTACTTATTCATATCGTCTGTGACCATGGAAATTAGGATTTTTCAAACTTTGCTTTATACGCACCCCACTATTAGTTTATAAAAATGATGTTCAAGTTAGAACGTTTGGAATGCAACTCGGAATGCATTATAATTGTATTTTAAAGATGCTCCTTTTAATTTAGTTAAACTTTGAACAAGAACAAGAAATATGTAACCACAAAGTGACGAAACTTAATAATTATTGTTTGTTGTCCTTCTATCCTTATCAGCATGGTTTTCTATCTGTAGATGGTCATTCTAGTGGCCATTCTCGAACACAAGCATTTAAATTCCAATAATATTGTAATTGTAACTGCAACAATCAAAGGCAACAGTGCAACACACGGATGTTAATGCGTATTACAGTAATATAATATTATAATCTAAGAAAATAATAACCTACGTTATTTCTGTTTGACATGTGTATAAATCTTGATTAGGCTTGTGTGCAGCGCAGACCATAAATGCAAACCTTATTTGAAATTGTACAACCACTGTCAAGAGAAGACATCCAGTTCATGATAAAGTCATCACAATTACGTAATCTACAATCAATACTAGATTGGTCTTGTTTAGAAACCGACATATCTAACCATTTTAAAACATCCTTAAGTTTTCGTAGAAACATTAATACAAATTGTAATGATTTTGTGGGAAATTCAGCTGTCGTTGATATTGAACTCGTTGACATAAAATAGATCATCAATAGCCTAATGGATACGGTATAGTCTGGACAAGTAATGCATTCACCGCCTAATAAATTTATCAAACATCCCCCTGAGGTTACTGGGTCATACAGGTTGTCAGTGATCGGTGTTGCAACATGTACAATATCCACCACTATAATACGGGGTTATCCGATAATAAATATTATTATGGTTATATGTCAGTACTACTAGATTAAAACGAAGAATAGCATTTGATGTTGAACCTGATTATTAAACACCTGGCTTATGTTATAATTGGTGTATTGAATTAATTGCAGAACTCGATCGTAAGAAACACACAGATTAAATCACATATACTTATTTCGCTGTTGACAATGATTTTAAAATTTTTTGTTTTATGATCTTTATAAATCTGTATTATGATCGTAGTGTATATATATATATATATATATATATATATATATATATATATATATATATATATATATATATCTTCAAATGTTTGTTGTTGAATAATTCAAAATCATAAATACGTTTGTTCAGGATTAGCTTATTAGATTTTCTCTTGCGTCATACTATAATATTTAACTTGCAGAAATATTATCATTTTTGAAATTCATTATATAATATATTCTGTTTAATATATAAAAATTATATATATGATTCTGAATGAGTTATTTCTAAATCATAATCAGTATAACTTAAAGACCTAATTAATATATGAAATAAATATAAATAAAAAATAAACCGTAAAAACGGGCGTTGATCGTATAATGATCTAGTTTCCTTTGCAAGTATATACGATTCAATTAGAGTAGTTCGTTCAAAGCATTTCTTATGGAAAAGATTTTTTATGAAGGAAACTTTCATTGACAGTAAGTGCTAATCCATGTAGGTCCCTGTATATAAGGCATTATTTTTGGCCTAATAAACTGATAATATTATTTACTACACTTTGTACCATAATTGCATTCATTAATTCATTAACAGTCTGTAGTTTTAGTTGTATCTGATCGTCAGCTATTTGAATATTATTTACCAATTTAAACCTATATAGAATTGAGTGTAACAGCTTTTAAATTATCGAAATTATTGTCCAGTTTATTGCATTCCGTATGAACGATCACAAGACCGTCTGCAAGTAACCCTCAAAAAAACACCCAAATATTTTTTTCTGAGTGTGGAACCTTTCTTCCCCACAGTAACTAATATTACTAACGGTACCAACTGTTTATGTTAGTTTCCAGTGTCTGCTTACACTATTATGAGATTCTTCGTAATTTTAAATAATGGTATGTTTCAAAATCTCCTTTTACTCCATTTATATAAAAATATAAATAGTTTAATTGATTACTTGTCTAAATCATTAATTTTAAATCTTGCTAGATAGTCTGACATACTTTTTATACCCGGTCACTGTCATTATTATGAATTCATAGTATCTATTCAGCTCTCTGTATTTTTTTTTTATAAATAGCAGATCCAACCGCGTTTCTTCTCAAACACCACATCCTAAACACGGTTTTGATCCTAGACTTCCATTACGCATATTTTATGTATGATACCCGCATAATTTCTTTACACAAACTTTGTTACTGTTTGTTATAGAGCCTTGCAGATGTCCAATGGGTGAAGCATGTTATATGTTTCAATTTAAATATTTCTCATAGTTTAAAAATGGATGAATTTAAAAGATTATCAAAAAGCATGCCTTCAACATAAAAATATAATCTTAACATAATGTCCCTTGAATTACCGGTACGAGTTATGTTTGTTCAGAAAAATACTACTTTGATCAGTGATATAAAAGACGCCCAGAAAGAATGTCGCAAAGATGAAACATCTCATGTGTGAAATCACTGATAAGGTAATTGATGCTACGATGAAGACAAACCAGCGGCAATGAGCGTTTATTATCTTGACAATATAAAATATTTTTGTAAAGTAAAATTGATCGCACTAGCAGAAACAGACAATATTATTGTCCGAGCCAAATATGAGCCTATCCTTCATAATGAAGAAAGTGCCATACTGCATAAACTTTCCAAACCAGGAACGTTGACTGGTTTTGACAAACATTTTTGTAGAAAAGCATATCTTGTAACGGCAGTTATTTATGGAATTTATCCGATAGATGAACATCCCAGCGTTGATAATCTAAAAACAATGCCATTTTCAACAGTAAACATTGCACTAAATAACGATAGGTAGTTAGAGAGATAGATAGATAGATAGATAGATAGATAGATAGATAGATAGATAGATAGATAGATAGATAGATAGATAGATAGATAGATAGATAGGCAGGCAGGCAGGTAGGCAGGCAGGCAAGCAGGCAGACATACAGAAAGACAGACAGACAGACAGACAGACAGACAGACAGATAGATAGATAGATAGATAGATAGATAGATAGATAGATAGATAGATAGATAGATAGATAGATATATAGATAGATAGATAGATAGATAGATAGATAGATATGTTCGGTTACCAATCATCGCTTACAATTTGTCTGTCAGTCCAGTGTATTACGTTTGGGATATACAACCAAACGCAATGAGGTGAGAATATGCTCCAATTAGAAACGAACCTGGGTTTAATTGAAATGGTTTCTTTGAACATATAACTAACTGATGGCATCAGCATTCAAAACATTCAAAAGGATATAGCAACATTAAGAAAACTGAACACGTACATTTGATAACAATATTATACAATAACTACATTCTAAAATCTCTGTAGTAAAATGTGTTTGCTGTATGAATGAAAATATGTGGATTGATCCACATTACGAATTGTTAGATTCCATCTCAGTCACATAACGTTATATATGGACCTTTTACCAATAACATATGAAATATCTTATCACACAAGTTCGTGTTAATCACACCAATTTCTCTGGATTGCTGATATTACAAGACTTATATTTTGTCAGCGAAGGAATGTGGTTGGGATGGTCATGGATAAAGGTTATCCTTGCATGTCCACATACCGTTATTTAATACGTCCTGGGTATTTGATGATGTCAATGATACATCATATTCTAAGCATAATTATGTTTCATTCTATACTGTGCAGCTGTAGTTTCGTTTCGCATGCAACTTACGGTCACCATACGCCTTGATACGTTATTTCCAGGTGCGTAATTTGGGTAGACATCATCCCAACGTACAGTGATAGGTTCATATAAATTTCGTTTCTTAAAGATGAAGAATAGTTTAATCTGCAGTAAGTGACAGCAAATAAAGTGTAACTTTTTGTATTTGTTTTTCACTTCTTCGGTTGACTAAAGAGAAGGCCATGTCGATAGGCTACGTTATAGAATCAAGTCAAATCAAGTTTATTATCGTGCAATCGGTCTGCTCAGGTAACAGCAACGTATTTTTCAGAGGTCAAGCTTTACATTTAAATGTTATTGTGAACTTTCGCTCTCGTAAAAATAAATACAGCCTGTTATAATTGTCATGCATTAACGCGCTATAACGCTTAGCTATACATGATATTCGTCGGATGTTTGACTTAAAGACATATGTACAGTATATTTAAGCGAACCGATATATCGACGAATATTTGAAATAAATAAAGAAAAAAACCGGCAGAATACCAATCGGACAACTTAAAAAGGGCACATGGAGTTTAAATATATAAATGTATCAAATGTGAATGTGTATTCATGCCCAGGGCTTAATCCAGAGTAAAATGAATTTGTAATAATATCTATTTTAGCTTACAATAATACAAAAATCAAAGAAAGTAGTCGTACTGTTTCATCGAAAACGTTTTTGTTCTTGATATAATAATAGTAGTGAAATCTTATAAATACTATAGAAGTAAAAAACATTTCAAGCTGTTGAGAGGTTTTCTATGATAATGATATACAATCTAAAGAAAATTAGGAATAATAATTCATACAAATGAAAGGTGTTTGATAAGTATAAATTCCCAGTCTATCTATCTATATATCAATCTCTCTCTCTATCTATCTATCTATCTATCTGTCTATCTATCTATCTATCTATCTATCTATCTATCTATCTATCTATATCTATCTATCTATCTATCTATCTATCTATCTATCTATCTATCTATCTATCTATCTATCTATCTATCTATCTATCTATCTGTCTATCTATATATCGATGTATCTATCTATCTATTTATCTATCTATCTATCTATATATATGTCTATCTATCTATATATCTATCTCTATCTCTATATATCTATCTATCTATCCATCTATCTATCTATCTATCTATCTAACTATCTATCTATCTATCTATCTATCTATCTATCTATCTATCTATCTATCTATCTATCTATCTATCTATCTATCTATCAATCTATCTATCCATTTATCTATCTATCTATCTATCTATCTATCTATCTATCTATCTATCTATCTATCTATCTATCTATCTATCTATCTATCTATCTATCTATCTATCTCTCTATCTATTAGGCTAGCTAGTTGTAAGATTTTCCACTGACCCTTTCCATCCCATTTTTTGATAATTGGACATTCATGTTGGGGTGCAAGGTCAGAACGCATTCTCTATCAAAAAGTTGGAATTCGCCGACACCGTCTGGTGTCGGCATAGGGTAGCCGTTTCATTGCCGACCCAGCAAACTTAAACGATCTTTCATCAAGATATACCTGATTGAAATCGATAGGAATGTGATTTATTTTCTAAATAATCGCGAACATAGTATTCGTTATGTCTTTAGTCTGTTGAGAGACGAGACGAAAGTACATCGTTGCTGAATTTGACCTGCTTCTGGCCATTTGTATTTTTGTCACGTGACTGCACAAATCTCGCAACCTACATGTCCATTGCATCAGTGGTCATATAAAAAATGGGGTGGAAAGGGTCAGAGGAAACTCGGACTAGCTAGCTAGCTATCTCTATATATATAGTTTGTTTGTATGTATATATGTTTGAATAATTATATATCATGGATATTTATGAATCTATTGGATTTAAATAGTGGACAGTATGAGCAGACTGACATGATATATAGAAGACTGTGACGTGAGCATCTTTTTCAATGAAATGATGTATATAAACGGCTGCCCACGGTTCGCTACGCTAAGGGAAGTAGCTTTTCAACAAATAACGAAAACTTATATGACTGTATATGCATCCTCGGGACTTCAATTATGGGTTTTATACAACAGTGCAATCGATATGAAGTATATATTGTACATTGATATTATTTTCCAATGTCTAATTCGACATAATGGGTTCTGTTCTGATCATTATACATTGTTGAGACGTCAATAAGGCTTATTGATGATACATTGGATTCTTCGGCACGATAAATATTTGTCTCAAATCGACAAATATAGTGTTGCATTTTATTGTGTTCTCTAGTCTGGAATATTATCACGTCCCGTCCTGTCAAATTATTATTACACCAGTCCTGTCACTAAACTCATAAAATACTGAGCACCTATACCATTTATATAATCTTTGGTGTCAATTACCCAGGTTTCAAACTCGCAACCTCTGGCATCCAGGGTGGACAATCTGACCACAAGGCCAAATAAGCTGTCGATACATGATGTACTATAATTTTAGTATGTAGTCGTGTCATGTAACGAACGCAGATAACCTTCCCAAAATCACAAAGGCTAGAAGATTATAAATTATACATGGACAGATATCGAAACATTAAGATGAACACAGTGCTAGTAATGAGCATAGTTGTAAAGCTTAAAATAAACTATTTAATATGGGCTGTCTGAAATATGTCCTTTGCACTACAACGACTAAATGATGATATATATATATATATATATATATATATATATATATATATATATATATATATATATATATATATATATATATATAAGAATGTCAATAAAACCTCTCTTAAACACCCAAGAGGAGTCATTATCGTTGTTGTTTTTACCTTAACGTATATAAAATATACCGTTTTACAACTGTTGTGCTGAAAACAGTTACCAAGTTTAATAATAGGCTCTATGTTCATGATCATCTTCATTGAGAATCGCATATCTTATGACTTAAATTTGTTTTGAGGTCTGACGATCTGATGCCGATCCAACCAATTACAAAGTAAAAAGCTGAATGTGGTAACATTTATCAATTTCTTTGGATTGTGCACAAACGTTATACAAATTCTGTCTGACGTAATTATGACATTCAAAATCTAATGCCGACATTATAATTTTTCTTAAAATTAATCGTAACATATCTCATCATTTACAAGAAAATATCATGGCTGTTTCGACAAAACATTAGACATTTAAACTTAAAAACTTCACATGATCTGTACTTAACATTAGCTAACTGGATTAGTCATAAAGACGTGTTGTGGGTTTAACATTATGATATACATAGTATATTACAAACATGTAAATGGTTTTATATAAATGTGTACAGATATGCATATTGGACATTATAATATGTCATACTACCCATATATATATATATATATATATATATATATATATATATATATATATAAATGTTTGTGTGTGTGTGTGTAAATAAATGTGTAAAGGAATGTACGTATATGTATCGAAATGTGTACACATAGGCATATGTATATATTAAAATATGAATGCAGACATATGTATGTATATAATGATATAAACATATGAATATGGATGCATATAAAGTTGTAGGGATATGATATATGTTTGAATTGAACGTGACACAAACGTGTTTGCATTTGCATAGATTTAAAAGTAGTTGAATATCTTTGATTTAACATATAAATCTTTTTGCTTAATGAATAATTAGAGGCTTCTATTTATCGCATTGATTGAAAATAGCTTCCGAAACCATTTAGAACTTTATTGCATTTTCTTATATCAAATATAGTGAGAATTTCTATACAATATATCATGCGTTCACCTGCATTTAAACAATGCCAATGCAATAGAGCATATAGGTATATCATTTCTAATTTCAGCATGCCAATAGTTTTATTCTTGAGCTTATTGGGACACTCGATACAACTATTTATATTATTGTACTTATTTGTATGGTCAATACAAACATGAATAATATTATACTTATTTAAATGATCCATACAATTTTTTGGGTTATATCTTATTAGAAGCGCTCTTTTGCAAGTGCAATGGATGATTCATATTATTCGTTATGGTGTACATTCTTTTATGATTTGAAGAAAAAGAACATAATAATAATGGTGAAGAATATAACAAAATAGTTCGACCTTGAAAAAAATCTGTATAAACATGCAATATACCAATACATGTGAAATATTGCAAACATGTATACCGTTCAAAAAACATGCATTGCTACACTTTGTACTGATTTGAAATTGTGTTCATTATCTTTTTTTGATATCCATACGTATATGTATTGCTTGATTATCGTTTAAGGCGACACATTTTATATATATCGGGGAAAGGGAAGGTTTTGAAAATCTACAATCGAAAACAAATTAAATATAAATTCAGCAAGTTTCATGACACAAAACTTGGTTAATATAAATCAAGTGATATCACGTTTAAATCGTATGGTTTTCAATCGTATTCCTGAAACGGTTGTAACAAAAGATATAAAATTTAAAAATGTAAATCTTAATAAGTTGTAATAAAGACGAATTACTAATTTCGACCCCTATATTGTAATAACCTTAAAATGAAAAATAACAAGAATTTGATAAATCAGCAAGCGTTTTATTTCCAACAATTGTAAAGAAAATGTAAAGATACGTTGTCAGTATCGTGAAATACATTAAAGATACTCATGACCTATACAAGGTCTTCAAATATTGAAATTTCCTAATGAAGTGAAAGAATCTTTAATAACATATTAGTAAACAGTGATGCATGCAACAATGTATTTGAATAAGTTCAAAAGTCGAAACTAATGTCGTGATCCAAACTTTAATTATTTACACAACATCGTATAGGGTCATCAGTTCATAAGGGTGAACTGCTGGCCAAATCATCTGAAAAACAAGTGGGAACATATACAAAATATATGTCCACATTCAGCTTTGGGATGTTCATTCCTACACATTTAACGCATGTTACAATGTATCTTTGATGTCGACTTTACTTTGATAGGTATTTATAATTATTGTTGGTAACATGTATGGTAAATGATAGAAAGGAAATTTAGGAAAATATGTTAGATAACTGCCAAAAATATAACTGCAACAAGGCATATACATACATGTCACTATAATCAGATTGAATGATGCATTTTTAGTGGATTAGAACAATAACGGATACTAAGCGATATAAACGCCATATGCACATATAGTACTATATAGAGAGAACAAAGGAACAGATTTCAGATGATAGGAAAGACGTGAGTTTAAAAATATACACAATCGTTTTTTGTTCTTATTGTATTTGTCTTCCACGATAGCAATGTTCCAATGAAATGTTATAATTTGTCATCACCAGAGACACACACGGTCCTAATATGCATCATACACATATGTAAACACCTGAAACAATCGTTTAATATATCTAATATTACCTGTCGGGGATACAAGGATGCAATTGAATTTCGTTTCTTCTGAGGGTTCTTTTTGCGGATGTTAAAATGAATGTATACATATATACATACATACATACATACATACATACATACATACATACATACATACATACATACATACCTACATACATACATACATACATACATACATACATACATACATACATACATACATACATACATACATACTGACCTTCTAAAGCTTCAGGTTTAAAAAATGAAGCTGTCTATGTTACTGAAACAAATGCTAAACTGAAGCGTAAGTATCTTGCTGGTATGTACACAAAGGTGAAGACAGATAGGTATGTTGGACTGGAGTCCGTCAGTGAAACATAGCACAGAGAACAAATTTTGTGTTTGATTCGGTATTGAATGGATAGCCAGTGTAGGGTACAGAGCAGTGTCGAGGTGTGCTATGATGGAGATACCATAAAAATTATCCCAGCAGATGTGTTTTGAACTTTTTGAAGTTTCTGGAGTAGATATTGTGACAAACCAGACAGAATTGAGTTACAACAGTCCAGTCTTGAAAGTACCAATGAGCACACAAATGTTTTAGTGGTATCAACTTCAAGATATTTGCGAATAAAACTGATGCGTCTCAGTTCAAGATATGCAGCCTTGCATATGTTCATGACATGTTCGCGCAGTGCCAGAGTACTGTCTAGACTAACATCTAGGTTTTGTAATGACAGTGAGAATTTAATGTTGGTGTTGCTGATATTTATTGTATGAGGTACAGGATGTGAATGACAACGTCTTTGTGTTTTGATCAGAATAGCCTCAGTTTTATCATCATTCATCTGTATCTTGTTACAAGTCATCTATTTTTCACATCAGAAATGAACCTCTCTACTCCATGGTTTGGTGGCTAGACTTGCATATTTAGGTGTCATCGGCGTACACTTGGTAAGACACTGGGTGACGATTTATAACATTTGTGAGTGGCTGAGTGTATAAAATTAAGTGAACATGTCAAAAAACAGACCCCTGTGGAAAAGCACGACATAGATCATCTGGATGTAATATATTATATTTGCAGATACAATTTGTCTCATGTTAACTAAGTTGGACTTAAACCACTGTAAGGCTATTTTCGGAATGCCAAATTCATGCTGGAAATGGTGAAGTAATATAACATGGTCTATTGTGTCAAATGATAAAGACAAGTCAAGGAGAGTGAGGACTGTAATCATTGCACTATCCAAATCTGAGAGAATTTCATTAAATACTTTTAGAAGAATAGTAATGTGGCAAGGGCGATATGCAGACTGTACATTGCTAAAAAGAACTGTTTGGATTCAAATGAGATACAAGTTGAGTTGCAACATCTTTTTTAATAAGATTATAGATATGAATGAAAGACGAGAAACTGGGCGGTAGTTCTTTGAATCGTTATGGTCAAGTGTTGTTTTCATCAGCAGAGGGTTCACGATGGCAATTTTGAAAAATAATGGGACTTCCCCCAATGAGAGAGAGAGATATTAATAACATCAGTTAGTGAAAGCAATATTGGGTCGAAGTACTCAAGCAGCAGTTATGTTGGAATTTACTCAAGTTCAAAAGATTTGGGTACACTCTTCATCACGATTGTCCGTACTAAATCAATATATAATAACATAATGTATTGTTTCACTGATTCTCGTCTAGATTCCAGAAAACTAAAACCAAAATAAAAATTATAGCACTGATTTTATAATCTGATACGGTAAATGTTACTCACAATAATAATTATAGACTGATTTAAATTAGTTGCTGAGGTAAATGGTAATACAAATATAATAATGATCAATATCAGTCAGTTTGTATAATTCAATTGGGCATATATATATAAATGTCAAGGTTGTCAAATATATATTTTTTATATGTTGACCTAGATGTAAAACAATATATACTATAAATATTGATGATGCTTGTAACCACTGTTTTCCGTCTTTGCTTTATCGATAAAGTCAAAAGGTATACTTCTACTTCTACCAATTTAAAGTGTACAAAACGTATGTTATTCCACTGATATTAGTTATCAAACAGATGGTTAATAATTTGTTACGATAACAAAAAGATAATGCTAATGTCAATTACGCGCTAGCAGGGGAGGTAACTCTTTAATCGCTCTGTTCCCAAAAAGAGTCATTCATAGATTTACCCCCCCCCCCCCCCTTTTACGTTTAGTACTTTACAATCACTGAACTGTTCTTTTTTGTTGTTTATTCATTTCCGCCAAAAATCCCAATCTGGGAGATTGATTGATTGATTGATTTTTAACAGCGCACCAACAATTTTAGGCTATTTAGCGCCATACAATACGCTGTATGTATACATGTTTAAAAATACTAAATTGTTTAATTTCGACCATCGCTATGAAATACCAAATAGTTCAACGGAAAATAGTACGATGTTGGTAACAGTAAAATATGAAGATTCCCAATCAACGGGACATGCCAATAGATTATGTTAATGAGGAGACAGATAAAAGGATGTTGAAAAAAAACAGTATTTGCATTACATAAAAATGCTCAAGGTCGTGGCATACAAACCAATGTGGTACTATTACTAGCCATACAATGTGCAGAACACCAACATATATCGAAATATTTACCAGCTCGTTAATTTAATTATTATCTTTTACACTTGTCTCTATATTTTTAGATACAACCAATTTCGCGCCCTTTACAGCAAACATTTCAGAATAAGATAATTTTGATATGGATATCAAGAAGTCATGT
Source organism: Unio delphinus (assembly GCA_029339505.1). NCBI lineage: Eukaryota > Metazoa > Mollusca > Bivalvia > Unionida > Unionidae > Unio > Unio delphinus. The sequence continues at coordinate 2,215,797 of JAQISU010000152.1, read as the reverse complement.
ATCTATACAATTATCAATCATGTATCAATTATCGAAATCTACACCGTTGATATGGATGATCACAAGCACCTTTCCTATTAATTCAATGTAACATTTTAATATAGACCTGTGACAAATTTATATTTTGACCCCACCCCCCATTATTGTACACGGGATAACCAGTAATAATGACAGCACCAACTGGTTTGTTTTATTCGACAGTGCCTGCTGACATTATGATGAGAGTATTGATGATTCTTGATGATTCGATGTCATAGGAATTCATAATTACGAATAAAGTTTTGTCTAAATGATTATTTGTTAATTGATTATTTTGAAATCCGACTGAAATTGTTTCTTAAGGACCCTGTCATTACTTTGGTCATTATTTTTATCATAATATATCTTCAACTCTCTGTATTTCACCAACATATTGCACAAACAACCATGTCTCTCCTGTAACCCCAATATTGCACTTAAAACATTATTTGGATCCTGGATTTCTGCTTCGTACACTTTGTAAATGATATTCGCAGAATATATTAATACAGTCTGTATTACATGGAGTTGTAATGACTATCATTCGCCATTTACACTTATTGTTTGTTTGAATCAATACAAAAACACAAACACACACACACACACACACACACACACATATATATATATATATATATATATATATATATATATATATATATATATATATATATATATATAAATTGGAATATATGTTTGTATTAATTATACTATGGAGAAGCTTGAGATATTATCTAGGATTAGGATTATATACCTTCCCATTCAAGATTTGACATTGACAGAAGAACATCTTCAGAGGAACGTTATTGTGCCAAAAAAGAATTTCACAACGATGGTTCATATCATATTTTGTTAACATTGCATATCCTAAGGTGCTGACGAAGTTATTAATGATACAATAAACGACCAATGATCATCAACTATTATTATTGATCTTGATGATCAATATCATTTTGATGTAAAAATGTATTCTATTAGTATAAACGGACAATAATATTTGGAATATCCCTGACAGACACGGCTGTGTCCTTTATAATGATGAAAGTGACATATTGAGTGAAAAATTCCAAACCAGGAATGTTGACTGATATTCAACGACTGTGTTAAGAAAGAGCATATCAAAGAACAGCAACTATGTATGGAAAATACTTCGCTAAATGCTTAACCCAAAGTTATTGATCTAAAACCGATCTGTGATGAAAATCCTGATCCAACCGATTTTGAAACCTAACCCGCAAAAGATCTTGACAGAAGAATAATTTTGCGCAAGGCGGACGGTATGACCAAACACGACATTTTAAGAAATTAATAATTATCGACAATGGACTTGATTTAGTCGAAACAACGTTTAACAGTCTAACGGAACTAAGTTAGGTACAATTGTTGGGTACATTAATGGCTCATTTAAGATCTTCAATGCTCTCGTATTTTTCGATAAATTAGTTCTCGATGATAAACAGATATAATTACCTGAAAGTGCGGTAAGAGTTGCCACGGATTCATTTTGAATATAAATTTTAATTTCATAAAAGCATTGCTTATGATGCATCATGGGTCGAATGGATAATAGTACAAGAAAAACTACATAAGTATTCTGAATATGCCGATGTTGAAATCAAGGATGTTTATTACAAAAGTAAATACCAAATTATCATCTGCCCCGTCATTGTACGACCATGTGACTATACATAAAACAATTTATCTTAAAGGGCCTTGGAGCTCTAGTAAAACAACTCGTGTGATCGAATTCTTTCGATATTTTGATATGATCGTTTTAACTTACATATAGAGACGCTGGAGAAATGAAGGAAATAAATACTAAAGCATGCACTTACCATATAATTTCTTTCGATGGAAAGGAGATAAATGGACTTCTAAACGAATAGGTGAGACAGATTTTCCAATGATTATCATTTCCGATGAAATAGCAACAGGTTAAGAAATAATGAAATATTTCATGTCTGGTTATTGACAAAACATACTGCTGTGATAATGTGAATGGTCATGGTCTAACGCCACCATTTGTTGGATTATCTGTAAACAAATGGCTGGAAGTATTTGTACATTATTATGAAGTAATAAATGATGATTGTATAGCTATTATTCCAGTATTAGGAGAGTTTAAGAAATTAATTAGACTCTTGACGAATGTAATTCAGAGTAAATTATTGTGTGATATAATTTCAGAAACATATATAAACGATTTTAGGAATTTGTGAAAAGACCTGTTGACTTGAAAGTTGCAAGAAGAAAAGATAGTTCATAGTCCACTTCAATAACATTTATTTTCGTTACATAAAGATGTACTTTCAAATGTACCCCCACCATTATCATATATTGCAGATATATGCAACCAACCTTTATTGCCATTATGTAATGGCAAAGCAGATACACGCCACCAAAATATTGACGTTGATATACCAGGATCGCCAGAGACACAAAATATTGTATAAAGTGTTCTTCTTTTAGTTCCTGTCAGTATTGTTGAGAGTGCGTTATGTGACAAAACTCCACGCTAGGATACGCAATGGCAATTCAATCATCTCAATAATTAGCCATGTCTGATAATGTTGGTTAGATCGATGCTGATCGTATGGAATGATCAAGGTTAATTCATATTACGGTGTCTCGAATTAGACGAATATCTCATCTAATATAGTATTCACAGATAATACAAGTCGAATTATTGACAATAAGGGCGAAATTGCTGTAGCACATGTAATAGGAAACAAATAATTATTTGTACACAATGTGAAACAAACTAAACACAGCTTCTATCCTGAAGCTGAATTTATCATGATATTAAATAACGACAAAATACTCATTGTACAAGTTGTAACGCAATAATAGTCTATAACTATTTACCGTATATATAAATCAGAGTTATATTGGTCACGCACGTAAAAATATCTTGCGGACTTGTCTTTAGTGTAATTGACGTCCAGGCGCTAATTCACAAAGGTGCAGATAGTTGTATTGTGAATTATCAGCAATTATCTGTAATTGTTTGTATACAAATTCACCTCGAGGACCTGTTCCTTCTAATATATGTGTTGCAGTTATACCCGTAGAGCATACCACTCTGTAAAATGTATGTTTAGTTACACTCCAAATAAGATCAGTCGCTTTTCTTTCACCGAATTCTTGTTCACCAGGTTCGTATAGATACTTTTCAGTCACATTACCCAGTACTGGTTGTTTTTAACAATCACGCCGTTGTATTGGTACATGTTCTTTCGTCATTGCACTAAAGGTTTTATAAAGATTAAACGAGTAATTGTATTATGTAAAGCAACTATCACACTTAGTAGTCTTGCAAACTATTCGCGCGATCATATGTCGTTTTGAAATTTGTTTATGAATATTTCCTTTGCATATTGATATTCAAATAACCGCTCAGCAAGTGTTCAGTTCAATCTTTCAAAGACTACCTGTTCACGATGAATTGCCGTATCTTCGTCTGATTTTGACGTTATCTTCTTTTCATCAGATACTACGAAATTGTTTGCCAAGATCAAGCTGTAGCAACGTAGCAACGTGATATATTAATTAAAAAACAGATGAAACCTCAACATATGTTTTAGTTGATAATGATTATGTCTATATCCACTTGCACTTCAGCGACAGTCAAGTCATATTTGCATGTGTATGGACTTCAACAAGTTTAATAGTATCACGGAATGCACATTATCCGCCTATTGAACATCATTACAATGGCTGACATCCAAATGTGCGCAATTTATATGTTCTGATGGTGGTTGATGCATTTCTCATATTGCCTAACATGTTAACCATATCTCAGCTACATAACGTGACGTAAAATGTTTGCTAATAACAGCTCTACCATCCATTATTCTCATGGGCTACAAATATGTGATTCCATTATAATTATAATTGGTTGTTTAATTACCAGCCCCTACCAGTACTTTCCATTGTATCGCAGGTCATATGAACTAATTAACCAATTGATAGATCTTTTATGGAATTAAACGAATAAATCAACTTCATCTCTGCAATATGTCGTTGTTGCAACTCTGTTTTATATGAGACATAATTAATGTGACCTTCTTGATTAATCGCAGTTAATAGATAATCTCAATGGTTTGGTTACTCTCGCTCGGCACGACAACGAGTCGGGTTCCAGGACGGCAATAATTATGTCGCGCATGATGTGTTTTTCCTGGATACATAGCCCATAGAGTTCCTGGTAATTTTCCTAATGAAACATCAATACCACCACTTATTTGTTTTAACTTGTCAAGGGAGATAAGGAACTGTATAATTTTGTACCATGTTTTACACAGTTACCTTTAAGTGCACATTGTTTATATTTTAGCTTTATTTTTTTTTGTTTTTCTGGGGGTTGGTGTTGCTTTTCTTCCACTTGTGGGAGTGGGTATTCTGCATTAAGCACAATACACTTTCACATTTATTATATTGATATGACACAAATATCGTCAATTTCTCAGCGACACTAGCACCAGAGCCTTTCAAATATCATCCAGCGATACTAAATTGCATTAAAGCAATTATCATAGGCCCATTTGTGTCTATTTCTGATGAGGTACAATTATCAATTTATTTAATGATAAGATGGTTTAGGTGGGATGAGTTATATTTATTAGCACCATCAGTAGATGACCAGATATGCGACGATATGTGTTTAAAGAATTTAATACAAATGCTAAATTGTTGAATGAGTATGATAATGCTATTATTGATTTTATCAATGATCTTGATATAGCCACATCTGTTATTGACCTTGATGGATTTATTAATAATCAAGTAGTATAGCATGGTTTGATGCTGGATAAACAATAAAATCCGGCCAGAATATTTTCTCGAGACAGAGATAAAAGTACACTCGTGATTTATATTACTCAGCCATATTCTATACCATGCATACTACAGTCATCATGCTACGCGGTATTTCAAGGTGCGTACGTACATCATCCCAGTGTACAGTGATGCATTACATTAATGTATGTTCTACAAATAGTTACAACGGCAGCAAGTGACACCAAATAATGTGTTGCTAACATGTGTTTGTTTATTTGGTTGACTGAGGAGAAGGCCATGTCGATATGTTAGAGAATCAGATCGAATGAAGTTTATTTTTGCAAGATTATTTTCTATCATCGTACATACATTATGATTATTAATATGTTCACTTTATCTGTCTTGTTACGCAAAGAGTGTTCAAAGTAACATCTTTGTTACATCTCCCATTTGATATGGCAACGTACTGAGTACGGTAGTTTACGGAACATTCTTTTAAATGTCGTAACTTTGAACGTGGTTATGATTATACTTTTGTTATGATGATGATGATGATGATGATGATGATGATGATGTTGATGATGATGATGATGATGATAAACTAATCAAACCAGAGGTTGAAATGATAATTTTTCTGTCGAAAGAAATCTAATAATATGTGTCAATTAGTTTTAAATGGTGTCAAATTATAATTTTGCGATAGATAATACAACTAACAGGTTTCTCAGAACATCATTAAAATTCGTATTGTTTTATTGTCAAAGCTGAATCCCGGAAACAACTACAACTTAGGAGGTTATGTCATCTTGCGTATACTGACCAATGTACATTTGTGCTTAACCCGGTAAGTAAGAAGGGAAAGACTTTGTTTATTGATGTATGCATTACACACACTATATACAACTTTAAGTTGTCTTAAATGGAAAAGTATGTGCTTACACTTTTATATAATAATATTCCTCACAATGTAATGCAGAATAATTAAATTTTAACCTGTAAGAATTATACTACACCGCCAATTTGTATTTCTAAGTGTCAAATTCAAACCTAAACCTGTTTAGATATTTATTTTCCTAAATATGTATTTTATTTGATATTTGACTTTATTTGACTTTCGGCATCAGTATATGCTTAAAGGTAATATATTTAGTATAGGTTTCAATACTATTTGAGTCTGTTAAGGGGAACTGATCCAAGTCTATATCAATGTTATCTCGTTTAGGAGAGGGAGTGTACGTCCTAGGTTTGCTTGATAAATTAATAGCTAACTAAATACGGGAAGATACTGCATTCCTTCCCACATACAGAAGTTTGCTGAGCACGAAACTCGAACCTAAGCAGACAGAGTTGAGATGTCAGTGATCGGATAATCGGGGCCCCTGTAAGCAAATGTACAGACGGGTGCCACTTTTGTTTTTTCTAAACAGTTTGGAGACCCCTCTAAAGGGGTTTGCAAGGCAGTATGTTTAAGGATATAAATTACCTTGATATTGTGTAAACTGGCAAGAATCGACGGATATTCGCGATGATAATGTTATTTACGTTAACTTTGCATGACTTCAGCTGTGATAAATGTAATGTACATAACAGGTATTCGAGATCGCTTGTTAGGCAAACGTGAACGTTATGTACTGGAGAAAACTAAGTCATGTTTGATATTCACTTCCACATTTGGATTCATTTGGACAGTAAACATATGAACGTTCACACAGTATGTACAGTTTTTCTCCGTATGTGGTTCCTACATCGTAAAATGTTTTTTAAATAACTTCAATCACATTTCCCTCGATTAATACTAAGAGTTTTAATTTTAATTACACCTTCAATTTGATCAACTATTTCTTAAATGTACACAATCATTTGTCAGTATACATGCATATTTCAGGCATGTTATAAATAGGGTTGTGTACCGATATAGCTTAGATCTGGATGAAACAGTTATGTATCTACAACACCACTTAGTTTGTGTTCATATTTTAATTAAGCACAAACGTTAAAGCGGAGCCAATTATTTGTCCTATATAGTTTATTTGCTGCATTGTTTATACTGAGCGCTATTGTAGATTTATATATATATATATATATATATATATATATATATATATATATATATATATATATATATATATATAGATATAGACATATATATATATATATATATATATATATATATATATATATATATATATATATATATATATATATATATATATATAGATAGATAGATATAGATATATATATATATATGTGTGTGTGTCTAGAATAATGTAATGCATGTATACTTTAACAATAATATATCAAGATATGTCCAATTTTTCAATATAAGAAAATGAGTTTCCTTTTAATGAAAGGTTTATACAACAAGTAGTATATAACTGATACAGCGAACATACCATAGGTATATTATATTTATGCCACATACAAGTTTTCATCTTATATAAAATATAAAACTGACGGCAATAAACGGTGTACGTTGGGGGAGTAACCTTTTTTACAACTCCTCGCATGTATGAACGCTCACAAAACGTTTTGTAGTGATTAACGATTTCCTGTACATTTCATTCATATCAATGTATATATGTTTCCTTTAGCAATATTAGACGAAATGAATATACAAGGCTGATAGTTAACGTCCCCTTTTGTTAATAATGTGCATGCAAACAGTGAATTGTCATGCTGAAGGAACAAGAGATAATTAAATAACCCACACTACATTTCATTTGAATCGTTTATGTCCATACTTCATTATTTCTACTTAATGTCATTGTAAGTTTCAAAATTTTATCCTACGTTTCTGCTGTGTGGGACCTGTTTGAATAGTCCCCTGTTAAAAAGAACTTGACCCAGTTTGTTATCTTGTTCACCGGTTTGAGAGCGGTTCATAACACCTATTTTGCACGGTGATGTTTGATCAGTAGAACGGGTTCTTGATAATCTGATTCTGTTAATGTTACACATTTGGGAATTTGATATAGATAAATATGTTGCCGTGCCGTTTGCAATTTCTTTTTTGTGGGGGTGGGGGTTGACACCTTGATTAATTTGGTGGCATATTTTACTCAGGTAATTGGAGTACGCATTTTGCTGTTTGTCGCTAATGTTTGAGTAGCTGATAGTAGACTGTACATTTGTGTGACTTGACATTTGCATTACATCAGGAAATGTTTTTCACTAAACTTTTTAATTAGGTACTTTCAGTTACTAGTCTTGCATACCTTTCTTTTTTCTGTAATATGTGGGTTTCTTTTCCATTTTGTCATGTTGTATTCAAGATTCTTAATTCCATCGACTTGTTTCCTAACCGTTTATGGTTTGTCGCTGGGATTAGCATAGTGTTGGGCTCAATATAGAAAGAAGTTTCACATAATCAAAAGTCTGCTGGCGTTAAAGCAGCATATCGTTTGTAGATAACAAGTGGATCTCTCTCTTTGTTGTTTTGTTTTCATATATCTCTGATTAATATCCCTGATGTCCTTCACATTGTCTTCTGTTTTTGAGTGCCTTTACTTGAATTCAAGATACTCGATACGATTCACATCTTTCTTTACTGTAAGATTCCACCACCACCACCACCACCATTTCAGACGGTAATATTCCGTTCAAGACACAAGGTCCAGAGGTGTTAAACCACAATTTGTTAACAATGAATTCACGTGTTTCCAACCCCATTAGCTCTTTGCGATGCAGAACATTTATTTCTTTGTCTTTGCTTGGCTGAAACCGATTGATCTTAGTTCCTTTTTGTTTAGATTTTAAACATTTTTGCTTGGCCTGAAGAGCTTCCATTGTTAATGCAAAATTTGTATCTCCTCCTCTCTCGACTGGGCTTGCATCTTTCTTGATGGGGATGAGGGCAACAAGTGGAGCTGATGATGCTTTTTACGTTGCTTGGTACGCAACTCAGATTCATCTTTTCTCCTAACATTCATTATAAAAATAGTCAAGAGCGGGTCTAATTCACTTGGATGTATTGCGTGAAAATTTTGGGATTCATTTTTAACTGCAAGAATCCTGTCACTAGCATTACATCGAAAAGTGTATTGTTTAACGTGTTTGCATTCTGATCTAGATGGGCCAATTCTCGTGAGATGGCTACTCTAAAACTCAGTTATACCTTACGTCAAGTATATGCATCATAATTTAATCATGTACAACATCAAGATATACCTTAACCATTTCAACATTCGTTAAGTCTCCACATCACTGTTTATGTATACCACCAACAAATGTTAACAGCTGAACTTTTTTCACATACAAATGTGGAAATCAAAAATGGTAAAAGTGTTAAAACCAAGTTGGAAGGTACTGATAATATTTATAATCCGGTCCAACTATTCCAGGAAATATATGTCCTTTGATTGTATGTTAAAGGTATGTTCAGTGTTTGTTCATAATTCAACTGACTGACATATAACATCAAATATCTGTGTTTCTTTCTATAATTGTACACAGTTTGTTATTTGTACTAGTACATTCATGTCCTGAACAAAGTATCTGATCATTTGTTTCATTGGATGTAAGTTGTCGAAGGAGCAGATCAATATATCCTCTTGGAATACTGATTCCCCTGGCTAAAATCAAAGTGCCTTATCTGCTTATGGCAATGATGATAAACGTCTTGAATTTGATGTATGTACGTAACTTGAGAAACATTTTCACATTTAATCCAATAAAACATTCACATTAGCAGAGAATGTTGGCAAGAGATAACAATTAAATTGTATATAAATTTCTTTTATAATCTTCTTTGTTTTGAGGTTGCAGGATATTACTTTTACCGGACCGCCTAAACTGCCGCGGAGTTGCATTTTGAGGAATTTACCTTTTACAATCCTGACAACTTAATTGCTTCCTATCTTGAACTGAATCCTAAACTGTTTACACTTCTTCTTTTCTTAGTCTCAACAATGGCACATATTTTGAATTTTACCAAGCAACATGGTGTTTCGCAAACCTATCACGGATATAAATGGATGGCGTCTATACTTTCAACAGCACCTTGTGTCAAAACTAAACATACGATTTGAAAAATGTATGAGAACATTTGGGGTTGGGGTGCAGAACTGAATCTAGATATAACCCATAAAAATGCGGGTACATCGAAACATGCTACCAAACTAAACGGACGCTGTGCATCATGGTGATGACCTTCAAAGATTCCGTCCTTTCACAGAGCAGTATGCTACTAGTTAGCTGATGGTTCTCACCCATATGACGTTTGACCCATTTTCAACCAAACAAAATAACTTCGGCTTTAGTACCGGTGCGGTAACATTAATAAAATGAGAATCTGTTGTCACAAAAGACTAAACCTGCGTACAATTAAACAATGCGCATATGTTTTCTGAACAGTTGTTATTTTAAATCCCGTGATTAATTTCAACCATTAATCACTCTGCGTTCTTCAAAATGCTATACAGCCACATGTAAGCTATCTAGCTGTGGCTCCAATATTAATCAAATGAGTGTGATCACGTGTGTTGTTTGTACATGTCGCGCAAGAGTTACATATACATATTTGAATGGGAATTAATAATAAACATAGATACAAATACAAACTCACCTACCTTATAGTCACACTATTTACACTAGCCATGTACATTTTGCTTACAAATACACAAATAGAGACTAAACTGAGCAACAACCTAGAGTGTAATATATACATTGGAACATGTAAATTAGATAAGACGAACGTGTCGGACTCATACGTCAGTGTATCGCACATTCCCGCACGGTCCAAGGTTACGTACTTTAAAAGACATCGATCATACAGTTACTTCCGCGTCGATGTAATCTTAGGATGAATAACAACACAAAATGGAACAGCTCAGTTGTTTCCTTGGTATTCTAGTATATTTGATTGGATTCTCGTCATCTGAAGGTAAGTAACTTTATCTCTGAGTTGATATAATACACTAAGCTATTGGTAAATATTAAAATAGGTATAACATAGAATTAAGAAATATAGCTTGCGATACCAAAACAGCAACTCGGTATTTAGTTTGACAACAAACTGACACTCATGTAAGAATCAAAACCCAAATTTCGTCGTTCTCCTCAAAGAAAAACGTAATTTAAATAAGACAATTACTCTAAATCACTATTCAGTGCAAACAATAAATTCGTGCGTGAGTCGTCTGTATCACACCTAAAACGCCATTATAACCCACATGTCAATATGTACAATTGATTAATACATCTATCACTTTGAGCTTAGCGTATGGAGAAAGACGTATTCTAGTAAACTTGTTACTTCTAAGCAGAGATGAACGTGTGCTTTAGTTAACGTTTAACATAATACATATTTTTTTAGATTATCTCCCATGGAATACGATGATCCTATACTTATTGCTTTATATTAACAATAGTGTCCAAACCGCACTGCCGTAGTATGTCTGTGACCATCTTATACATATTGGCATTTATAACGTGCTTTTATCCCATATTTTCAAGAACGATTATTTACAGTACAACGTTTTCCATTTGTGTAACCAAACGATTTTTCCAGTTTTCAAACAAAATTTTTATCTAATTCATATAATGAATTATATATATCCGTTTCAGCTGCAATTGTTTTTTGAAAATTTTGATAACTAGTTTCTTCGTTTCTCTTGATTTAATAAGGAGTATGGTTAGTTATGTATAAGAAAAGGCATAGCGTTAGTTATACGGTAATATATTTAGTAACGGAATTGAAATAAATATCAGGACCCAATCAATCAGACGCAGGAGATATTCTTTGACGCAGAGCAACAGACCTTTCATCCGTATTAGGAGAGACGACATGGTCATCTTTGCAGCTGATGATGATTTGGAATTTCTTTCCAGATGTCAGCACTTGTTTGCAGATGGATCATTTCGAGTGAGTCCAAATGGATACGACCAACTATACACGATTCATAGTTTTAATAATGGCGAAGTTTTCCAGGTAGTATATGCACTACTATCTTCAAGAACAGAAGAAGCATATCAACATCTGCTTCAGGAAATTCTGATATTGAAAGCAGGTCTGAATCCAGATTCAATTATGGGTGATTTCGAACTAGCAGCAAGTAGAGCATTCCAGAACTCATTCCCGGCAGCAACAATCAACGGATGCATGTTTCACTTCGGTCAATGCGTTGGAGAAAATTGTAAGCGGAAGGACTCTCGGAACGTTACAGAAATGATTTCGCACTTCTCGTCAAACGACTTCTGGCTCTGGCATTCGTTCCACCACAGGATGTTATTGATTGGTTTGAACATTTACTCGAAGATCCAGCTTACCGTGACATAGATGTTATCTGTGATTACATGGAAGATAACTTCATTAGTAGATTAAGAAGAGCAGGAGGATCGCCACCCAGATTCTCAATTCAACTTTGGAGTCAATTTTCTAGAGTAATCGACAACCTGCCTCGCAGCAACAACGCAATCGAGGGTTGGCACAATGCATTCAACAATGTCTGTTTCGCGCATCCGACCACGACCAAACTTGCACGGCAACTACAACAGGAACAACACAGTACTCAACTTCTTCGTCGTCAATTGGATCTGGAAAGAACGGCTGGGAAGAAAAAGAAAACATACATACGCTTCAACGAGGCGTTGCACACTATGGTGACCGACTACAACAACCGAGATCCAATCACATATTTAGGAGACTTTGCACGTGTTTTAAACATTAATGTTGTTGTTTGACTTCATTATTTATTAATTAGGCTATATATAATTATTATAATAAAGTTAAAATAAATTTGAATAAATAGATTAGGGAATTTTTTGATTGGTTTCTCCATCTTATATTTTTTCGGCAAATGTTTGGACCGCGGACATTTTGTCCGCATGACATTTTGTCCGTGCCATTATCTCCACTGACATTTTGTCCACATGGCATTTTGTCCGAGCCATTTTGTCCGCGGACATTTTGTCCTAGCACCAATTGACTGTTTAAGGTTGAAAACATGAATGGATTCTTAGAGTTTTCAAGTGTATGGGTTCAAGGACAGTCAAAGTGAAAGTTGAAATCTCTCCAAGAATAATTAGGTTGACACCTATCTAATTCCTATACTCCAGAAAATTCGGAAACTACTCCAAAAAAAGAGATTCAGTTAGTTTTTTTGCTACTAGGAGGAGGGCGGTAGAGACAGAACGATTTGACTGACCTTTGTTACAGTGTGAGTGTTGTTTCAACTAGTTCAAACGATGTGTGGCAGAAACTGAAGGTTGTGTTGTACTTGAGACATTTTATCATGGAATTCTTTATGATGACAGCAATTCCGACTCGACGAGCGTTCAAAGGGAACGACTTGATGGAATATGGGGTGCGTGTTAATTCCGCGCACTTGGGCTCATCTTCTGATGTTTTTTAGCCATATTTCTGTCATGAAGAAGACGTCAATATTCTGGTCGTTACTCGATACTTTTGATGATAACACGCTGAAATTGTATGTGTAGTTACACACCATGGTGTGAATTATATAGGTACAATAAGGTTACTTGTTCCCCAAGGATACAATACTGGTTGTGTTAGATGACCCACTGTTTGATATCTAAACTGTACTTTTCGGAAGACTGTCCAACTCCTTTCCGTTGGCCATTATGTCTGGAAAGAGAACATGAACGATGAAGCGGAGTGAATTATTCGTCCTATATATTATATATATCGCATTGTTTCTAAATGAGCCCCATTGTAAATTATGTGTGTGTGTGTGCTTGTGTAGAATAAATGTAATTTATGTACACTGTACAAATGATCTACTACGATATGTCCAATGTTTCATTTAAAGGAAACGAGGGTTTCCTTGTTTCTTTTTTATGAAAAAAATGTACTTTGTTGTTGTTGTTATATTAGGGTTTAACGCCATATGTCAGCACACTATTGACAATACATGGCGACCAATATTATTGGTAGAGGAAGAACTAGGGAAACTCCCCAGAAAGAACGACCGACCCACGAGAAGCTACTGACAATCTTTCTCACATAAGTATATTAAACGAATCCTAGACTCTAACCCACGCAGACAGAGGTGAGATTGCATTGATCTATAACGGAAAGCGCATTAGACCACTCGGCCACTCGGAGCCCACAAAGGTTTATACAACGAATGGTATATAATTGATGCAGCGTACATACCATTGGTATATTATATTTATGCCACATATAAGTTTTCATTTTATATAAAATATAACAATGACGGCAATAACCAGTGCAAGTTAAGGGAACGCACTTCTTTACAACCCCTCGCATGTATAAATGCTCACAAAATGTTTTTTAGTGATTAATGATTTCCTGTACATTTAATTCATATTTGTTTCCTTTAGCAATATTAGATGAAATGAAAACACATGGCTGATAGTTAACATCAACTTTTGTTAATAATGTGCATGCACACAGTGAATTGTCAGTATTCGTTGTCATGATAAAGAAACAAGAGTTAATTAAATAATTTAACCCAAACTACATTTCAGTGATATCGTTTATGTCCATACTTCATTATTACCACTGACTGTCATTGTCACTTTCAACAATTATCCTGCGTTTTCACTGTGTGGACCCTATATGAGTATTGCCCTGTTGAAGGAAGTTGACCCATTTAGTTATCTTGTACACAATTTATAGAGCGGTTCATAACAAACCTATTTTGTGCGGTGATGTTTGATCCGTTGAATGGGTAGCTAATAATCTGATTATGTTGAATATTACACATTTGGGAACTTGATATACATAAGTATGTTGCTTTACCATTCAAACTTTCTTTGTCGTGGGGGCTGACATCTTCATTAATTTAGTGGCAGGAAATTGGAGTACGCATGCTGCTGTTTGTCGCTCATTTTTGAGTTTCTAATTATATTGTGTGGCCCGACATTAGCATCACATCAGCTAAGGGAATGTTTTTGACCCAACGTTTTAGTTAGGTACTTTCAGCTACTGGTATTTGCTATCTTCCTTGTTTCTGTAATATTTGCTTTGTCCATTTGTCATGTTGCATCCAAGATTCTTAATTCCATCGACTTGTTTTCTAACCGTTTATGGGTGTGTCGCTGAGTTTGGTATAGTTGGGCTCAATATAGAAAGGAGTTTCAGATTGACGAAACTATGCTGGTCTTAAAGCAGCGTATCATTTGCAGATAACAAGTGGATTTCTCTCTTTGTTGTTTTCTTTTCATACATCTCATGATTAATATCCATGATGTCCATAACAATATCCCCCGTTTTTGTTTTTGACTTCCTTTAATTGCATTCAAGATACTTGATGCGATCCCCCATTTCAGACGGTAATGTTCAGTAAGGTACAGAGTTGTTAAACCACAATGTGTTAACAATGAATTCACGTGTTTCCAACTCCATTAGCTCTTTGATATACAAGATATTTATGTCTTCGTCTGTGATTCCTTTTCTTTTAGATTGTGAATATGTTTGCTTGGCCTGAAAATCTTCCATTGTTAATGCAAAATTTGTATCTGTTCCGCTCTTGATTGAACTTGCATCTTTCTTGATAGGGATGAGGGCGACGAGTAGAGCTGATGATGGTTCTTAAGTTGTTTTGTACCAAACACAGAATCTTCTCTTCTCCTAACACTGATTATAAAACCAGTCAAGAGCTGATCCAATTCAAATGGGTATATTTAGTGAGAATTTCGGAATTCATTTTTAACTGCAAGAATTCTGTCTACAGCATTATATCAAAAAGTGTATTGTTTAAAGTTTTTGCATTCTGATATAGATGCACATGTTTACGTTGGATGGCTACTCTAACCTCAGTTATACCTTACATCAAATCCATGCATCAGCATTTAATCATGTAGGATATCATAATATACCTTGCCCTATTCAACAGAAGTTACGTCTCCACTGTTTATGTATTCCACCACAAGCTATTAACAGGTATCTTTACTTCCATATTTTTAGACCACTGATAACTTTCGTTCACATACAAATGAGAAAACAGAAATAGTAAAGGTATTAAACCAAGTTGTAAGTTACTGATATTATTTATAATCCGATCTAACTATTTCAGGAAATATATGTCCTTTGATTGTATGTTAAATGTTTGTGCAGTGCTTGTTCATAATTCAACTCACTGGCATCTAACATCAAATTATTTTGTTTCGTTCTCGAATTGTACACAAATTGTTATTTGTACTGGTACATTAACTTCCGGAAGGAATTATCTGATTATTTGTTTCAATGGACGTAAGTTGTCGAATGAGCACATCAATACATCCTCTTGGGGTACCGATTCCCATGGCCATAAAATCAAAGTGCCTTTTCTGCTTATGGCAATTATCATAAACATCTTGAATGTGATTATGTTCACAACTTCAGAAACATTTTCACATTTATTCCAAGGAAATATTCACATTAGCAAAGAGAGTTGGCTAGAGCTAACAATTATTGTATTTTGTATTTTATTTATTTCTTTTATTTTCGGTTAATATTAACAGTGCATCATTATCAATAGTTTCTAGTCTTTATGCGCGTCTCAATTCATATTGTAAAACAATATGATTAGTTGGCTCCGTCATGCATTTAAAGTCTCAAGATTCTACCTGATCCAGATAATCATCTTTGTTTTTAAGTCTACAAGAAAGCAAACGTTGACCGGACAACCTGAGCAGCCGAACAGTTGTGATTTGAGGAAGTTACTTATTACAATCAATGCAACTGAAGTGCTTCTTTTCATGAACTGAAACTCAAACTGCTTACACGTCTTCTATTCCTTAGATCAATAATGACACATATTTAAAATTGCATGAAGATGCATAATGTTTTACAACCGTTTCATGGATATAAAGGGATTGCGTGTATACTCTTACCATACCTTGTGTCACAATTGAACATATACATTTAACAATGCATCAGAGCATTTGGGATTGGGGTGCATAATTTAGCTATTACCCATTGACGTGTTAGGTCAGAAAAAAAACTAATACCATTTGTGAGGGTACATAGAAGTATGCAAGCAGCCTATAGAGTGCATCTGTGTGCATTATGAAGATGACCGCCATAACAAATCCGGTCCTTTTACAAAGAAGGGGGATATTATTTACCTGATGGTTTTCAGGGATAGGACGTATGACGCCATTTTTGACCAAAACAAAATAACTTCGTGCGGTAAAATTAATAACACGAGGATGTGTTTTCACACAAGACTAACACTGCGTAAAGATGTTTTCTGAACAATTGTTATTTTTATATCCCGCAATAAGATTCAACCAGCCTGCATTCTTTTAAATGGAATATTTAATATACAGCCACATCTACGGCTCCAATATTAATACAATTATTAATCAGATGATCTCCAAAACCAATTTACACCATCCATGCACATTTTGCTTACAAATACACAAAGATAGACTAAACTGAGGTACACCCTAGAGTGTAGTATATACGGTGAAATATGCAAATAATACGACCAACGTGTCGGGCCGATCCGTCAGTTTATCACACATTCCCGCACGGTCAGAGGGTACCTACATTAAAAGATATCGATCGCACAGTTACTTCTGTGTCCATGTAATCTTAGTATGAATAACAACACAAACTGAAACAGCTCAGTTGTTTTCTTGGTTGTCTTGTATATTTGATTGGATATTCAACATTTGAAGGTAAGTAACTTTATTTCTGAGCTGATATTAAACAATCCACTATTGATAAATATTAAGATATGTAGAAAGAAGAAACAAATTCATTTTCGTTTAATCATAACTTGCCGAATTGAAAAGGCAACTCAGAATTTAATTTACCAACATATTGGTACATATGGAAGAACCAACACCCAATATCATTTGTTATGATACGTCAGTGAACTGTCAGGCGGCCTAGTGGTTGGAGTGTCCGCCGCGGAAGCGCGAGGTCGTGGGTTCCATCTACGGCCGAGTCATACCAAAGACATGAAAAATTTTTACTAACAGCAGCCTCGCTTGGCACTCAGCATTACGAGGTTACTGGTAGGACAGGTCATCCTGGTGTCAGGATAATGTCACTGGGTGGGGCATCATGCTCCATGTCTGAGGCATTATGCTCCAGTACTAGACATCGCTATATACTGTCACACTACAGACAGGCTTCGAAGCAATAACTGAACAATTGTTAAAGCTACGTTAAAGACATAATCAAACAAACAAACAAATGATTCGTCAGTTTATCATACATCCCCGTACGGCCCGACGTTACCTACCTCAACACATTTCAATTGCACAGTTACTTTCATGTTGATGTAATATTAGGTTGAATAACACCACAACATGGAACAGCTCAGTTTGATTTTTATGTTTTTTTATTTTATGGTTTTCTTGTTATTTGATTGGATATTCGTCATCTGAATGTATGTAACTGTATTTCTGAGTTGATATAAAACAACAAGCTATTGGTAAGTATTAATAGCGCAAACGCTCCCTGGTGGTGATGTTGAGAGTAATCGCGACCTCCTCATTGTAAACTTCTGAGGATAACTAAAGACAATTAACAAGTCAAAGAAGATCAGGCTCACATTCAACCTTGATCAACCGAAGGACGCTAACATCTGCAAGTAATTCCATACCACAATTGGATGAAAATTTGCTCCACTCATTGTAATTGATGCTGATGGTAAAATGATGACAGACACGTTCGACACAGCCATGACAACAGCTGCCAAGGACATCATTGGAACACATTGCTCAAATAATCCTGGGTTACACAAGAGGTTCTGAATATGCGTGATGCCCGAAGAGACCTCAAAAACACAAGACTCGCAAAAAGTTCAGTGGAGTACTAAGATATAAACAAGAATATCTGAACAACAAAACTTGAAGAAAGCAAAACAAAATTGGATTGAAATAGAGAGCAGTTTGATAAATAACAACATCAAAAAGGCATTCCGTATTATGTAAGACGTCACCAGACAGAAGCAGCCGAGAGTGAGTACCATTCAAGACGAAAATGGAAAACAACTCAAAGAAGCAAGTGAGATTGCAGAAAGATGGACTGAGCATTGTAAAGTACTCTACATCCGTCCGTCCACAGAAGAACCATAGATGCTTGAAGTTCCAAACCCCATAATTGATGATGATTTCTCCATTGTCAAAAATGAGGTGGAGTCCGCAATAAGAGCACTGAAGAATAGGAAGGAAGCTGTTTGTAGACAATATACCAGCTGAACTTCTCTAGAATGGTGGGGAATCAGTGATAGAGCTACTAACAAAAATATGCAATGAGATCACGCAGACAGGCGAATGGATAAAACAGCGTACACATTTACCGATTATAACACTCCCACAAAAAGAAATTTCCGGCTGTGCCAAAATTATAGGACTGTCAGTTTGACCAACCATACTAGTAAGGTGATGCTGACGATCATCTTGAACAGAATGAACTCAAAAACAGATGACATAATCGCTGAAGAACAGGCAGTGTTACGGAGCGGAAGTAGCACAACATAACACATTCAATCTTAGGTTTCTGAGTGAAAAATAAAGATCAGCAAGATATTTGTGTGCTCATAGATTTCAAAAGGCGTTTGACAGTGTGTCACAAGAGGAATTGTGAGCCACATTGTAGAAATATAGCATGTCTCCAAAGTTGACCAATACCATCAAGCAGCTGTTCGGCAAGGATACCAGTGCAGTAACTGCCTAAGGGTATGTGGGTTCTGGTCCAAGACAACGTTTGGAGTACAGCAAGACTGTATCACGTCATCCACGCTTTAAACAACCACTTAGAGCGCACCATGAGTGAAGCCCTGGGAAGCCACTGTGTGGCAGTTAGCATTAAATGGCATAACATCACCAACCTATGCTTTGCAGACAATATCCATGGGTCGAATGCAATGAATACGAGCTTGCCACCTTAGTGTCGAATCTGGATGAAACATCCTCCAGATGTGACATGGAGAAAAGTGCCGAGAAGACAAAGTTGATGAGAAATAGTGGCAAAAAAATCTCAACCAAGATTAAATTCAGTTCCATAACCACAGGAGAAGGATCAAGAGCAGAAATGTTGTCATGAGCAGCACAAACAACGGCAGCTATGTCAAAGCAAAGAACCATCTGGAGAGAGAACAATATATGTTAGAAAACTAAAATCAGACTACTGAAACCATTAGTGATTTCAAACGTTCTGTATTAATGTGAAGCCTGGACCCTGCCAGTAGAATTACAACGCAGAATTCAGGCACTTGAACTGAGATGCTACAGAACCATTCTTGGTTACTCTTACATGGACTACATCACAAATGAAGAAATAGCGCCAACAGTCTATCCACACTAGTACTGCAGGGCAGTGTCCAAAGTGGCAGAATTAGAGGTAGACAAAGAAACAAGTGGAGTGACACCATCCCAGAATGGACCAGGACAAGTTTTGCGGGGACACAGGAATTGGCACATGATCGAGATATGTGGAGGGAACTGGTCAGATGTTCATTAGTACAGTTGCTCAACGACCACACGAAACTGATGATGATGATGATGATGATGAAATATTAATATAGTTAGAACATAGAATTAAAAACAATATTGCAATGCGATCAAGTCAAAAAAGTATTAAACAACTAACTGACACATATGTAAGAATCAAAACTCAAGTGTATTGTTATGTTGCAATGCTAGAAAAACGTAATTTCATACAACTCAGATAACGAATGACTCTAAATCCCTAATCAGTGCCGACAATACATTTCTCGGTCGTCTGTTTCACGCCTAAAACACCATTATCTCACACATGTAACTGTCTACAATTGACAAATATATTTATCACTTTGAGCATTGCCTGTGGAGAGAGCAGTAATCTACTGAAAACAGCTTCCGATTTAGCTTTTCCATTTACTCTAATCAGTTCTCTGCTGTGGGCTAAAATCTCTTAACCCAAAGTAGAAAAGGCACATAATGAGACTGATGGAAAAGCATTTGATCAATATATGGTTTATCACTTTCAATAGCTTGACTCTCTGTTGGAAGGGTTAGGCAGGTTTAAAATTAGCCAACATTGGCTAAGGAGTCCTGTTGCCTATGGAGAGATCAGCAATCTACTGAATTTGTTATTTATAAATAGAGCTGAACAAGTGCTTTATTGATGTTTTAACATAATAAATCCTTTTTTAGTTTATCTTGCCTGGAAAATGATGATAATATACGTATAGCATTACTTTCACGATAATTTCCAAAATATATACGTTTCAGTTGCAATTTCTTTGTCAACATTTTATAAACAGTTTCGTCGTTTATCTCGATTTAATAGAGAACATAATTAAATAGAGATATTAAAATGCATATCGTTAAGTATACAGTATTATATTTAGTAACGGAATGGAAATGAACCTCAAGAACACTATCAATTAGACGCAATCACTTAAATCTTCAGTCAGTTGCAACAATTGAATTCTGAATTCTGACAATTTGGATACCACAAGATCTATTTTACAACTGATTATAAAAAAATAAATATATAACTATAGCAAAAGTATATCTTTGTTCGCTTTGCCGTGATAAAATCCATCTCAAGAATGTACCATGTCTGATACTGTTGGTTGGATCTTTGATGATTGTATAAAATGATCAAGTTTACTTTATTTTACAGTGTCTCGACTTAGATAATACGAATCGAATTAATGAGAGCGAAATTGCTGTAGCATATGTAATAGGAAACAAATAATTATTTGTCATCAGTGTAACAAAAACTAAATACAGTTTCGATCCTGACGCTGAATTTATCATAATATTAAACAACGACAGAATAATCATTGTGCACGTTGAAACTTAATAATATTCTTAAATAATTTACCGTATATATAATTAATAGTTATATTGGTCACGCACTTACAAATATCTTGCGGATATGTCTTTAGCTTAATTGACGTCCAGGCACTAGTTCACAAAAGTGCAGATGGTGGTGATTGTGAATCTTCAGGAATTACGTGTAATTGTTTGTGTAGAAATATACCTTGATGATCTGTGCAGTCTAATCTATATGTTGCATGTATTCCGTAGATCATACCAATCTGGAAAATGTATGTGTAGTTACACTCCAAATAAGATCATTCGCTGTTCTATTACCGCTTTCGTGTTCACCAGTTTCGTATAGATATATTAGAGTCACATTACACCGTACTGGCTGTTTTTGAAAACCATGCCGTTGTATTGATACATGTTTTTTCGTCACTGTATTAAAGGTGTTATAAAGATTAAACGAGTAAATGCATTATGTAAAGCAGATATCACACTTAGTAGTCTTGCAACCCATTCACGCGACCATGTGTCGTTTTGAAATTTGGTTATGAATATTTCCTTTGCATATTGATATTCAAATAACCGCTCAGCAAGTGTTCAGTTCAATCGTTCAAAGATTGCCTGTTCACGATGAATTGCCGTATATCTTCGTCTAAATTTGACGTTATTTTCTTTTCATCAGATATAATACTGCGCTAAGAAAGTGTTTACCAAGATGAAGCTGTAGCAACGTAGCAACGATACACTTTCGTTTAAAATCAGATGAAACTTCAACATATGTTTTAGTTGATAATGATTCTGTCTATATCTACTTATCATATTTCTATGTTTATTGACTTCAACAAGTTTAGTCGTATCAAAGAATACAAAAATTATCCGCATGTTGAACATCATTAGAAGAGATGGGTGGCATCAAAATGTGCGTCATTAATATGTTTTGATGGTGGTTGATACATTTGTCATATTGCCTAACATGCTAGCATAACGTGACGTAACAGGTGCTGCATCAGCGAGTTTACTAATAACAGCTATATCATCCAATATCCTCATGGGCTACAATCAAGTGATTCCATTATAATAATAATTGGTTGTTTACTTATCAGACTCTACCGCTACTTTCCCTTTGATTGCAGGTCTTATGAACTAATTAACTAATTGAAAGATATGTAATGGAATTTAACGGATAAATGAACTTCGTCTCTGCAATATCTTCTTTATACGGTACACCATTAATATGACCTGCTTGATTAATCACATTTAATAGATACTTTCCATGGTTTGGTTAATCTCGCTCGGCAGGACGGACTACGATTCAGGTTCTAGGACTGCAATAATTATATCGTTTATGATGTGTTTCTCCTGGATACATAACCCATAGAGTTCCTGGTAATTTGCCTAAAGAAACAGCAATACCACCACTTATTTGTTTTGGCTTGTCAAGGGAGATAAGGAAATTTATAATTGTATACCATGTTTGAAACCGTTACCTGTAAGAGCACGCTGTTTATATATTTTTTCCACTTTTGGGCGTGGGTATTCTTCATTGAACACAATAAACTTTCACATTATTTATTATATTGATATGACACATATATTGTCAATATCTCAGCGACACTAACGCAAGAGCAAGTCAAATATCATCCAGAGATACCAAATTGCATTAGAGCAATTACCATAGGTCCATCTGTGTCTGGGTCTGATGAGGTACAATTATCATTTTTTAATGATAAGATGGCGCAAGTGGGATGAGTTATATTTAATAGCACCATATGTAGTATGATTCAAAGATGCGACGATGTGTTTAAAGATTGTATTACAAATGGTAAATTGTTGAGTGAGTATGATAATGCTATTATTGATTTTGTCACCATGCTCCGCTGTATTTCAAGGTGCGTATAGACATTATCCCAGTGTACAGTAATGTCTTACATTCATTTCTGTTCTTCAAAAAAATTAATAATAACAGATGCAGCAATTGACACCACATAATGTGTTTTTTTTTGTCTTGTGTGTGTTGAATGAGGAGAAGGCCATGTCGATATGCTACGTTAGAGAATCAGATCGAATGAAGTTTAGTGTCTTTTAACGAGTTTTCTGAGGTAACATCAATGTATTTCTCAGAGCTGAACGTTTACATTGACATGTTATTTTGTTGCGTATCTCTCTCGTAAATATAATTAAAGCCTGTTATTATTATCAAGCTTTAACGAGCTCTAACGCTTAGCTTAACATTCTGGTCGGCGGATTTGTAACTTAAATATATGTGTACAGCATATTTAAAATTCATTTTTGGCTGACTCATCCACACCTTTAAACCTATGTTTAATGACACAGCTGGATTCGTTTTGTATTTTGAAGCATATAGAGACAATAAGGTTACTTCTTCCCCAAGGACACAAGACGAGTGACCCTAGATGAACCAATGTTCGATATCTAAACAGTATTTATCGGAAGATTGTAAAAATACGAAACCGTTTGAATCAGGGCGTTTCGTGGTTCTTTCCGTTGGCCATTATGTCTAGAAAGAGAACATGTTCTCCTATTAGAGCATATACGAGCCTAATTGTATAAAACTGCAATTCTAGCAGACGTTAAATAATACTGACAAAATACCCTGATAATATTACGGACTAAGACACGATCATGCAAATATATAATATTCATATAAGAACTATAATAAAATATATATATTTTGTCTATTTGAATACTGCGTATTTTAATGTCTACACCACATATATTACTATTTTATTGGCTGTAGTTAAATCGTAATTGCGTCATTTTACCGACGTATGTGTAGGGATGTGGAGTGCAGAAGTGGCGTACATATTATTATGCGAAAGTTATTTACTTCCTTGGACTGTATATCGTGCTTGGCATGCTGTGTACACAAGCAATTTGTTATGACCAATTTGTTATTGTTGAGCAATGCAGTTTGTTTAATAATTGCTAATTTCCTTGCCATTGTTTACTTTAGAATATAACTTCTCAGCTAGAGTACCTGTCCACATATTGACCGTTTACATGCTTCACCGTTATACGATAAAAATATCACATGCGTTTATATTGCAAGCCGTAGTGTTAGTTCCTTTCATAATCGTGGAAAGTTGTTAGGCTCGCATAGTATATTCTATCCGACATTCACAAACATCGAGCACTTCCAAATTCATTTCGAAAAGTATTACTTCAGAGGTGAAATGTGAAGCGCACAGTTCAGATCCAAACTGGCTCCAAACTAAGAAGATTCTGCGAGTATTGTGAATATTATTATTAGGATATAAGTTGTGTTTTAGGTGTTTCATATCATTGTTAATGACAATTGCATTGATTCAAATTCCTCTAAATTGTTACTATTTATAAAAATACTATTTTTATATCAACACATTTGCAATTAGTAATGAATATACGATATATTCATAATGGACTTAAACGACTTTAGTGTAACGTAGTATTTCTATGAGCATATCGTTTATATGTAGGCAGTATAATACAATGCAATGCTAAAATAACTTTTTATGTTGCATATAAATTCTCTGTTTGGTTGGTAATGCAACTTTAAGAAATACATACCGAATCCAGGAATGTTACTGGTCAATGAACAAATAATCTAGACAATGAAATGTTATATGTTTTCATCGTTCTCTGCCAACTCTTCTTAACCATTTAGATTATGGACTGATCGGTCGTGGTTTATTTATGTGCTGTTTTGAGGTTTGAAGTTGTTACTCTCGTTTATACAGTACATCAGGTATATTAGGTACATGCATAAAACGGTACTTCGGAACCAGATTGCTAAAATGTCATATTTTCTATTAGTTATTGTAGCTCTATATTAGACACCGATGATGATGATGATGATGATGATGATGATGATGATGATGATGATGATGATGATGATGATAAATAAACAGAACACTGAAATACGGTTCAAATTCTGTACCTGTATAATTTTTGTCGGGCACTAAAATCAAAACAATGATAAAATCTGTATGTGCTGAGCTGCATTGTCCCATGTGAAGTAAGGCATTCGCATACTACAGATTATATTTTCGAAACGTTATCTAAAGAGATCGATAAGTTTCCGCATGTGCGTTAATTTGTGAAACCGCTTTGTTGCAATGATTGTTATTAATTGTTATGCATTTAACAATAATTTGTGAACTTTCAGTGTTCTCATTAAGGTGATACTTGTACTGTGCTCTTAGTTTCATAGTAAAGGTCTGAAAGATAATTTGTTGCTGTAGAATGATGGTTCCCGTCCATAAAATGAGTTGTCTAAATACGTCTTGGTAAACACGACCTGTACGTATTTGCCATTCAAATTTATCTAGAAGAAAGTAATGTTTTCTATCCCGGGGTAAAGTAAATACTCTATGTCACTAAGTAAACCTTATGGTTATCGATTATACTGACTACAACTTCCGTTATGATATTATCAGCTATTATGGCAATTTTTTCGGACGCTTCATAAACACCGTAATTTCCATATGTATTATTCTATATTTGCAAGATCATATTATATTCTCGTACATAAATTATGATTATTATTATGTTCACTGTATCTGTCTTGTTACGCAAATGTGTTCAAAGTAACATCTTTGTTACAAAGTCCATTTGATATGGCACCGTACATAGTACGGTAGTTTGTGAAACATTCTTTTTAATGTCATAACCTTGAACGTGATTATGATTATATTTTTGTCATGATGATGATTATGATGATGATGATGATGATGATGATGATGATGAGGATGAACTAATCAAAACGGAGTTTGTAATGATAATTATTATGTCGATAGAAAATTAATAATATTTGTCAATTAGTTTTAAATGGTGTCAAAATAACATTTAGCGATAGATAATACAACTAACATGTTTCTCAGAACATCAATACAATTCATGTTGTTTTATTGTCAATGCTCAATCCCGGAAACAATTAAACTTAGGACATTATGTCATCTTGCGTTTACTGGCCAATGAACATTTGTGCTTAACCAGGTATTTAAGAAAAGAAAGATTTGTTTTGATGATGTATGCATCACACACAATATATTTAAACTTTAATAAGTTGTCTTTAAAAGGAAAAGTATGTGCTTCCACTTTTATATAATAGTGTTTCTCAAATTTGAATGAGGCATAATTAAAGTTTAACCTGTAAGACTAATACTACACTGCCAATTTGTTTATCTAAGTGTCAAATTCAAACCTAAACAAGATCAGTTTAGATATTTTTTTTCCTAAACATTATCTTATTTTAATGTATTTGACTTTTGGTATCAATATATGTTTAAGTATAGGGTTCAAATCTAACTGAGTCTGTAAAGGGTAACTGCTCCAAGTCTATGACAATGTTATCTTGTTTAGGAGAGGGAGGGTACGTCCTAAGTTTGCTTGATAAATGAAGAGCCCGCTAAAGACGGGCAGATACTGCATTCCTTCCCAAATACAGATGTTTGCTGAACTTGAAATCCGAACCCATGCAGACAGAGGTGAGATGTCAGTAATCGGATAACCACGGCCCCTATAAGCAAATATACGAACGTGTCCCAAGTATGTTTTATAAACAATTTAGAGACCCCACTAAAGGGAATTGCACGGTAGTATATTTAGGGATATAGATTACCTTGATAGTGGGTGAACTGGCAATGCTAGTGTCATTATCGTTGACTTTGCATGACTTCAGGTGTGATAAATGTAATGTACATAACTGTAGTTTGAGATTGCTTGTTAGGCAAACGTGAGCGTTATGTCTTGGACAAAACTAATTCATTTTTGATTTTCACTTCCACGTTTGAACTGGGTTGGACAGTAACAACATGAACGTTCTCACAATATCTAAAATCTAATTCATGTTTCATATTCAGTTGTACATTTGGATTGGGGTGGACAGTAAAAACATGAACGTTCACAATATGTAAAAACTAATTCATGTTTGATTTTCTGTTGGACAGTAAAAATATCAACTTCACACACAATATGTATAGTTCTTTTAACGATATCCTGCTCCGTATATGGTACCTACATCGATGGTTCGTAAAATGTTATTTCAATAACATAAATTACATTTTCTTCCAGTAATACTAACATTTTTAATTTTAAATACACCTTCAATGGGATACAGGTTCTTACAAGTACACAAGCATATATCAGTATAAATGCATATTTCAGGTATGCAATCATTAATGTAAACATCCACAATGTTATAAATATTGTTGTGTACCGATATAGATTAGATCTGGATGAGACAGTTATGTATATACAACACCAGTCAGTTTGTGTTCATATGTTAATTTGCCCAAATGTTGAAGCGGAGAGAATTATATATATATATATATATATATATATATATATATATATATATATATATATGTGTGTGTGTGTGTATGTGTGTGCGTGTGTGCGTGTGTTTAGAATACATGTAATGCATGTTCTCTGTAACAATAATACACCACTATATGTCCAATTTTTCATTAAAAGGAAACGAGGCTTGCCGAGTTTCCATTGAATGAAAAGCATATACAACGAGTAGTGTATACTTTATACAGCGTACATACCATACGTGTATTATATTTATGCCACATTCAATTTAACATTTTATATAAAATATAAAACTGACGGCAATAAACTCTGCACGTTAGGGGAATAGACTTTGTTACAACCCCTCGCATGTATCCACGCTCACAAAACGTTGTGTAATAATTAATGATTTCCAATACATTTCATTCATATCAATTCATATATGTTTTCTTTAGCAATATTAGATGAAATGAACACACATGGCTGATAGTTAACATCCACTTTTGTAAATAATGTGCATGCCAACAGTGAATTGTCATGATGAAGGAACAAGAGGTAATTAAATATCCCAAACTACATTTCATTACTATCGTTTATGTCCATACTTCATTATTCCATACTTCATTATTCCTACTTAATGTCATTGTCACTTTCAAAACTTATCCTACGTTTCCGCCTGTTTGAGTATTCCTTTGTTGAAGAAGTCGACCCAGTTATTTATCTTGTTCACAGTTTTGCGAGTGGTTCATAACAAACCTATTCTGTACGGTGATGTTTGATACGTAGAATGGGTTGCAGATATAATCTGATTCTGTTGAATATTACGCATTTGAGAACTTTATATACATTAGTGTGTTGCAGTGCCGTTTGAAATTTCTTTGTTGTGGGGGTGAGATTGACAGCTTCATTATTTCGGTGGCAGGTGTTACTCAGGTAATTGGAGTACGCCTGCTGCTGTTTGTCGCTAATGTTTGAGTAGCTGAGTATAGACTTACATTTGTGTGCCTGACATATGCATTACATCATTGAATATTTTTGACTATACTTTTGAATTAGGTTCTTTCGGCTATTAGTCTTTGTTATTTTACTTCTTTCTGTAATATTTGCTTTTTTCCGTTGTGTCATGTTGCATCCAAGATTCGTATTTCCAGTAGTCTGACAGTTTTGGGTTTGTCGCTGAGATTGGCAAAGTGTTGGGCTCAATATAGAGAGGAGTTTCACATTGAAAAACATCTGCTGCTCTTCAAGCAGCAAATCGTTTGTAGCACGCAAGTTGATCTCTCTTTCTTGTTTTTGTTTATAGACATCTCATGATTAATATCCCTGATGTCCTTAACATTGTCTCCTGTTTTTTTTTGTCTGCCTTTACTTGAGTTCAAGATACTTGATGAGATCCACATCATGTTTTGCTGTAAGATCCCCCCCCCCCATTTCAAATGTTCAGTAAATTTATTAAATCCACAATGTCCAGAGTTGTTAAACCACAATGTGTTAACAATGAATTCATTTGTTTCCAATCCCATTAGCTCTTTGCTATGCAATATATTTATTCCTTCGTCTTTAATTGGTTGAAACAGATTGATCTTAGCTTGTTTTTGTTTAGATTTTAAATATGTTTGCTTGTCCTGAAGAGCTTCCATTGTTAATGCAAAATTTGTGTGTTCTCCTCTCTTGATTGAACTTGCATCTTTCTTGATGGAGATGAGGGCGATTAGTGGAGCTGATGATGCTTCTTAAGTTGTTTGGTACGCAACACAGATTCATCTTTTCTCCTAACTTTGATTATAAAACCAGTCAAGAGCTGGTCCAATTCAACTGGGTGTATTTCGTGACAATTTCGGAATTCATTTTTAACTGCAATAATCCGGTTACTAGCATTACATCAAAAAGTGTATTGTTGAAAGCTTTTGCTTTCTGGTCTAGATAGGTATATTCTTTTTGGATGGCTATTCTAAACTCAGTTATACCTTACGTCATGTTTATGCATCATAATTTAATCATAAAGAACATAAAGTTATACCTTGCCCAATTCAACAGAAGTTAATTCTACACATCACTGTTTATGTATCCCACCACCAGTTATTAACAGGTGAGTGGGGTTTAGTTCCATATTTCTAATAGACCACTGATAACATTTTTTTCACATACAAATGAGAAAATCACAAATGGTAAAGGTATTAAAACCATGTTCAAAGGTACTTACATTAGTTATAACCTGATCCAACTATTCCAGGAAATGTATGTCCTTTGATTGTATGTTAAAGGTATGTTCAGTGCATGTTCATAATTCAACTGACTGGCATATATCATTCAATTACTTTGTTTATTTCTAGAATTGTATACAAATTGTTTTTTTGTACTAGTACATTAACTTCCTGAACGACGTATATGATCATTTGTTTCATTGGCTGTAAGTTATCTAATGAGTAGATCAGTCCACTTGGTCCATTAAAAGCAGAGTGCCTTGTCAACTGATGACAATAATGATAAACGTCTTGAATGCGATGTATGTTCACAACTTGAGAAACATGTTCAGATTTATTACAATGAAACATTCACATTAGCAAAGAAAGTTGGCTAGAGCTAACAATTCACTTTTATATTAATTTTTTTTTCATTTTCGGTTAATATTAAAAGTGCATCATTATCAATGGTTTATATTATGTTTGCACGTCTCAATTCAAATTGTAAAAGAATATGATCCCTCATTAGGGTGCCTAATGCTGTTAAAGGCTCACGCCTCCACCTGATCCAGATAATCATCTATATTTTTAGTGTAAAAGGTATTACCGTTCCCGAACAGTCTGAAGTGCCGCTGAGTTGCGCTTTGAGGAATTTACTTTCTACAATCCAGACAACTTAAAAATTGCTTTCTATCTTGATCTGAAACCTAAACGGTTTACACTTCTTTTATTCCTAGTCTCAACAATGGCATCTATTGTGAATTATATCAAACTACATTGTGTTTTGCAAACCTATCACGGATGTAAAGGGATTGCTTTTATACCTTCACCAGCACCTTGTGTCAAAAATTAACATAAGATTTGAAAAATGTATGAGAACATTTGGGGTTGGGGTGCAGAATTTTATTTAGATGTAACCAATACAAATGAGGGTACATCGAAGCATGCGACCAAAGGAAAGGGACGATGTGCTTAATGGTGATGACTTTCAAAGATTCCGTTCTTTCACAGAGAAGAATGATACTAGTTAGCTGATGGTTCTCAACCATAGGACGTTTCACGCCATTTTTAACCAAACAAAATAACTTCGTCTACAGTACCAGTGCGGTAACATTAATACAATGAGAGTGTGTTTTCACAAAAGACTAACCCTGCGTACAATTAAACAATGCGCATATGTTTTATGAACAGTTGTTTTTTATATCCTGTGATTAGTTTCAACCATTCATCACCCAGCGTTCTTTCAAATGCTGTAGTTAATATACAGCCACATGTAAGCTAGCGCCGCGGTTCCAATATTAATCAAATGAATGTGGTCACGTGTGTGTGTTGTTTGTGCATGTCGCGTAAGAGTTAAAGATACATATTGGAACGGGAATTAAGAATAAACATTGATACAATACAAACTCATCTAACTAAAAATCACATTATTTTCACTAGCCATGTACATTTTGCTTACAAATACACAAAGAGAGACTATATTGAGCAACGACCTAGAGTGTAATATATAGTTTGACATATTTAAATAAGATTAGAAAACGTGTCGGACTCATTCGTCAGCGTAACACACATTCCCGCACGGTCAAATGTTCCCTACCTTAAAAGATATCGATCGCACAGTTACTTCCGTGTCGATGTAATCTTAGGATGAATAACAACACAAAATGAAACAGCTCAGTTGTTTCCTTGGTTGTCTTGTACATTTATTTGGATTTTCGTCATCTGAAGGTAAGTAACTTTATATCTGAGTTCATATAATTCAATAAGCTACTGGTAAATATTATAAGTATCACATACAATAGCTTGCGATACCAAAAAGGCAACTCGGTATTTAGTTTGACAACAAAGTGGCACTTATGTAAGAATCAAAACTCAAGTTACTTTGTTCTGCTCCAAGTAGAACGTAATTTAAACAAGACAATTACCCCAAATCAATATTCAGTGCAAACAATGAATTTCTCAGTCGTCCGTCTCACGCCTAAAATGCCATTATATCCAACCTATCAATGTGTACAATTGATTAATACATTTATCAATTTGGAGACAGAAGTATTCTACTGAATTTGTTATTTCTAAGCAGAGATAAACATGTGCTTTAGTGACATGTAGCATAAAATGCTTTGATTAGATTATCTCCCCTGGAATAGGATTATGCTATGCTATACATTCACAATAGTGTCCAAACCGCACTGCCGTAGTATGTATGGGACAATCTTATACATAATTATCCAATATTTTCAAGAACGGTTATTTACAATAAAACATATTCCATTTGTGTAACCAATCGATTTTTCTAGTTTTCAAACATAATTTTTATCTGATTCATATAATGTATTATATATACATTTCAGCTGCAATTTCTTTGTGAACATTTTATAAATAGTTTCTTCGTTTATCTCGAATTAATAGGGAATACAGTTAATTATGGATAATATTAAAAGACATAGCGTTAGTTATACAGTAATAGTTTTTAGAAACGGAAATGAAATAAATATCAATAACCCAATCAATCAGAATCAGTCACTCAAATGTTCAGTCACTTGTAATGATTCATTTTGGAGTTCTGTCAATTCATATAACACAACGTCTATATACGACTAGTATATATATATATATATATATATATATATATATATATATATATATATATATATATATATATATATATATATATATATATATATATGCGTTTGCGTTTAATATTATATAAAGGTATGCAGTTACGTATCGCGGCGTAGTTAATAGCTTGAAACAACCAATGTAAGCATGTGAAAGCAAGGAAAGTAGTTTACCCGAGGTTACAAGAATATAAAATAGTTTTTGGACACATAAATGACATTTAGCTAAATAATATCTGTACTTGGCTTAAAGCGACGTATGACGTACCGATACTTTGACAGGTACAATAAATATTATTATAAATGATAATTTTGTTTAGAATAATACATAATTTATGCATTCTAGGCCATTGCATTACTAGAAAAAATCAAAATTATATTGTTTTCACTAAGCCCATTGCACCATAAGTCAATTCCTCCGTGTCCCTGGTCAGCAGACTATTACCATTCACTATTCTTTTAAACTTGATTCCACAGATCAAACAGTCCATGTTAGAAAACAAACATCTACTTCAGCTTTATTAGTTATGCATGTTTATACCACCAACCATAACCATATGTATTTAAAACATAACAGGTCAGCAACGTTGTACATTCGCCAGTTTTTATGTTTTGTTGTACATATTCTAAGTGTATATGTTAGTTCCTATTACTAACAATGAAACTCGCAAAATCAAACACAAATCATCATTTTCATTAACGTACAAGAAAGAAATTCAAATTGATGTGGGATAATATTGTTTCAAATCTAAAAGACGAAAGATAAATAATAAAATTTAAAATATTACATTTTAATAATCCAGCACTGAACAATGAAGCCACAATTTCTTCCAAAAATTATTTTAACAGCACAAAGTAAAATCAAATTGATATGGTGGGTAATATTGCTTTACAACTAAAAAACGAAACATAACAATTGATTTTATAGATTCATTTTTACTACTAAAACATATAATTACAAAAGAGCTTACTTATCATTCACTAAAATATTCGTTTTAGCAGCAGAGAGGATGTACCTGACATTTTTTATAAAGGTCTTCTTGTTAAATAAACCCTTCCTACAAAACCGAAACAATAACGCCAAACGAATCTTCTAATAAAATCAACAGATTCTCTATTAGATTTAGTTAATTTTGTTACTGGTTTTTTTTGCTGTTATTTTGTGCGAGGAAAGCTCTAATAAAGGTCACCTCCTCTCTGTTGCGATGGTTTTATTCTAATATTGTATCAATTCCGATTCAAACATTGTTACAAAAATTAAATCATATCATATATCATATATCAATATGTGAATCATTAAGAACCAGATTGGCACGAGACAGATTAGCAGCGATTAAGAAAATTATTCCCGTACGTGATTCTGTTAGACAAAATTACAACTACGACAATAATGTCAAGTTGATTTTACATCGGGTACAGCATAATTTTTAAACCCATTAATACAACTACAAGAGAAGTTGTATTTGAAAAGGATGGAAAAGAAGACAAAATATGTTTTTTTCCTGTGCTTGAAAAAAGCAGAAAGAACTCTACAAACAAAAACAAAGATTTTACAGATCTTCCAACTGATATAGCTGCTGCACAATTACAACCACAATGGCAGCTGCACAACCACATCCACAAGCAGTCGTTGAGATTACTGAAAAAGTACCTAAAGAAACAAGAGCTCGTGTAGGTGAAGTATCACTCCCAGGTGATTAACGAGCTATATATGTTATACTTAAAGACAAATTGATGTTTCTCGAGGGTGTTGGTAAACGAGTGATAGTCATTGATGCACCTGTAAAAAATATGTATTTTTTTCTAAATATGTAACACAATTAGATTCGATTATTGTTATTATAAATGTCATAAATTTATGTCAATGTTACTCTGACTCCTGGTCAAATTACAAAAGATACAACGAAATTAAGCTTCAAAAATTCGGAACAAAAATCACATTAAAATACGATCAGATCAATGGTGGTAAAATTATCTATCATTGACATCGCGTCAAATTAGGCGTTTTAATGATGCAAAAAACATTTGTTTAAAATGGTATCCAGTTTACTGTATCTGCAGGTGCAATTTCTGATATAGTTAAATCAGGTGGTATATTTCCTATTTTTGCTGAATTACTGGCATTATATGTCGCGGCTGCACCTGCCCTTGCAAAAACAGTGCACTTGGTGCCCTTAGAGGCACTGTTGGCGTAGCAGCAAAAAAAGGAACTGAAAAAGATTACAAAAGGGACACGGCCATTGATTACCAGTGATTCGTTTCACTTATGGAAGGGACCTGAAATTATCAGGAAGTATTTATAAGTAATAAATAAATCTCTTATGTCAAAGTTTGATTAAATAAACGCTGTTAAACAATTAACAACAAACTCCTGTAGAGGTGTGTTTTTGCGTGACCAGTTACCAAACAAAAAACCACATTCTGTTGAAACAGGAATTATTAACTTCGATATTTCCACAGGAGCAGGAATTAATTGGGTTGCATACGCGATTTATCCGTGTGGAATTATTTGTTTTAATTCATAAGGGTTAGCTCCACCAAATGAATTTCTAAAATATATTAATGATACACGTGTTCCAATCTGGTATTCAACGTTACCAACGCAAACAATGACGGATCCATCAATATGTGGCTGAGAAGTAATTAATGTACTTAAACCTGTATCAAAATCAACCACCCCATATAGCTGTATGCGATTATACAATTCGGCGTTGAAAATTTACAAAGGATTCTAGTTGTTATTGTTTTTTTTTCAAGATACAAGGGAAATTAAAAACCAGTAATCTTTCATTGAATGATCTAATCGTTAGACTTAATGGGGTAACCGAAAATTTCATAGCATTTTTTGATTCATTTGACGAGATTTAAAAAGGGGTTTCTGATATACAATTATAACAATACTCATCTTTGATCGTAACATCAGCCGATTCACACTATTGATGATGAGTTTCTTATTTTATTCTCAATGAACTCCTTCAAGTATTAATGGTTGTCCGATGAATCATGGCTTCTTTATATTTGACGCTGATGTAAAATGAATCTTTGGTAACTGAATGTAGTATCAGGTGGCTGTTTATCATCGATAATAAATTAATGGAAACATTTGCGAGCATCGATGATCTGTAATACATATAATGAGATGATTCTCCATCGGTATAGCTAATATTAGTTCCCAACTTTGTTCCGTTGGATAAATAGACATCCTCTCGGTTTATAAACGTTTCGTTTGCCATTCTCACGGCGATTATAAAATCACGTTCAGCATCAATCGTCGTTTCTCGAACTTAACAAATTTCGTCTGAATGAGATACGATTTATTTTCACTGAAATCTATCTTGGCAAGTATCTTCGTGGCTCGATTTGTATTCATCTTTACATTATCACGTGTTGTTTTCCATGTCGACCATATATATTTGGTACGTAGCGATAACAATTAAATTGTGCTTGTTTTATACTATTGAATATTAATGAGCTTCATTTTGTTATTCGATTTGTCTAAATACAGTATCAAGTTCAAACATTTTCCCTATTTTTGCCGGACTTATATCGGTAATCTTGGAAATCTTTTCCATATATTTTCTAGATAAATGTTCTGTTTAATTGATTATTTAAAAACATAGTATAACAGTGACACAAAATCATTGTACATGGAAAATTATGAGATCAACATAATTTTGTTATCGCGCTTGCGTAGGAAAATAATGTGCCTAACATGGACGACATTTCCGACGAGGATTTCATGGGTCTATGGGTTGTGTTAAACGTGGAAGTGGTGTACGAGGAAAACATATTTATGTGGTAGCTGTTGTGGTAAAGCATATAGAGAATTACACGAGCAAAGAAAACTATATATTATCCGAGCACAATACTATAACTCGTGTTCATTGTAAAGTCAAAACTAACAAATATTTAATTTTTTTGTATAATGCATCAGGAGTTTGTATCTCATCCTGTTTTCATTAATAACAAAGCACCTCGTAAAGGTTCAATCGTACATCGTAGGTTGAATTAGTAATAGGGGTTATATAACGATTACAATCAACAGTAAACCCGCTATGCGCATCTGATTGTTTACGAGAGTTTTTATTCTTTGATTGATACAGATCTCGTTGTCGATCATATTAATTTAAATCCATTGGACAACAACGGTGATAAGTTACGAGCTATTACTTACAGCGTAAATAGCCGCGATAGGGCAAACAGGAAATTATTCGAAAAAACCAAAACCTGTTATCGTGTTCATCCCATTGTGTCCTCGTCGTATTGTAACATTGTAATGTTTCATTAATGATGATACCGCACCAACAAATCCTTTATCACGATCAAATTGTAATAGATTTGGATATCGCAAGGGTCTATTGATAAATTTGTTCAAATGCAAAAGTAACTTCTACTTTGTAGATAATGGTTCTGCTTCTTTGTATTTAACTTGCAACGTCAACTAGAGTTAATTCGTATTTGTAAGTCCATGAATTGAATTGGCATGAATTACCTTCAAATCTGCGATATGTCTATGTTGCGGATCGTTACATTTATACCCTAAATCATGAACTCGACAAGCTTGGTCAATCACATTTATTGGATTCTCACCGTGTTTTGGTTGATCTTGATTATCAAGCTAAATATCAAGTCGAGTTTCAGGACAGAAGTAATTATATCCTGGGAGGTGTTTTTCTCCTGGAGATTTAGATCATGGAGTCCCCGATAATCTTGTAAATTTTCCTGCGATATTACCTCCTAGTTTATTTTTTTTCACTTTATTTTATTTTTTTATTTTTAAATTATTAGATGATTGTGCAGAAATAAATATAAATCTCTTTTTTCCACAACGACTACATTTACCAGTTAACGCTGGTCTGTTATTACTCGTTGTAATCGTTGTTAGATCATATGTTGGGTTACACGTCCTGCATTTCACACAATATAGTTTCATGATATTTATTATATAATTTATGGATGTAATTGATTTTCAGCGACACGAAAACCAAAAACCAGTAAAATATCATCTAGCGCTACCAACTTATATCATAACGATTATCATAGGCCGATCTAAATCTGGAAAGACGCAATTACTACTTAATTTGATGATAAGATGGCTCCAATGGGATACATTATATTTAGTTGCACCATTAGTTGATGATCAGCGGTGTTACAAAGTTTTAAAAGACTTTAATGATAATGCAAAATTAGTAAACGAACACAATGATCGTATTGGCTTTATCACTGATATTAATGATGCAAGTATTAATAATTTAGTTATTTGCGACGATGCAATGCTAGACAAACAAACCAAACAAAACAAGAATATTTTCCAGAGGAAGGCATAAAGACAATTATGTGATTTATGTAATCCAGAGATATACAAAAATTACAAACGTAATCAGAGACACATGTACTATTCTTGCTGTGTTCAAATTAATTGTTAAGCATGCATTAAGAAATATTCATCAATCCTGGTGCTCTGGAGATATGGCTGTCATTAAATTTAAAAATTACTTTAGTCATGCTCAGTGAAATCCACACGGTTTTATAACAATAAATTTACATGATCCTAGATCGAGATATCGAATCGATTTTGATAAAATATTTGGATAAAGCAATAGCAGCAGAGAGGCGTTGACCTCAGTTAGAGGTATAAAAGGGTAAATAAAAGCCTTCATCGGAAAAAAACAGTAAAAACAAAGTAACAAAATTGACTAATTTCAATAGAGACTCTCGAGATTTTGTTAGAATAATCGTTTGTCGTTATTGCCATTATCATTTCAGTTTTGTTAGAAGTTTTTTTTTAACAAGAGGACCCTTATAAAACGTAGCGGGTTCCGCCTCTCTGCTGCTGTTTCGCTTGTAAAAGTTTTCAAAACATAATTGAAACAATTTATTGCTAATCCACAAGATTATAAAGCACATTTGTCAATGTTTGTATCCAGTTTGACAGAGTTCGATTAGTACCTCAATTTTAAAAGAACAAACGATTATTTAAGTTATAATATTAAAGAGTTTCGTTCTGAATAAAATCCTACCGTTGAGTTGCATTCATACGGCGTGGTGTATTATAAATGTTCTGTACACATAACGATACTATAATTTGCATGGATACCGATCCGATTGCATTAGAGGATAATGAGATGACCGCGGATGCTGCTAGTTGCAGGTTTTAAGCCCGGCCAAGTCATGCCAAAGACTTTGAAACTGGTACTAACAGCTGCCTTCTTGATGCTCAGCATTAAGAGGTTGGCGTTAGGACTAGTCGACCTGGTGGCAGGATAATCTGACTGGGTGAGACATTATGATACATGTCTGCTGCATGATGCTCGAGTACTACGACATGACTATAAATTGCAGGCATCTTAGCGATATGCGAGAAAAATTGTTTAAACTGCCTAAAAAAATCAAATCACACCCTCATCCTTGCAGACATCTTGTTTATTGTGGATTAAATACAGACTTTAGCTGCAAAATAATTATTTTTTATTAGTTTATCACATGTTTCAATTAAAATGGCAGACTAGCTTTTTAAATAATTTGTATTAATTTATTATAGCTAAATAACCTAAATAGCCATCTTTTGTATCTTTTGTTTATGACTTGGATATTTACAATAATAGAACTTAAATATCATCTTATATAATTTTCAAAAAAAACGTATGTATTAAAGAAAACATAGTAAATGTTGTATATTATTGTTTAATATTATATTAATATTATTGTTACGGGCAAATTGTTAATCCAATTTGTTGTGGCCGGAATTCATTTGAAGTAATTTCTTGAATCAATTCCACACTGTTCCATATACCAGCCGACATTATTATTACCAGCTGTAATACTTGTGATGTTTCCGCAGTCATGCATTAACAGATTCGTAAAGACGTTCTTTGGTCAACTGATGCAAAAGTACGTTTTCATTGTCACATCACTGGCGCATACAGAGCACACCACGCATGCCATTTTCAATTACAATTTTACCCAAACATAACAAAACTCGCTGTAGTGTAACGTGCGAAGACATAAAGGTCACTTGATATTGCAGGCGGTATTTACTGCATCAAAGTCATAAATAAGTGTCATTCCAAACAGCATGGAAAACACAACGAAACCACAAAACTATGTTAAAAAAATTAATGATAATTGATTCGTTACTGGTAGTTGGCGAAATATCAATGAAACACTTCTTAATCAATAGTGCATATTCTTCCCAGAGTGCTAGCGCCCCAAGCATTGAATTGTTATTGATAAACGGCGTGCATCCATCTGGTAAGGACAAATCTATAATTAAAAAAGAATTGCCACCTATATAATCGTGGTAGTTAATGCTGTCACATGAAGGTATGACATACAAAGAGTACGATGACTCAAACGCAAATTCTGTTCCGCTTTTGAATGCAGAACCACATGACTATCGCGAACTGTATTTTAACACAGCCGCGTGTAAGCCGTTGGTTTGATACCCATAGGTTCTCTGACACCCGATGTCACTTCTAACTCCGTTATATGTAGTCTATCAGTGGAACACGTCTTAATCCGTCCACGGTTCTAGCAGCCCAAACATTAAATTGGGATTGAACAAAGGTATGTATCCATCAGAGTATATGAGCGATTAGGACAAATTTACCAAATAAATGTCCAATCTACTAAAACATTTTATTTTCGTGTCCAAGTGAAGGTATCCTGATCAGTTTAGATTAAAGTTATCATGTTATTGCGTTTTCATTTTCATTTCATACTGTTGTCGATCATAAGACATACATGTCCCTGTATTAGATTACTTTCACTAGAGGACGACGTCTCATAAAATGGTAAAGTACCTTCTGAAAACAGACTCTGAGATTTTTTTGTGTCTCTTAATAAACTTATATCTTTAGTCTGCATTATTTGATATCCCAATATTCATTCTATCTTTCCTATCTCTATCAACCAGTTTCTTTCTCTATCTTCCTTCTGAATTCTTTCATTTCCCAGTATTCATTCTATATTTCCTATATCTACTTGCTATCCTTCTCTATTTTACTTATGCATTCTTTCTTTTTTTCATTTCTCTCCTTTTTCATATTGTTTCTCTTTTCTCCTTCTGCAGATGCATTTGCATTTTCTGTTTTTACACATTTGCTCTCCTATTCTCCATCTCTCGCCTTTCATTCTTGTATGACTATTAGGGCATAACCGATTGGCATTTTTCTACCGATTTCCGATTCCTGATTTTGGGCATGAAATTTTTCCGATTCCGGATACGATTCAATTAATCGGAAATGCTAAATTAAAAGGTTTTTCAAATTAACTTTTTAAACCGTGTTACACACGTTTTGCACATCACACCGACGTCACAAGGGGGAGGATATGGCAGGACTATAGGAAAATTCAACGAAGTTCAAAGCCACAAAGAATCCATTAAATATTTTTATTTTTGTAAAATGCACTGTAACATTATAAACGTTTCTGCTACGATCACATTGTTATACATAGTAATTATACAAACTTACGATTTTACAAATAAAACTCGCAAACTAAAATCCACGTGTTATGGCGCCCTCAGGATTTATTTTCCTGTGATATTGTTCTTGTTTTTTGGCAAAGATATTATAATATAAATTTTGAAATACGAGTTAAAGAGTCTTGAATATTGATATATTTATGTAGCGCATAATATAATATAATATAATATAATATAATATAATATAATATAATATAATATAATATAATATAATATAATATAATATAATATAATATAATATAATATAATATAATATAACATTAAAGTTAAGCAGTTTATTTCTGCCATGTTTCATCTACCTAAGTAAAAACACACAGTTTAATATATAATAAAGAAATTTAATAATCAAAATTTATAACTTCCAAGTTCTTTGCAACAAATAGTAGCATCTACGTTTTTTTCAGCGGACATGCTCTATCGTTTGTCGCTGCAAATAGCACCTGCGGTGCTAAAACTTCTTTCACTATCGACGCTAGAGGGCAGTATTGAACAAAAACGTTTAGCGACAGCTGCCAGAAGCTGAAACGTTTTTTCCCGGGATTTCCAGTATATAACTGGGTCCGTTGGTGGTGAAGTCATCGGCTGATTTTTCTCAGCTAGATACAAATCCAATTCGCGCTGGCACGTGAATTCAGACGACAGGGATGCAGAGGCGAGATTTTGGTCAGATGTGCTAGAGGCAAAAAATTCCTGGTAGTAGGAATCTAGGCCAGTCGAAGTTGAAGGTCCTGGATCCACTACTGTTGAGACTGGAATGTTGACAGCGGTGATTGTTTTTTCATACTCGATCTGTAGTTCGTCCATTAACATGCGCTTTACAGCGTCATACCCATGCGCATTAAAAACCAACAATTTGTAAGTGGGATCCAAAACCGTTGCAAGTGGACACAACTTGTTTTTCTCCACTTCCTCATAACGTGTACGCAAATCTTTCAGCATGTCCACCCGCATTTTTTGTATTCCGATGTCATCTGCGACTCTTGCCGGTTTTGTTAAAGTTGCCATGAGAACGCGAACACTGGGGATGATCATGCTTGCTGTTGCAGTAGACATACTGGCATTCCAGGTTTCCTGTTCGAATGGTTGAAGCGTAATCAAATCCCGTTCCATCAAATTCCACTCATGTGCCGTTAGATTTGTAACCCCATGATTTTCCTGACAATAGAGGGCAATAGCTTTCTTTTGTTCTATGAGGCGCTCGAGCGTGTAGAACGTAGAATTTCAGCGGGTCGTAACATCCTGGATAAGATGGTGTGTCGGGTATGGCGTGCCGTCCTCGAATGTCAAAGACTTCTGGATTCTGAGCAATTGTTCTGTGGCTTGAGTTGAATGCCGAAAACGCCCAACGATTGCACGAGCAGTGACAATAGCATCCATAACGGATCTTTGACTTAAAAGTCCAACCTTGACAACTAGCTGGATCGTGTGGGTGAAACATCCCAAGTGATCCAATCCAGATAACTCTGCCGCTTTTTTCATGCTCGCACCATTATACCGCACGAGAACTCCACGTTTTTCATCTGGAATAGACCATGCTGCCAACATTGCAAGGATGTTATCCGAAATAACTTGGCCCGTGTGTCGGTCTTCAAGATTTCGTAGTGACAGAACAATGGACATCCTGTTCCACTTGCTGTCAATCCAATGAGCGGTAAGCGAAATGAAAGCATTCGAATTATTTGTGCTCGTCCACACGTCACTTGTAAAACTTATGTAGGCTGCTTGTTCTAGTAAAAT
The DNA here is from genome assembly GCA_029339505.1 of Unio delphinus. Lineage (NCBI taxonomy): Eukaryota > Metazoa > Mollusca > Bivalvia > Unionida > Unionidae > Unio > Unio delphinus. The sequence continues at coordinate 2,172,997 of JAQISU010000152.1, read as the reverse complement.
AACAATTTTACTCTTCACATCAGAATATAAGTCCGGAAGAAGCTTTCTTGACAAATGGACTTCGGATGGAATAACGTAACGAGGTTCAAGTTCATTCAGAAAGCGAGTGAAGCCTACGTTGTTAATCATGCTGAAAGGCATAGGATCAACCGCAATCATTTCTATGATCTTCTTAGTTATGATTAACTGGCGCGGGTTGTTAGCCTCAAACGGCTTTTTCTTTTCTAGCAGGAACTCTATTGTCTGTACTCTGTGTTTCTTTCCAGGCTGCATTACTTCTTCGGCTTTTCGTTTCTTTTCGGTGTCACAGATTCCGGTATACTTTTTATATTCATCCGGATGTTTTGCACGCAGGTGATTGATAAGTCCGCTGGTTCTATATGAACGTGGATCATTACCTCCTCGTTTTAATTTATCCTTGCACTGTGGAACCAAACAATTTGCCTTTGACTCGTCTATGGCATTTATCTCAAAATAATCCCATATTTTGCTTCGTTGTTTTTGCGACATTTTAAAATAAAATTATTTTTTTTACTTTTATCAGATTTTCATTTAATTTTATTGTCTGCAAAGGCTTATTATTGTGGCCAATACAACAAATTCTGTATCTAAATAGTGAATGAGAGGGATGTATGTCTAGAAACAAAGTGACGTTTATGGAAAGTCGTTTACCAAAACTCAAGATTATCTACAACATAGCATCGCAGTATCTCTCAGAACTGTAATGTGAGATTAATGACGGATGCAGCCGCAGTCTCAACAGTTCAGCACAATTTTTTTCACACTGTATGCTACTATAAATTTCATTTACATTATCATACAGTTCCAATGCATCCACGCAGCATATACGCTTTAATTTTCCTGCCTAATCATTTATGTCAACCAGCTGCCAGTTGCGACCCATACTTTGTTCAACAATTAGTTGATCTTGCCGCCAGGCTTTATTTTCCCGCCTTATTCTTTTATGTCGGCAAGCGGCCAGTTCCATCCTGTACTTTATTCAACAATTGGTTCATCTAGCCGCCATGCTTTAATGTCGCGGTCAAATAAAAATAAAACAGGCTTTTGTTTGATCCTATAAAGTTGGCCTCTTGCGTCGACTTAAATAAAAGAAATGAAATCTAATCGATTCTTGCATTTTCCAAAGTGATCGGTGACACGCAATGTTAGACACGGTGCTATAGAAATTCAACTTTATTGTTGTTATTATCCGAATCGGTCGTTCCTGCCTTGTCCGACTCCGATTAATCGGACGCTCATACTATCCGGTGGAAACAAATTTCCGGATCAAAAGTCGGTTATGCCCTAATGATTATCATCCTTCTCTCTTTCTGTTTTTTTTCTTTCTTTCTTTCTAGCTTTGTTCGTTCATTATATTTTTCTTATCTCAATGTTGTATATTTAAATATCGTCCATCTGCATCTTTGTTTCCCAATATTCATTCTTTCTTTCAAATCTCTACGTTCTATTTTTCTCTATCTTCACTTCTGCATTATATCCTTTCCCAGTATTCATTATATCGTTCCTATCTCGGCGTTCTATCTTTTTCTATCTCCTTTCTGTATTCTTTCTTTCATTTATATGTTGTTCTCATGTCTTCCTCTCATCACATTCTGCAGACGCATTTGCATCTTTTGCCTATACATTGTCCTTATCCCATTCTCTATACCTCTCTTTTCTTTCATGTATGACTATCTTCCTTCTCCCTTTCAATCTTTGTCTTTCTTTAAACCCGTTGTTTCCTCAGTGTTCTTAGCTGAAATTGAAAACTGTCTAATTCTGCTTTCAGCTGGCTTTTGTTGTTGGAGATGGAGTGGTCTCTATTAAGACTAAAACGCTTCGATCAAGCAAATTTTAGTTCACTAAATAAACTATCAAGATTGTCGTGATTTTTTGTTTTACGAAAGAAGCCTTCGCCTGATCAAGATTACAATGTTTGTCAAATTTAAGTAGTCCCATCGTTTTCAGAATTCTGATTTATCCTGAAACATAGATTATAGTTTTCTGTGATTATAGAATAAATATTCATGTCATTTTTAACGGAGGTTTCAGTCTGAGTCTAAAACATCACTTTTCAACTTAGAAGTTCTTTAACTTGGTTGACAACTTTGAATGTTTTATAGGGCTGGCTGCGCTACATCCTAGTTCTATTATTGTATCTTAGCTTTTTATATCAAGGTTTCTTACTTTAAAAATACTCTTGTGTCTTAACAACTATAGCAGAGCTAGTCTTGCTATTGTGTTCAAGTTTAGCTATGGGTGGATTTATTTGTTCAGATATTATTCTTGGAATTACATATTGCTTAGAACTGTTCTTAAACTGAAACACTACTTTGGAATTATAGTTAATTCAATCAAAGGTATATTTAGTTATGTTTTCGTGAAATATAAAAGAGCATATCACCCGCGACATAATTAAGTCAAGAATATTGTCGGTATTACTATTGTGAACTATTTAAAGACTGTTCGCACATTATTCTAATACAAATCGCGGAAATATTAACACATGGGATACTAAAGACACATCATTACATTGAAATATAGTAAATACATTTTGACAAAATGCAATTTTCTTGAAAAAAGATTAAAATTTATTTCAGACTACTAAAGCTTAAACATTGTTTTGCATGTTGGAATGATAATTGATGCAATGATTATAACTGTTTAAAAATAATACAATATCTGTTAACCGAACATATGGAGTCATATGTATTATTTATAATGTTCAATGTATTATTTGTTGTTTGTTTATTTCGACAGAGGTCACTGTTTTAGACCACGATGAGTGGTACTGCATCCCTCTATTAGCCTTGGAGCATGAGAACATCTAGAAAATATCGTTTACCCTTTGCTCTATCGGGGGGATCTCTCTCAAATAGGTCATATCAGACATAGTACTAAACTATGTCAAGCGCCATACCTCGAATCCTTGTCAAAACGAATTTTACCTTATTGTGATGAAAGTTTGAGACATACTATCTCTATTTTATAATTGACTTTGGTATCATACCTGTATACTACAATTGAGTTTATAAAACCGTGTCCTTGCAATGCTCTACTCTTCTCATGTTTCTTGATGCATGATTACCATTACTTCTCGAATATCTCATCGTCGCAGAATAGAAACCGGGTGGGTTTTGGACAAAATGAATAACACAAACTCAATGTGTGAAAGATGGATATTTATGAAATGAATTAATAAAGAAAAGTTAATGATGCATAAATATAATGATTCTCACACGCTCTCAACACATGACTGATCCGATCAATCTTTAGAAAAATTCACACATTAACCTTACCTAGGCGTCCTGCCATGCTAGACTCAAGTGCCACCCTAAGTACTTGAGATATGTTTCTCTGTGGTACCACTTTTCAATACTACTTACTATCCGCAGTGATAAACTCCCTATGAATTAGCTCAATATTCAGAATGAATCTACAACAGCCCCTCCCTTGCAGTGTTTAATTGCGCCGGACGCGATTTTCTCAACAATAGGTTTGATAGATTCGTTAAATTCTTGTTCTCAAGTAAACTCTTCTCGCGAAATTCCGGAGATCGATTTAGATGCTATTCATTTCTGAAATGCACTTTTCTCTCGTCGAGTTTGCGGTCGAGTTTTGACTGCCAGGCCAAAGGTATATTGAAATATGCCATGGTTGGAAAATAGGAATCTTCAACATTACCGATCGTCAGATCGTAAATAGGGTTTTTCATACAAAGTACATCAACAGTTTGAGTTAGGAAAGTTTTTTCTACCTTGATCCTTGTTACGGGAATGCGACCGATCGTCTGATCGAGTAACATACATGGGGACTCTCACCGGAGTGTTTGGTTATTCTGCACAAAAATACGTTTGATTACTACATCCGTGCAGCCAGTGTTACGTAATGATACGACTTATCGATCGTTCACAAAACCTCTCGCGGCTGGTACTAGCGCTTGGGGTAAAAGACACCTGCTAAGTGAATGAATGACTGGTTCTACCTGCCCAAAATTATCAGGTATACATTTACTCTCTAAAGCCACGGCTATCTTATGTGCAAGTCCCTGTCTTTTAGGACATTTCGCTTGAACATGACCCCATTCCTTACACACGTAACATTGTATACCTTGACGACCTGGATCTCTAACTGACCCAGTTGTCTCAGCTGATTTCACAAGCTCCCTAGGCATTTGCTTCGTAGACTGGTTTCCAGAGTACAGTCTTTTGAAACTACGTTATGTTTTTTCCCTTTCTATCTTCTCTCTTTCTGCTTCCCTATTCAATTCTATCTTTCCCTTTCGGCCTGTTTTTTTCTAGTTATTTCTTACCCTTCTCTAATTCTATCCTTTCTTTTCGGGCTGTTTTTCTAGTCCTCTCTGTTTCTTGTCGGTCTGTTGTTCTAGCTTTATCTTTTTCTTTTCCGACTGTTATGTTGTTATATCCCGCCCTTATCCGACTGTTTTTTAGTTCTATTTTACCATTGTCTAATTCCATCAGCTACGTCTTGTTTTAAAACAACAATTGGAACAAACATATGCTTCTTGACCCTTGTACTGTTGTACTATTCATAAACTGATAAACCGCACAGTTTCAATAAGTCCTTGTATCGGCCACTCGCACTCTTCATGGATCCACCATATCTACAGTCATACGTATACACACGTACAAACAGCATACAGCACCCGTGAATTAGGTACCTCTACAGTCGTGGCTCCAACACATGTACATACTTACATACATACATACATACATACATACATACATACATACATACATACATACATACATACATACATACATACATACATACATACATACATACATACATACATACATACATACATACATACATACATACATACATACATACAGACATTAAGACAGCTCTCGACAGTTCTACGCTTAGGCTACAATAAAACCAAACTGGTATTAATAATGAGTTCTGAAAAGTCTCTGGATATATTCTAATACACTAAACTCTAATAGCAACATGTAATTCAAAGTTCACAACGTTTCAAATCTGCGTTGTTATAAATTAATCATTCCACGATATGACATTACAAACTTAATAAGCTTCACATATCAAATGAAATATGAATTTATCACTCACCCCTATGACTGAAAAAAGAATGGAGAGCGTACACTCCTCGACCAGATTCAAAACGACCAGTGTGTCGATTACAAATTGATCTTGCTTAAATCCATAGAACAGTACGTAAAACTCAGGGTAAAATACCCGTGCATATCTTGATTATAATCTCTCTCATCGCAATTAATTTCCAGATAGATACATGTTAGTTCCGACGTTTACCTGGAAAAACACTATTTCACCCTAGATAACGAAAAAATAGTCAAATATTTCTAAGGCATAACCCATTTTTGTTTCTAATTCTGTGACATTCATATATTCGGCCCCTTCTACAGTACCATATTTACAACAATGGTATACTACACATCCTTTTCCTACCGTTGCTATATAAATTCAAAAATACTTATCAGCGTCGCATTTCCCACAGCTTTTATAATTCCTAGTTTCAGCCAAGCTAGTTTTTCTTTGCATTGAAACACCATATGTGTTTTAGTTCCTCCAATGTCTTATAAACGCCCTGCATTCAGGTCAGTATTCGATCCTGTGCGAACAGTTATTAATACGGGCTTCCGGTTATGAGCTTGACAACGATACTAATGAAGTTACTAATTGATATTCACGCATTTATAAAAGACTTCATTTTAACTAACATACAAAAGGGTCAATTCAGTCGGGCCACATCCAATGGGATATGGGTGGTGGCGGTAAATAATGTAAGCAGCCTTTTCTTAAAACATTGAAATTCCCACTGAATCAAGCTATATCGAAACATCTATATTAGCACCAGTAGTGATATTGTTGTGACAGCTCATGCAGTTTATATTACCTTTTCTGTATTTCTTATTTTTAACAAGTATTTAACTTATATCTACGAATTGCTTAAATTGATTTGCAACCCATCATGTTCCCAGCAGACCATATAATATGATACTGATATTTTAAATTCATTTCATAACTGGAACTGATATTCACTCAATAATATTAACCCCACGGTTTGGAGGAGGGTGAACTATTATGAGAAATATATTATGTATTATATAACTTCTGTTATTATGGTTTCAATGTAAGATAGTTCCTATGTGAATTCAAAGCATTCGTGCCAAGTATTCGTTGCATACCATCATCTGTTATACATTTTACGATTACTTAAGAAAGAAATAAAAACGATAAACCTTGTCGATTAAGCATCTTATGTAATAATGTAAATTATTCGCCCATATTTGGATATTTTGCATCTTTAAAACGTTGGTCGATAACGTCTAATATATTTTGGCAAGATGCAGTTGATGCAGTTGATGGGATCCTTTTTCAAGCATCTGAGGTGGTGGAATGGTCAGAAGCAGAGAAAGCCTGCCAGCAGAATCATGGTAAACTATTCCAGCCAAGAGAAACATCATTAGATGCATCTCTATTCAGCGAGTGTAATTTAAACTATGATTTATGGGTCGCTGCAACATACATCAACCGTATTAATGTTGGATCAGGTAGGTATGTTCGTATTTAGAAAACAGTTTAATGATATTCATTAGATACTTGTTTTCAATACAATCCTTTATTTCATAAGTTTTATTTCATGGACACCTTCACTAACACCAATAACTTGTAACACAAAAAATATGATTATAATAATTGAAAACTTCGGAACTCCGTAACATAGTATTTCCATAATATTTTACATGCATACGTATAACTAGGTAATGTATTTGGCTTTACTCTTAGTTACATATTCAAAATCAAAATTCAGCCATGTTTGACCTTTCCTTATGATTCGCAAATCAGTACATTTATTTTGTCAAAAGGTGTTGTCGGTAGCTTCTGCAATCTATATTACGAACCACAGTTTAGTTCTGCCTACGATTTGGTGGATCATTTATTTCGTTTCCAAATAATCTATTTTATTCTGCTGAACACTGCATCGTTTTGAGAACTGATATACATATTAAGTACAGAAAATGGAGTAATATGTATAACCTTTATTAAATATTCTTGGATAGTAAATGTGTAACAATACAACCAAAGTAATATCAACACTTTATCTGTGCTTTCCTATATTTTTTAAATCATTTTGCAATGACTAGGACATTGAAATTGAAACCGCGATAGAGGATCAAATTTATTGTATGATATATTTCTCGAAAGATGGTAATTGGTCGCATCCAAGCACTAAAGTAAAATTGGCCATGATTGACATACATTTCGTTTAACAAGTTTATTTTACAGCTTCCATGGGTGATCCATTCATCAGGTGTGAAATGTGTAAAATAGAAGAAAGTTGTGGAATGACCTGTTCTTACAAAGCATGTAAAAACAACGTATTATGTGAGGGTCAATATGGTACGACATTTATCTTTTTATCTTCACATATTTAACAGTAGCATGTAAGAAGTTATGAATTGAAAAACATTCACTAAATTGTTTCCCATAGCAGCAGAGAGGGTGAACAGACCACTTTTTTAGACAAATTTTTGATTGAATCCTCAAAACGGAATATAGAGCCTTCTACGAAATCTCATATTTTAACCCCAAAAAATAAGTCTCCATTTAGCAAACGGAGACATTACGAGTTTTCAATCAATTTTGGTCGCAACGATGTGGTCATTCACCCTCTCTGCTGCTACAGGTTAACAAACATAATAAATGATTTCAACCAAATATTTGATCGTGTCCGATACGATATCGTTTCCGAGGATCATGTAAATTTATTGTTATATATCCATGCGGGGTTGACTGAGCTTTACTAAAGAAATTTTTTAATTGATTATGATCCATATAACTGCAGCACCAAGTTTGCCAAATATTTCTAAGAGTATGAGTATCAACTCCGTTAAACACAAGCAATAAATTGCAGTTATCTCTGATCACCTTCGGAATTTGAGTATACCGTTGAGTGACATATATCACGTCAGTGTTTTAATGCCTGCCTCTGGAAAATATCCTAGCGGGATTCTTTTGATTGTCTAACATCACATCGTCGTATACGACTAAATTGTTAACATCTCCATCAATATCATCAATGCTCGGTGCTTCATCGATATCGGTTATAAACTCAATAATACCCTCGCCGGATTTTTCTACCGCGCTGTCGTTAAAATCTTTTAGCACATTGTAACATCGCTGATCGTCTACACTAGGAGCTATCAAATACAACTTGTCCCATTTTATCCATCTCGTTATTAAATTAAGTAGCAGTTGTGTCTTGCCGGATCCATATGGTCCGATTATAATCATTCTAATTGAATTCGGCAACATCGCATGGTGTTTAATAGGTTCCCGTCGTCGGGTAGCTGAAAAATCAATTATATCCATATCTCTATACATAAATTATGGATCTATATTGTGTGAAGTGTAAAAAGCGTACTAACACAAATGATGTGACGACGATTACAACTAAAAATAACAGATCAGCACTAACTGGTAAATGTGCAACATGTGGTACAAAAAAATTTAGATTTGTTTCTTCAAAATCAAAGATTTTACAATCCGGAGATGTTTTAAAAAAAAAACGAGGAGGTGATATCGCAGCCAAATTGTCAAACCTCCCTGGAACCCCATGGGCAAAGTACCCCGGAGAAAAGCACCTTCCAGGATATAGCTACTGTGGCCCCGGAACACGATTAGATATCAGACTTGATGATCAAAATCTCCCCCGACCCGGCGAGTATCCGATAAACGCTATTGATAAGGCGTGTCATGCTCATGATGTTGCATATAAAAGCAGCAATCTGCAAAACAGGCATCTCACAGATTTGAAATTATTTCATGCGTTAAATGCTATTCCTGATAAATCTTTCAAAGAAAAATTGGCTTCATGGTTGGTAAAATCAGCTATGAAAGGCAAATTGATGTTAGGTGCCGGTAATTAATAACAACATGGAATCAATTTATTATTCTCCGAGGGGATACTGGATGGGTAACGCGGCAATCAATAAACTCGCCAACGCCGCAAAAATGAAAAAGACCACTGCGGCTAATTGGTTATCCAAACAGGCTATATGGCAAATTTATCTACCGCGTCCTAAACAAATCAATTTCTCGCATTTTGATGTTACTGTACCCAATGAAGTTCATCAGGCTGATTTATTGTTTTTACCACATGACAACGGTTACAAATACGCGCTAACCGTAGTTGACGTTGCGAGTCGATACAAACAAGCAGAACCGCTAAAAACAAAATCATCACCTGAAGTTGCTTCTGCATTTGAAAAGATTTATCGACGAGGCCCACTACGCTGGCCAAATCTGTTACATGTCGATCCTGGCAAGGAATTTCAGGGTGTGGTTGCATCTACAATGAAAGATCACAATGTCACCATCAGACGAGAGCATACTGCGTTACATCGCGATCAGGCAATTGTTGAACGATTTAATCGGACTCTTGCTGAGCGGTTATTTGGATATCAATACGCAAAAGAATTCATCCAAGAAAAGCGATCCCGTGAATGGGTCAAAAGGTTACCAGGGGTAGTTGCAGCGCTAAATAACGAGATTACCAGAGCAATCAATATGAAACATAACAACGCAATAAAATAAAAGTATATACCACAACCACAGCGGGATAGCGTTTCTCAACCAATTCTTGGTAGTAATGTCACTGTCAGGTATTTATACGAACCAGGAGAGCTTGAAAGTGGTAAAAAAAAGGCTACTGATCCTATTTGGAGTGTTACTGCACACAAGATATCTACTATAACACGATCAACTGGTAGACCTCCAATCTATAAATTGGATTTAACTGCCCCTCATCGGGGGTTTACACGCGAACAATTACAAGTGATTCCTGATGATACTCAATTGCCACCGCGGGGTCTTAACTAGCGCCGTTGCGTCTGTTGCACTCAAGACAAGTTAACATCACATTGTTTCTGACATGACCGAGACTGTTATTTTTTCTGTCTACGGTAAATTGGCGAGGATCTTTATCCGAATACTGCCAACGCATTATACAATTGCAACTCGCGAAGTGATTATTCTGTTTGCTGCTTCAGTGTAATTATTAATTCAGCATCAATGTCAAATTCTCGTTGTTTTTTTTTTTTTTGTCTTGATGTTTGTAACCGGAGAGTTTTTTATCGATAATTTTAACATCAACGATGCTAGCATCATCCATTGGGGTGTCATCATCGAAAACAATTCTTCGAAGCTGTTTTTTTTTTTTTCGTACTCTGGATACTGCAAGATAGACTAAATTCGACCATTCGATGTGATTATCCACCATCCAAACAATTGTATCCGATATAGTCAATCCCTGTGAAGAATGTATCGTCGCTGCGTATCCTAGCATCCATGGGGATTTATTAGCACGCAATGCATCTTTAACGACGCTGATATCAACCAGCACAATATCATTTAATACGAGAATTTGTTTTTCACTTTGTCCTGGAATATCAACTTCTATATTCTGTTTTCGTGTATCCGAAGGCCTATAACACAACGGTACTGGAAGTGTTGCACATTTTTCTTTATGCAATTCAAATAAGTTCATCTGAAGTGTGTCTCTGACTATTTTTCTACTTGCAATTATCAAATCGTTTGGTCTCCACTCTTCCCAGAAATCATTCATTAGAGTTTCTGAAATTACTTCACGAGCTATTTCACACAGGATTCTATCCGGTTGTAATCTAATAAGCGCTTTGAACTCCCGTAATTGTTAATCAAGTTATCTATAATCAGTGGTAATTTCTTCATAATAGTCTTCAAAACCCTTTATCCATTCATGTGGGGATGCACCGATAAATGGTGGTGGTTGGCCGTGATCACCGCACATGACGACTTTTGTATTTTTCAATAACAACCACTCGATAAATGTTTGTAATACATCTAATGACACTGTGCATATTTCATCCCAAATTATGATTTCAGGAATGAATTTATCACCCATTCGATCAGGGGTCCATTCATCGCCTTTCCATCGAAAGAAACTATGATAAGTACAGGCATTTACCCCTCGTTGTTTCATCTCTCTGGCGAGTCTGTGAGTAGGTGTTAGGACAATCATGTTTGATTTTGAAACGCTAGCGTTTCTATGATATAATTCAATTGCACGAGTTGTCTTTCCTGACCCACCACAACCGTTTAATAAACTGTCTTATATCTACATATTGGATCAGATACCGGTGGTGCATTAGAAAATTCGGATTGAATCTCATCACACTTTAAGTACTTTTCATCCATGATAACATCTGCCTATTCACAATACTCATGTAGCGTCTCCTTTTTAAATCTCCAACATCACCAATTTACCTCCGGATCTGTGAATTTAGCTACATCTGATTTGTATTTCTCGTGGATATACATAAAATCAGTGGCTACTCTAACTGCGGTATTAGGAAATCTATTTATCATCGAAAATAAATTGATAGAAGCATAAGCTAGCATAGAACTTCTCAAATGCGTATATTGTTTAATATATCCATCACAATAGGTAACAATTGTACCTAATCGTCTTCCATCGGATAGGAAAGCGTCTTTACGATTTACAAGTTTTCCCTGCTTCGTTAAATTCGTTGCAATAAAATCGTATTCAGCGATGTCTATGATCAACCGCGAAGAATATTTTGCATTGTCGTATCTTCCACCCTGGGTAAATTTACCAATTATTCTTCGTCCAAAATCTTTTGATTGTTCTTTTTTAATTTCAAATAACTTCTGAGACCAATTCATGATTTGTTCTTCATTGAAATCTGGAAACTGTTTTCGCTGTTCGCTAATTATACGATCTAGATCGGGTTGTGGTAGCCAAACTTCTTTCTGAGCTCGATAGCATATAATAGCTTCGGAAACAATCAACGATATTAGCATACCACAATCAATCATATATCGTAGTAACACTATTGGCATCCAGGCCTTTTCAGATATATGTCTACCAAGCCAAACATAACTACACGGATATAACCCTGTAGCGAGTTCAAATGATATCACACGAGCGAATCCGGTTAAATCAAAATCAGGTAATGTCCCATTAATTGCAACACGAGTCATTTCATATGTGGGGTGTCCAAATCTTTTAAAATAGTTACTACATTCTCCATACCCTAGAAAACTTCCAGGATAACACGCGGATATATCAATTGAAATCATACCGCCACGATGGTGTTTTGTATTCCACAGTCCTCCATGACCAAATTCGATGCAACTCAATTTAACGTCCTCGAGAAAATCACTTCGTGTTGGACGCCATGAGTTTTTTCTCTTGCGAAGTGAGCTACCACTGATGGAATAGTTAAACTATCCGTTAATAATTTTTCATGGGACCTCTCCGGTGAAAAATCATTAGCGATTTTTCTCATTCTGTTATCTAATTCTTCAATGCGATATAAATCACCATTTGGTCTTACAAATTGATCAAATCCTATTTCGGGATCTTCATCACTTCTAAGTAACCACACTGACACAGGATCATCCTTACACAGCGTGTGAATAGCATCGAATAATTTCTCATTATAAAAAACATCCCCGACGAACTCCTTAGGGATATATCTCACGGTTCTATCTCGTGGAAATATTGTTACTGCAGCCGTCCACGCGTGTTTGTTATGATCAATAATTTTAATTGGAGTTCCTCGCGATTGATATTTCGGTTCGTATAATACTTTTCTGGTTATTGTCGTTACTGATATTGGGAATTTTAATGATGCTTCTAATTTAGCTATATCAGAAATCTTTGCACTGTCCTGTTTCACTGTCAGTTCCCATTCGGTTATTTTCCTACGTCACAGATCAGTTAGTTTATTTCCTCGGGATGCATTTGTGAAGTGTTCCATTACCCGTGTTGCTACACAATTCAGTGAACTAGAATATTTCATAGGAGCTAGTTTTGCAATATCGGGTTTATCATTTAACGGATATATCCCATAAACAATTGCTGTTACAGGATATGATCTTTCGTAGTATGGTTTGTCAATTCCAGTTAGAATTCCTGGTTTGGAATCTCTACTTACAATGACAGTTTTTTTATCCTTGAAGATTGGTTCAAATTTATCCCTGATAATCCATTTGCCTTCGACTTCGATAATGAATTTTATTCTGAAAAAATACTTATGTTGGGAATTGCTTTGCAATTTACCCTTGAATTTCCAGCCCCTTGGCGGGCCAAGGTGTGAAATTATCTCAGCTGCTCTTTCATCGTTCATAGTAGCATCGATGTTGGGTACATTGACATCTTCATCAATAATTCGAAATGTCGACCAACATTATGCTGCACCGTCTCGGTAGAATTCATTAAAACACTCCCTGATTTTACTTAGTATAGTTCTATCACCGATTAGACGTTTTGGTGTATCAGAGACTCTATCGAGATTGAATTTAGCATTTTTCCAGGGCTTAATTTTCGATAATCTCTTAAACTCCTTATCGAGATTGAATTTAGTATGTTTCCAGGGCTTAATTTTCGATAATCTTTGGAATTCTTTCATGGTATAATCAATGAATTTAGTATTTTTCCAAGGCTTAATTTTCGATAATCTTTGGAATTCTTTCATGGTATAATCAATGAATTTAGTATTTTTCCAAGGCTTAATTTTCGATAATCTCTTGAACTCCTCCATGTTATAATTAAAACAAGTATTTAAATAGAAAAATATAGTATAATGAATCACTGCAAGTGGATAATGATTGGATCAACAACCCCGTGTAACAAATCATGCAGAAGCGAATTCTGTTGGTATCATTTAAAAAGCGTTCGCAACGGTTCTTTCGGTCCTCTCCCATGCCTCCATTGTGGGGCTGGGGTAAGGGGAAAATCGCAGTTGTGTCTTGCTTGTGGGGGTAAACGATACAGGGAACTAAAACGCTATTATGACAAACGAATAAAAAATGTAGTCATTGACCCCAACGATGACAAAATCATAAAAAACCCTCAAGATTATATCAAGTGGTTTATAATTAAAGCAGATATAAATTAGACAAATAGTATTATTATACAAATGAGCCAAGATTTCAGACCCCATCAAGTGCTTGTTAATTACGAAGCCTCCAGTGATGGTGTTGTCAGGCACCGCAGACTAAAAGAACCGGTTGGATTTCTAAATAATATGGGATATTTGATGTTTTCAGCTGGGAGGAAGAAGTATCTCTGTCACAAAGCCATCTATGAAGCATTTTACGGATTAATCGAAGACGGCCTTGTGATTGATCACATAAATGGCGTGAAGACTGATAATTGTCTTGTGAATCTTCAAGCCGTCTCACAAAGTCGGAATGCAAAATTAGGTGGAACTGGCAAATACGCAAAACGCCCTAGGGGGGTCAAATCGTTTGATTTATAAAATAATGAAGAGAGAAGCTTTCAGTCGATAAATGAAGCCAGTAGATACTTTGACATTTGTATGCCTTCAATATGATTTGTTGCAGAAAATATAATTAAAACTGCTCTGTCTAAAAGAAATGGTCATAAAGTAAAATTCGTATACATCTGAAACGATTCAAGGGAGATAAATCCTTTATGGATAAATCCGCCGCAACTTACACTCTACTCACTAAGTGCCCTTGTATTATGACGTCAAAAGAATTGTGTCGTCTTCTATTTACCTGTATACCTTGAAAAGGCGCGCCGCACACGTGACTGTAATGGAGTAATACATAGTTTCGGTTAGAGTTGTATTTTTAACAATTTCTAAAACCTTTTATTGTCGCTTTGACTAAAACTGCATTATTTAAACAGTTGTATTTATTTAGATCATCTATAATACACTTTTAGTACAGACGTTCTTTATCGCGCTCAGCCGGAAGTGTTTTCCATTCATTGAATAGGTGGGATTGAAATTCCTGTATACAGCACTTTGTGATTTAATCGATAATGTGTTTGTCTAGAGAATTAGAACAGAGAAAATATACGCTGTTATTTAACAACTATTATTTTGTTAAGTGCTTCATTTAAAATATGTATCTGTTTTAAATGTTGTGAAACAGCATTAATAAGTAATTCAAGGAAATAAAATAACACACCCGTGAATCAACGCTGCTGTATTTGTCACCTTATATATATATTACGGCTCGTAATAAGCTTGGGGTTTTCGAAAGCCAATCGACCAATCAAAACTAACCAATTAACACAGGCGTGTGGTTGTCTTTTGTCAATCATGCAGCCAGGTTAATTTAGTTTGGTTGCTTTTGATTGGTTGGATTGGCCGTAGAAAATCTGCCCCGTCGTTTCATGTTTGTGCTGTCTTGTGCCGTCCCACATCATTACATCACAAATTCCATCATCGTTTCATTGAATTATAATCCATCCTAAATTAAGTTAATTAAGTATATGTATGACTACAATCTGCCGCAACACTCGAGCGGAGATTATATATGGCATTGTGCCGCCCCACATCATTACATCACAAATTCCATCATCGTTCCATTGAAATATAATCCATCCTTAATTAAGTTAATTAAGTATATGTATGCCTACAATCTGCCGCAACACTCGAGCGGAGATATATATGGCATTGTGCCGTCCATATTTAAGTTAATTAGTAAATGTTGTGATGTCCCCCAAGCATATCTTCTGGGCGGTCTAAGATGGTGTTTGCCACGTTAGGCCTCCCTTTCAGAGATGTACGCTTTGGGGTTTGTTATGATGCCCCCCAAGCATATCTTCTGGGCGGTCTAAGATGATGTTTGTCACCTTAGACCTCCCTTTCGGAGATGTATCCTTTGGTGTTTCCTTGGGCTTCCATGGCACGCACACCATCGCATCACAAATTTCATCATCGTTTCATTGAATAATTAACTTACCTACAATCTGCCGCAACACTCGAGCGGAGATATATACGGCATTGTACCGTCCATTAATTAACTTAATTAAGTATATGTATGCCTAAAATCTGTCACAACACTCGAGTGAAGATATACGGCATTGTACTGTCCATAAAAAACGAACCCCCAATTTGTTTTAATAATTAAAGGTAAAATGTATTATATCTATATTTTTATAAAAATATGGATATCAAAGATGTAAATTTTATAATTGCTGAAATCTCAGATTTAAAAAATAGGGGGGTAGTATTATCTAAAGATCTCGACTGTGACAGGATTGCCTCGGAATATGAAAACATTGAGTATCAGTCTAGTAAGGGTCGTTATGTTTTACCTAATATGTACAGACTCGTGAAAGAAATTCAAAAGTCCATCTATGCTTGTTTGTATGGTAACGATATTGATGTATTTATAACGCTATTTAGCACCGTTGAAGCAATACGTCAAGAGCTCGGCCAAGAGTATCAAAAACGAGCTGAAATTAGTTATAAAGTTCGTAATCTTAGAAAAATATTAAACGAGGAAAAACCAGTATCCTAACCACATGAGCATTACTATAAAAAAAGGCCTTCATTAATTTTCAGTAAAAAATAATTTTTTTTAGCGTTTTTGGTAACACTCACATAGGATTTTCTCCTGAAAGGATACTCAGCAGTTTGGGCTTGCTCATGCAGTTATGTGCGTACTGGATGATCTGGTTGTGATAGCAAGTAATCACCGCGACGCCTCCATTTACAATTTTGAAACCCCCAGCGATGTTATTTCTGAAACACTCGCGGATAGCGTCGTGCAGTTTAACCTTGTCGGAGATGGATACGTTAGCTTGATAGTACATTTATTTAATGACTCAGCTTTTAACTGTGATAGTTTCACATTTGAAAACTCAGTTCACAAACACTATATGGTAGGTGAATCGCTTACAACGAAATTAGCCCGAGAGCGGCTAGCAGCAATTAAAAAGTTTATACCGGTTCGAGACAGACTTCGCGAGAAACTTCAACAACGACAACAAGCGCAGACTGACTTTTCTGTGTCAAGTGAACAACTGTTCGCCCCGGTAACTAAGGCGACCAGCGATGTGAAAACAGCAACAGAACGAGCAATATTTGGGGATATTCCTGAGGAAGGCAAGCGACGAAAAGTGCCTGTTCTTGGTGTGCTTGAAAAGATAGCAGCGGAAACTGAAAAGACATCAGCGTTGTTACAAAAAAAAACCTGGTCCGAAAAAGACCAATGATAAAATAGTAGATGAATTACGCGCGCGATTTAATGAAGAAGGGTTAGCAGACATTGATAAGACTGAAGCAGCAGAGCTTCCTGCACTTGTTGTTACGACGTATGAAAACAGAAAAAAGAAGTTAAAACCAGAACAGCACAAGTATGTAAAAGGTATACAACATTGGGCTGATATATTTTACAAAATTAAAACTAAAACAGGTAAAATTGACAGCGACAATACGTCATATATTGAATATCTCAAAATGGTGAGTACAGCGTATAATAAATATGAAGAACGAAAATCACAAAGAAAACAACAAAGACTGCAGCGGGGGCGACAACAAACTGCAAAATAAATATCTTTTTCACCTGCTAAACAAGAAAAATCTAAACAACAATTACCACCCCAAGCTTCGCTTGGACTTTTGCCTGGACCATCTGATCGAGATGATGATGATCCTTTTAGTTATTTACAAGGAGCGGATTTCGAAAAACTGGGGTAAGCATCTGATTATAGTAGTGGGGAGGGATTTTCTAAATCTCAGAAATTGCCAGTAATTTCAGGGAGTGGTCTAGGTACTTGTCCTGGTAACATTCTCAGTGATATCTCACGGCTGGAAGTTCTCATCGGGGCGAAGCGAGCCGGAAATAACTCTCCGGAAATAATTAATGAGGCCGCTGATATTTGCAGGCGATTATTTGCCGGTGGTATCATGGACATTAATGTATATCGAGAACTCATTGCTGAATTAGTTGAAAATCACAGAGACGCCCATGGTTATGATGAAAATCTTATGGATCTCAGCGATTGATCACTAATTGAAAAACTACTAGTTTTATAACAAGATGATTATACACTACAACCATGATAAACCCGTAAGCGTCTACGTGGTGAACTCACGATTGCCTGTTTATAGAGCATATTACGGAGATTGTTTCGGCAATACCATTGCGGGGTTATTTACAAGAATGGCTCCAAAAGTGGCGCCATTAGTTAAACAATTATCAATGAAAGCCATTGATATTATTCTTGATAAGGGAATCAGCGCTGTTGGAAATCTTGCCGGAATGGCATTTTCTGCCGCGAAAGATAAAATAGCATCATTGGTGCGAAGACGAAAAAAGCAACCAGTTGTACTGCCATCAACTACAGTGATGCCTGCAAAAATCAGCAAAGAAATAAATAGCGCAGTGGAAGAAAAATTAGCGTCGTTGGCGAACAGTAACCAAGATGATATCGCAAACATGATAGCAGGAAGTGGTTTGAAACGAAAACAAAAACGACGATGATTACAAAGAATTTCACAATTGAAAACACTAGTAATGTTATAAATGTTTAAACGAACAGCTGATCCAGCGTTAGATATGGAAGCCCAAGTACGCAAAGATGATTCCGTCCGCGATTATCAATTTTATTCCTATCATGCAATACAAGCAGATATTCGATCGCGAATTGAACTTCAAGTCCATGATACCAGCAAATACTTTCTACTCGCTGCAACGTTTATCGAAGTAGACGGAGAACTTGTACGACTTACTGATACTCCTGCTGTACCCGCACCGTATCCAGATGGTACCAAAGTCGGCTTAATCAATAATGGTATCATGGCGATATTTGAATCCGCGAGATATCTCATTGACGGAAAAGAGATTGAGTCTATAGAACGTGATGTTGATGTGGCAACAACAATAATTGGGTTAGCAAGATATTCCGATGATTATACAAGATCAGCAGGTCCGTCTATGATGTTTCCAAAATATAATAAAAACACTGCTGGACACACTCAATTTATTGTACGACGACCAAATGATCGTGCTGGTCCTCCCGCCCCTGCTGGTATCGAGGATATGATTATAAATACTGATACCCAGTACAATCTAGGAGCTGCAACACGAATAGCAATGTTGGCAGGGCAACGTAGATCGTTTTCATGTGCGATTCCGTTGCATCATATATTCTGATTCTGTAGAAATGTACGAAAAGTTATTTATGGAGCGAAGCATACAGTAGTACTCGTGCGAAAGGGTAGTGACAATGATGCAATCTGGAGAATTCCAGGGGATCCTGCAAATCCAGATGCTGACGCTGGTAAAGTCATTTTAACTAAATTGGTCTTGTGGATGCCAGTAATGACCCCATCAATTACCACAGAACATTTATGGATGCGGGTGGCAAATCATTGCTAAGTTGGCTAACAACAACAACAGATGTTAAGCAATCAAATATCAATGGCACATTTACATGGAACTTGGCATCACAACAAGGCGTTTCAGCTCCACGTCATATATTTATCACGTTGCAGGATATGACAAGAGTGGAATCACAATTGCACAGTCATATGATATTTGATCAATTAGGAGTTACTGAGGTTTCGTTGAGAATAAATGGCCAGCAGGAACCATCCGAAGACATACAACTTAATTTCGGTCAAAACCATATTGCGCGTGTGTACCATCGTATGCTGTCATATATGGGCCGTGATCAAAATGTTGATACTGTTTTGCAAATATCGCAACATGATTTTAAGAACTTGTATCCGATCTACTACTTTTCGATGGAACATCTTGATTTAACAAGGCAATCCGTCGTTGATATACACTTCAGAGTCAATGTCCTTCGTGGCGCTATTGCTAATTATAGAGCGGTTGCTGTTATTCTCAGCGACAAATCAATGTTGTTAGAAGGTGTTGGTGGACGAATGAGAATCGTTGATGCACCAGTGGAAAATATGTAAACGAAACTTGAAGAGTTTCCAATTAGATCAATTGAAAGCATAAATGTGTTTTACAATAAAATGACATATAGTGTTGTTAGTGTCAAGCTGACTGATGGTCAGGTCAATAAATTGCGATCAAAATCCGCTAAAGAATGTGGAACCACAATAACGTTAAAACCAGCGCAGATGTCCGGCGGTACACATAAAATATCACTGACGGATCGTCAAATAAAACATTTCAATGATGCGCTAAAGAAACGGCGAGGGGTTCAAATTGTATTTTCGAAATCTGCAATCGCCAACATGATAATATCAGGTGGTATATTTCCATTGTTAGCTGCAATACCAGCATTAATTGCAGCGGCTGCCCTAGCGGTGGCGAAAGCGGCAGCGTTGGGAGCCGTTGGGACCGCGGTTGGGATGGCGTTGAAAAAGGCAACTGGGAAAGGATATAAAAAAGGGAAAGGGGTTGTACCTACCAGGAACCCCGTATTCATGGTACAGCGGGAGATCCGTTCACGGATCCGGCCTGAGAATACCTGGAACGGTTTATTAGTTGAAAGCCCAATTCTCCATATGTCCAATTTTGATTTAATTGATGCTGCTAAAAAAACTAGCGATAAAAAAACTTCAGAGGGGTTTTTATGAGAGATCAATTACCGAGAAAACCTAAACGCGTTGAAACCGGTATCATCAATCTTGATAACAGCAGCGGATAGGGAACTCACTGGGTTGCATACGCGATCGATCCAAGTGGGATTGTCTATTTCGATTCATATGGGTTAGCTCCGCCAAGCGAGTTTATGCGGTATATAAATTCTTCGATGAAACTCAAAGAGTTTCCGATTTTTTATTCCACGATGCCAACACAACAATTAAATGATCCACCGATATGCGGCCGTGAAGTATTAAATGTCCTCGCGGAGATGTCATCGTCACAGAAACCACCTCATCTGGTTGTAAATAAATACACGAGTGGGAAATTACAAGGTAATTTTAGAGAATAAATAAATGAAAAATACTAAAGCCTTTACAATAATGATTGATATTTGGGGACAATCTCTGTCAATGTCGGAACCCACCCCGGAAACATCTGCGGGGTCTATTGAGGATGTAAAAAAATAATTAAAGATGAAATCGCTGAGACGTTAAATTCAACAAGAGTTGACCCGAACGAAACAGTTGTATTTCAAGATCGCCAGTGTAAATTGAATATCAGTAATATATCCGCTGTATATCCGCTGTATTCCAGCGGCGGACAACTTAAACCAGGCGAACTTGTGTCTACGATCACCGACGCGATTGACGCCCACGCGAGCGTGATTGCCACCCGCGGCCGTGAGCTGGATGATCATAAACGAGGTTATAGTACTTTTCGCAAAAATGTCGTACATAAATTCTTTGGAACCCCGCTTGTGGTTGGCATGACTCTCGCTGAAATTAAAAAACTTTCTATCTTTATTCTTTTTTAACAAGGACGCGGGAAGGATAATGAATGGAGATGAAATCAAGGCAAATTATCTCGATATTTACAATTACATTTCTAAAATAATAGAAAATCTTGAAAAGGTACAAAAACCCACTAACGACGTCATTGTTAAGTTATTTGGATCCCCACTTGTGGCAGGCATGACTCTCGCTGAAATTAGCGAGTTTATCGGCAAGCATACTCACAATGCCTACGTCGCTAATAGTTTCTTTGGTGCCCCGGCTACATCCACGATGACTCTCAAAGATATTAATATGTTTATGGTGAGACAAACAACACTTAATACCATCGTGGATAAATTTTTAGGGAGAACACCTGTGTCTGAAACCACATCTCTGACAGGCCCAACCCTCGCTGAAGTTAAAAAAGCTATTGACGAACAAAAACCCATCAACGAAGTGGTTAATAGGTTCTTTAGGGGCAGTAAACTCCAAGATATCATGACAACATATGCTCGGTTCGACGCGCATTATAGAACCCAAGTAAGTTCCCCACTTGGTGGCATGACTCACGTGGAAATTAACAACTTTCTATCACTGTTCTTTTTTAACAAGGGTGCGGGAAGGAAGATGAATGAAAATGAAATCAAGGTAAGTTATCTCGAAATTTACGAAGATATTCTTAAACTAAAAGAAACCTTTGAAAAGGTAAAGATTCCGCATCCAGACGTAGGCGTTAAAAATATCGTGTATACGGTCGATCATGGGACCTTAAATTGGTTAAAAGAATCTAGTGTTAGATTGCCAATCGATATCGGGGAGTGGCCCTATGGTATCTACAGGATGACGTTAATCTCTACCAAGCAATTTGATATCATCGTGAAAGGTAAAACCTACTTTGGTGGCACCGCGACAGTAATTATCAATGGTAAAGAAGAATTTGAGATTGTCGCGGTTGATAGTACCATTAGATCAAAAATACCCTGGTGTTCAGAATTTGTAGGTGAAGTAGACAACCCCTGATCTACTACCCGGAAGTTGAAGAATAATTTAAAACACTAACGGGTTTAAAATAACAATGACATCGATGAAATCAATTGAACCGATAATAGTCCCGTTGACGGAGTCAGCGGTATCACAATCGCATCGATATCGATATGATACCGTGAAAAAAATTTCCGCGAACTTGAAATCACTTTCTGAGCGTTATCGTGAAAAAATGAAAAAATACCGACGCAGCGTAGCACTCATCGACATCACCGTGTACTCGGTGTCCGGTGTGATGGCCAGCGCCGGGGTTATTTTGTCGACGGTGACCATGATGGCTCCAATTGCAGTTCCAATTGCTATCTCCGCGGCAACAACAATTGCGGCAGTCGCCACAGCGATAACTAAAAAGTTATCATCGTGTTCTCAGAAAAAACTCAGTAATTATACAGCTCGGTACCGGGTGGTATTTGACGCGTACTCTAAATTATCCGAGTTGATCTCGCTGTCAATAGAAAATTCGTTCATATCCGATGTTGAATTTTCCACGATGACCCAGTTGTATAACTCCGCGATGTTGAAATTGGAAATTGAAGACAGCGTTAACAATAATGTCACTCGAACTGCTTCAACGAATCGCGGAGAATACCACTCCGATACGAACAAGCATGATATCAATAGCATCAACAAACCCACAATGTAGTGTGAACTTTCCTTCTTCGATTCCAGTGCGTGAGATCGTGCTGGCAAAGTTACGAGTATATCATAGCTGGCCTAATATCAGATCGGTTGCATTTGGCGGTCAGCAACCCAAAACGCACTGGTGTTCTCGTATAAGAATAAACCCGATGGTACTCCAGAGTGGGAAACTGTTTCGTTACCAACTGGGTCGTACCAAATTAAGCAAATCAATGCTGAAATTCAGCGTAGAATAAAATCAATCACTGGAAAAGAATCAAAGATAGCTATTAATCTTCATCAACCGACGCTCTCGTCGTCGATCGAAATAAGCACAGAAGGATACATTGTAGATATCTATAACAGCTCGTTGAGAACAGTGTTAGGATGGCCTGAAAAACAACCTGAACAAAAAGAACCGGTTTATACACCCGAACCGAAAAAATCTGATTATGTCACCGACGTGATAGCACCTGAAAATCCAATAAAAAGTTATCAAGATCACAGAATCACTATAGAGTTTTTTGGTCTCGGATACCAACCAACTGGAAGAGAGAAGGAAGGGGAGAGAATAGAGGGATATCATTTTGTTAACGAACCTAAAATCGTTGAAAATTTCACAGCGATGAATAATGATTTTTCGCTGTTGTTAATATCTCTCAAATCTGGTACTCTTACCCGAGATGAAGTTATCAGCGTCGTAGAAACATGCAACAAAATTATCGACGATATGGAAACATTTAATTTGAAAATTATTCAAGATATATTAGATGATGATAATCCCCTATCGAGAACAACATTTGCAACAGACTATAAAATCCCCGTCAAAGATATTCCAACATTTAAACTACCAGGATATAAAGTACCAGAACTAAAAAAAACTTCTCAGTGACACCATCGATGTTGGTTTTAAAATAATTCATGATACGTGGAAAAAAACAACATCACCGGAAATAAAAATCCTCAAATTTAATAATGATCCAGATGGTGGCGGTAGGCATATTGCACCGCACAATGTAAATATTTCAACGGTGCTTGCGCTCAATTTAGTATGTGATGTTATCGAAGGAAGCTATCAAATTAATCTAGAGCAATCAAATCAAGCTCAGCAGGGATATACTCTTTATTCGTTTGCACCAATAGCTCCTCCAGGATTCCTAATTATTGAAAACCCAATTAATCCTGTCTAAATGCGATGCCATAATAATTCGTTAACAAGAATTAATTTCCGACTCACCGACCAGTCAAATAATTTAATTGATCTACAAGATGAGGTGTTAGTGATTAGTTTGTTTGTGAAATCATAAATGATTTTCGTCCCAAAGACTCGATCAAATATTCGGTTGAAATCATTTATTATTTTTGTTAACCTGTAGCAGCAGAGAGGGTGAATGACCACATCGTTGCGACCGAAATTGATTGAAAAATCGTAGGCTCCGTTTGCTAAATGGAGACTTATTTTTTTGGTTAAAATATGAGATTTCGTATGAAGGCTCTATATTCCGTTTTGAGGATTCAATCAAAAATTTGTCTAAAAAAGTGGTCTGTTCACCCTCTCTGCTGCTCCCATTTTAAAAAGATACACCCATTTGATTAACATTACTGCAGGACGAGAGCAGTTTTCTAGAACATAGAAATTGGCAAAAATTGTGCAAACTTTGTTTCTGCCTGGATTCCAAGTAGTACAGACTCCCTTGACGTTTATGTGTACTTTCTTTTGGCTTCATAGGTTGAAATTGAATGTGACTAGTTCAATGTTTACTGAAAAGTATCAGCCATACTTTTAAAGCTTCTGACGTTTATTTGTTAAAACATCATCTTGAATTTAGATTTTACAAGAAACTGGTGTTTGTTTTTGCCTTTATTATTAATCTTCCTGGATTGCAACACTTTTGTTATTAGATTTGCAATACCCTGAAACATCAACATTTTAGTGGATTCAATGGAAACATTGAGTGTCTTGTAGTTTTATTTCGTCTACATGTAAAATAAATATTGTAAACAACAGTTGAATTGGTCTTCTTATTTAACGACATTAATTATTTTACTGATGTGTACACATGAATGAGGCAAGATAGGTATTTTGGACTGGAGTTAGCACAGCGAACAACATTTGGGTTTGATTCTGGATCGAATGAAAACCCGGTGTGCTCTGAACGTGGTATACTAAATATAAACTGACCAGCTGTGTTTTGAACTTTTGTATGTTTCTGGTGCAGATATTGAGACAAACCAGAGAGAACTGAGTTACACTTTTCAATTCTTGAAAGTGCCAATGAACACACAAGTGGTTTAGTGGCATCAAGTAAAATATATTTGCGAATAGAGTTTATGCGTCTGAGATCAAGATATTTATCCATGCATTTAAATGTTCATGACATCTTGGAGCAATGTGAGAGTAGTGTCTAGAGTGACACCGAGGTTGTGTACCGACTGTGAATTTAATGTTGGTAACGCTGATACTTATTCATTGAGGTAAAGGATATGAATGAGAATGTCCTTGTGTTATGAACAGAATGACCTCTGTTTTATAATCATTCATCTGCAGCTTGTTACATGTCATCCATGATTTCAAATCATTAATGCACCTCTCTACTTCTTGGATGGCAGCATCAACTTCAGTGGGGTGGCTAGAATTGTTTATTAGGGTATCATCAGCGTACCATTGGTGAGACATTGGAATATGATCTATGCCACTTGCAAGCAGCTGAGTGTAAAGAAAGAAGGGGACAGATCCAATAACAGACCCCTGTGGAACACATCAACTTAGATCCACTGGACTGGAGTTTATTCCGTTTGCGGATGCAATTTGCATTTTGTTGACTAAGCAGGACTTGAACCATAGTACGTTTGTATTGTGAATACCAAATACATGTTGGAGACGGTGAAGTACTATATCATGGTCAATTGTGTCAAATGCTGCAGACAAATCAAGGAATGTGTGGATTGTAATCTGTCCGCCATCCAAAGCACAGGAAATGTAATTAACTACTTGCATAAGGGCAATATGAAGACTTTAAATTTCTAAAAACACTGTTTGAATTCAGATGAGATACAAGCTGAGTTGGAACAACATTTTCTAAGATTGTTTAATTGAACGGGAGATTAGAAACTGGGCTGTAGCTTTATAAATCGTTATGGTTGAGTTTTGGTTTCTTCAGCAGAAGAATCACAATGATAGTTTTGAAAACTGACGGAAATTCACTAGATGTGAGACATTTATTAATAACATCAGTTTGTGAAGGCTATATTGGATCTAAGCCCTCAAACAGCAGTGATGTTGGAATTGGGTCAAGTTCACATGACTTTTGTGCACTCTTTATAACGATCCATATAGACAAGTTAAAATGCTCCTACTTGTTGTCGCTGAAATTCTGAAAAGTAACTTATGGTAATGATGAGTCAATTTAAATTGTGTTGCCAATCATGTCTCTAATGGTTTGTACTTTGTCACGGAAAAAAATTATATATATGTCAGGAAGGTATGCTGGTGGAAAGGTGGTTGGAAATGATGTACATGTGTTCATTGACATTTGTTTGGTATTAATGAAAATAATGATAATAATAATAATAATGAGAACTTTGTATAGCACCAAATCCTTAGACGTGCCTAGCGCTTTACAACATATATCATGATATGATTAAAATAACAGCAACAAAAACATCATTCATGAAAGTAGATAATTGAACAAATACTGAAAGCATTTATGGTACGAAACATTAGTCGGTCTTTAAGTGTGTTCCTGCCATCGCAAAAGTGAGTTATAAGAGCACCTCTGTAAAGGATCACTATGTGTCTAATTTAAGTAGGATGTTCGTTCCACGTTGTTGGGTCTAGTTTGCTAAAAAACATAGTCCATATAACTTCATTTTCGTAGTGGGGATACTGAGTATAAACAATGCAATAATTATTTTCAGTAATTATCGTCTACTGGACGTTGCATTATAATGATGGTTTCTAAAGCGATATCAGATACCAACGCAGATTCTTAGTTGTCATTGCTAGTAAAACTGAATTTGTTATCATATAACTATGATATAAATAACCTTCAGTCCTCAGACATAAGACTTCAATACCAAGTCCACAATATCACTGCAATACAAATTCCAAAATAAGACAGCAATACCCATTAAACGTAAGACTGCAATACCCACTCTAACATAAGACAGCAATATCCACTTTAACATAAGACTGTAATACCCATTCCAACAGAAGACTGCAGGTATAACAGTACCTATTGCGCAAGTCCAGGTGGGTGGTGCTTAAGGTGTAGGGAACCTTGCATTCAGAAATAAACAACAACACTAGCTATGACCGAAAATATGCATGTTGTGACTAGATAAATCATACCCCTGTCTAGCTCTAGCAGAGTAATCTCTCTTAAATGCTATGGAATACCTGGTTCTGTCATTGTCAAATTGACAATCTAACATTGGTCTCTATGACAGTGTGTGACATGTATGCTGAAGTAGGATAGAAAGTATATTTATTTCATAAATCATTGGCATTGAGGTCTGTGGAAAACAATTGGTACCGTGATACCTGCAATACCTACACCAACATAAGACTGCAATATCCACTCTAATAAAAGACGGCTATAGGCCTGTTCAAAAAGGTTTGTAATCTTCCCTGATTTATTACCTCCCTTTGCATGCTCTTGAGAAAACAAAATTAAAATTGGTCTGTTCTCAAACTTTTGGGAGCAAAAATGGCACACACAAGGTAAGAAGAAAGATGTGTATGTTTATAAATATATATATATATATATATATATATATATATATATATATATATATATATATATATATATGTATATATATGAATATATATACATAATTATATATGAATATATATATACATACATATATATATATATATATATATATATATATATATATATATATATATATATATACATATATATATATGTATATATATATACATAAATATTCATATCTATATATATATATATATATATATATATATAATATATATATATATGAATATACATATGTATCTACTATGAGAACAAATAAAATCACTACATCTATATATATATATATATATATATATATATATATATATAAATATTTATAAATATATATATAGATAGATAGATAGATAGATAGATAGATAGATAGATAGATAGATAGATAGATAGATAGATAGATATATAGATAGATAGATAGATAGATAGATAGATAGATAGTTAGATAGATAGATAGATAGATAGATAGATAGATAGATAGATATATAGATATATAGATAGATAGATAGATAGATATATAGATAGATAGATAGATAGATAGATAGATAGATAGATAGATAGATAGATAGATAGATAGATATATAGAAAGATAGATAGATAGATAGATAGGTAGGTCGGTAGATAGGTAGGTAGGTAGGTAGATAGATAGATAAATAGATAGATAGATAGATAGATAGATAGATAGATAGATAGATAGATAGATAGATAGATAGATAGATAGATAGATAGATAGATAGATAGATAGATAGATAGATAGATAGATAGATAGATAGATTGATAGATAGATAGATAGATAGATATGGTATTATGATGAACTTTTTGTGGAATTCAATTATGTACTGAAATTTAAATTTTTTTGCTGCAGATAAAAGCTCAGTATCAACAGGGCTCGATATGGTCAAGTATCGGGGGTGTTGTTAATTGTTTTGCTCACCGGAAGTAGATTTAACAAAGAACATTTACTCCCGCAATGGAGGTAACAACCCTTATTGAACAGGCCTATACTCACTCCATCATAAGACTGTGACTGTAATACCTACTCTAACATAAGATTGCAATAGCACTCCAACATAAGACTGCAATAACCACTCCAACATCAGAATGCATTACCAACTCCAACCATAAAACTGCAACACCATTATAACATAAGACTGCAATAACACTCTAACATAAGACTGCAATATCCACTACAACATAAGACTGCAATACCATTCCAAGATAAGACTGCAATACCACTCCAATATAAGAATGCAATACCAAAACCAACATAAGACTGCAATATCACTCCAACATAAGAATGCAATAATCATTCCAACATAAGAATGCAATACCCACTCCAACATAAGACTGCAATACCTTCTCCAACATAAGACTGAAATACCTTCTGCAACAAAAGACTGAATTACCTTCTGCACTATACGAGAGCAATACACAATCCAACATAAGACTGCAATACCTACTCCAACAAAACACTGCAAAAACCACTCTAACGTAAGACGGCTATATATATATATATATATATATATATATATATATATATATATATATATATATATGTCAAGATATGTCAGCACTGTACAGAGACCGATTTCACAAATACTTTACTTTATTGCTCCCTTGATAAGAAAGAAAATAAAGTTAATTGAAAGAAAGTGATATGGATTTGTGCACAGCGAAAAAGATCAATGTGACAGAGGCCTCTGAAGAAGACATAAATAGTATATCTGTTTCTGCTGTTTCCTTGCTAAAGAAATTACTATATGCCATATGTTAGGTATTATTGTGATGTTCGGTCCATTTAAGTTCAGGAAACAGAAACAACTTATTGTGGCTTCTGGTGGTATATTGGGATGAAGAAAACTAGAAAGCATTATAATATGAACTGAGATATTGTTCTTTCTTGTCTTTCGATGCTGTATACACAGTATTGTAAATAAAGAAACAGGTTATAATTCTTTCTGGTATGTCTAAAAAAGGAAAATCATAGAAAACTGGCATATAATTGTTGTAGGTTTCTGCTAGAAGCCTGTCCAGAAAATAGTTTAAACATTATGTCTGACTCACGATGAAAACTGCAATACTTCTCACCATATCTACATTGAATTTACTTGAAAACTCATTATTCATTTTCATATAAAAAATATCACCACCTGTATCAATCGGTTCTTCAAAATTCATGTTTTTGATTTGTAACTATTGCATATTTATCTGTCTAAAGAATTACTTAAAAACCATATCAGAAATCATAATATTGGAATAGTTTGTTTTAATTGTCCTTTTTTATTAAATTCCTTTCTTTGTATTGTTGAAGCTCGATAATTATAGTTTTATCGTTGAAGAATATAAAAAAACCAGCCATCTGACTGAGGTTCTCTGAACGTCCAGAACAAAATACGATACAATTTTGTTTTTTTTCTCATAATTTCAGACCATTTGTTTGTCTTTCTATAACTTTATTTCAGACCCACACACACCTGTGCTGCATGAGAGACTACAAAACTGGACTCAAGCAATGCAATGGTGTTCACAACAAGCTAACAAATCGTGCGACAAGACGCATAATGCATCGTTGTTATTGTACCAAGAATATTGTCATCTTGGATGTTTCTGGACAAGGAAAGTGATTCAAGTGCGATTACAAAATACAATAGGTCTGTATTACACATAATTTCACTTTAGTTTCTACAGACCGAATCGAAGTCATCATGTATATGCTACATGTATGTGAAACGTATCATCGTCTTGAAAATAATGTTTATCTACCAACTAAATCAATTACATATGTGATATCCGAGTCATGGGGTTAAGTCAATCGAAACAAAAGTATCTTTACCTCTTAGCGTATGTACCGGCATTTTGATGAAGTTAATTCAGAGACACCAATATCGTGGCGTCATGTAACCTCAATGTATTATCGCTTCTCTGCATGACCAAAGTTTCAAACGTACTTGGTTTTGACGCTGACCAACTGTATTTTAGTGATCGTCAATGTGTCTGTGTGGTACGTACTTATTCAACATTTCCAATTCCATTTCATTTCCTGTAAGGGACTAAACCCTAACAATACTCTCAACAAAAACATAACCAAGATTTTCATTTTAGAATAAATGTGGTTGAAGTTACCTAGAGTTTAAAGTGCAAATATATGGAAATGTATCGTATCGTAATGTTTAAATATGAACGTTAAAGCAAATATGTATATACGTTTGGCTTAATGTGAACCTTAAGAGAATGTCAGTAAAACGAAGATGGTTATATAATTAGCTACTGATATTTTTTAAGTTCATTTTTGAAATATAAAAATATTTTTATTATTACTGCTATAAATATCAATTTAGATTAACCTTTTTACATGGTTTTAGATTGTATTATCGGATGTTTGTGATTTGCAAACATGTTTACATACCGAACAATGTCAGCGGGAAATCAGATCTGAGTTCATAATAATCCAGGGACATTATTGTTTAAAATTGTATTGGAGTTTTCGATTGCAATGAATCACATCAAAGTTAAGTAAAATGATTTCAAAAAGCATTATTTTCATATCATAGATAAGTCTTCAGAATTCATATATCAAATTGTAGTTGTGCTGAATTATATATTAAGATAATTTAAGTTTTGTATTTAGTTAATTGTAATTGTTTAGTGTACATTGACGTTAGATACACAACTCATTCATAGAAAGTCTAGTTAGTGTCAATGCGGCATGATACCATTCAAAATTATTGCGTAACATCCATAAAATGGTATACGTTTGGATGTTTAAAAGATATTTACATTATTGTGGAGTCAGTTCACAATACTGTACATTGATTCTGTATATTACTTAAACTGTTGTTGTCATTTCGTTTGATTATTTAATTTAGGAACTGTAGTCGTAACAATTACCATGGCATGATCACACAGCAATAAATAAAGCATGAAACGAAACCTCTCTAATGATCTTACAATATAAATTAATGTATCAAATTGTAGTTATGTTGAATATATATCATCTAATAAGATTTAATGTTTAGTATTTAACTATCTGGAATTGCTTATTGTACATAGACGATGGACACACATAGGTTTGATAGTATTGTGAACTCATTCATAAAAATTATTGTTCGTATTCATCATCACCGAGCAAACAGTAAATCATAAAACGGAACCTTTCTAATGATCTATCTGAATTTAAAGTCTGACTGAGGGTAGTATTTAAAGAATATAAAATAAAAAATATGCTACGTTTCTGATCATAATTATATATGCATGCTTATTCTATAAACGCCACCTAAATTAATTAAGATTTCTAATAAACTAAACCTTGGTTTACGAAGCAGTATTTGGATGCGACAATATAAAAAAACCAGCGCTGATTCCATGGTCTGAGATGAGCGTTATTCTGTTACTGGCTTCTATATTTGTGATCATAATCATATATCACGGTATGCACAGTCTAAATCCTTTATAAAAAATAAATATACTGGCTTTAAACTGGCTTCCATATTCATAGTATCTAACGTGAAACAGTGGTTTTAAAAGTCAATTGTTCTTTAAATAAATTCACTCTTAAGTCAAAATAAATTTAAAAACAACCAGCAATGATTAATCATGACATGAATTATTTCCTAGCTACTTTCGTTGAATATAATATTGCAATCTTGCCGTTTTTTTTAGCATCGATGAATAGTGAAGGTGAATGTGGTATACTTCACAATGGTGCATTAGGCTTTACCAGTTGCAGCACACGCCTACATTCGCTATGCGAAAGAGGTAATAATTCAAGTTAGTTTTACTAGTTTAGTCTGAAGGATCATTGAATTAACAAACAGGTACATGTTCCCACTTTTCTTCATTCATTTATTTCCATGGCGCAATTGCTGTTTCTGCTAGTATTTCGTGAGATTATGAATCTCTTCGATAGCAATTGACACATACATTTTACAGTATGATATTCACACTATCTACCTATTAAATTATGTAATGGTTGAAAGTAGTGTATGTTGTTGTGAGTTGTGTCATACTTTATTTACATAATTATTTATTTGTAATGACATTTATAAATGTAGAAAATTAAACAATTTACATTTGTAAATGCAGGACATTAAACACGGTATATCTTAAAAAATTAACAGCAGAGGGATCGCTTTTCTGCTTATATGAAAATGTATAATACGAGGGTAATAGATTATATACATATTACACGTGGGTATAAAATTATATACAATTTCAGCAAAGTATATTGGTATCTATTAAATTTAAGGTTTTGCTTTAATTAACATTCGCAAAAGTGAAATGTATGTGGCATAAAGGTCGAGTGTACATTAAGTCACAAGATCAAAACAAAAAGTGTACACAAGCAATAGTATACATTTACGATACTTAATACAATCATAAATTGTTACTCGTGAGTACATTGTTTTCTATGAAAACAAGTTAAACAATATATATATATATATATATATATATATATATATATATATATATATATATATATATATATATATATATATATTGAATGCTCAACGCCGGGGACATGCAGTGAATGTCAACTGAAGGCAAATGTCAAATACTAAAACCATGTAACCATCAGAGAGTAGTATATGTGAACTTAACTAATTCTACTTTCCTAATGGATAAACATCCTATTCTGTAATGATATCATCTCTTTCAAGAAACATCTCAAGTTCGGTAGTTGTAATCATTCTTGCATCAAACATCGGAGAGATGCAATTTTTAAACACGGTAGTTTTATTGGCGTGTCGAATATATGTTATGTTGTAATATTGTTTTATATTGTTATTGATTAGCATACAAGAAAGTCAGACTTTAAAACAGGTTTTTTTGTGAAAAAAACATATGTTATAGTGAGAGACGTGCGCCATCTGCAATTCCGGTATTCAACACCACATATAACCTCAACGACAGCAATACATGGCCTGAATCAGTATCATTTCCATATTTACATTCCATGTGATAAGTACTCTCCTTCTCTGTCCTGGCTCGGAAAAAATGATCGGTTTTGAAAAATAGACAAAGTTGCTTAGTAGGACTTCTGTATCGGATACATTATGTGGGCCTTAGATGCACTATAATAAGCATTTTGAATCTGAGCACCTAAATGTTATCGCGACAAATAGAATTAGCCTCGCGGTTGCTGATCGTGGCCGAATATAATGAAAATCCGAATGTACTCTACTTTAAGCTGGCAATCCGGCACGCGTTCTCCCAGGTTGTGAATTTGCCATTACAGCTCCTCTATTACTAGCTCTAACAACTGTTTTGCCCTCTTGTTTCTTGTGATCAGTATAAAATGTGCATTCGTGCTTTTGCTCTTTGGCAACGCCATGCCTTTGACTGTTTTCCAATCTCTCACTCATTTTATGCACGCATATTTCTGTTGGTTCTCATTAAGTGTCTATGTAACCCTTTCATGCATAAAATGGCATATTTATAATACCTGCCAATTGGAAACCACATCAATGTATATAGCATAAACATTTGTTGATTACATCTTCGGTCAACGTTTGCTTAAAAAACAATTGTAATTTTCTTGCGGTTGTTGCTATTTAAAACTTTCTATCAGTCGCCACTGTTCCAACTCGATCCCTTGAATCTTGGATTAAATTAAAATCTTTCAGTTTCAGCCTACGGCTACCGACAGACGGGCGTGCAAAAAGTGCTTTCTAGCAGTCTATAGTGGTTAGATAGTGCAAGTAACACCTTTAAATGCTACCTTACAGTTTGGACGGCCACTGGATGGGGACAGATCTATGTAAACATTACTTTATAGCAATGGACTGGCCCCTACATGCCTAACATTTTGTACAAATGTTTGAATCTGGATGGTGAAGCAAGTCCAAATAAATAGTTTTAGGACTATTGTAACATTTATAAATTCTGCCTGGATAGACCGCTAACATCAGATTCAATTGATAAGACAATACGGACAAACACAGTTTCTATCGCAGTTAGCAAGCCATAGAAGGGTTTCTCTGTTTCACCTTTTATAAGTCAAATTGTTCGAATTTACAAATAGAGTAACGTTTAAATAAATAATTTAACTGTTGATGTCATACGTTTAAATCAATATTTTAATCAGGTTAAGATTGCAAAGGATATTTAGTCGAGTTTTAAATGGCATCCAAACTTATAGTTGTCTAACTTAATGATAAGACGTGCTACATTCTTTTCTTTTATATGCATATATTTACATTTGAACATAGTTACATTTAACAATATCAGGCTTACATTAATCATATTCATCATGATTGATGGTTAAGTGTAGGGAGACCATGCGAGTAGTACCTTTGGAGTATTGTTTTTCCTTCGGTTTTTCGACATCGTCTGCTGTTTATGAGGAGGCCTATTAACGAGTGACAGTCAGTAATGAAGATGGTACAGGCGTATTGGGAAGTATGAGTTACTGAAGATGCAACCACACTCTTCGTTATGTCATGTTTTAATGCTGCCAGGTGGCCTCTTCTCACACCAGAAGAAAGCTATGCCCTTGCGGACCGTCAGTCGCCTGTGCCTCGGCTCTCGGCCTATGCTAAATTGTCGTAGAGTGAAATGTCGCATGCCTATATGTCTCTCTTGCACACATTTGTTTTAATGGAGTCCCAGCCATGGAAGGTAGTGTTTGCTCAAAAGGGACTGCATGCTGTAGATACGTTCACGCTGTAGGATCTCACTGTGTGGGGCAAGATCTTGGCAGCTGATTTTCAAGATGAGTTTTAGACCATGTATATGGAGAGAGTTAAGCCGACGTTCTTGCCTTATGAAATTGATCCAGGTCTCACTTCTATACAGGAGGATGATAGACCTTGTAGTTTTGGATCTTAGGGCGCTCTGTTAACGTATTGTTTTCCCAAACCCTCTCCGTTAATCGGCCCATGATTGTGGTTGACTTTCCAAGCTAACTGTCCAACTTTACACTTTGGTATTCCAGCGCAATAGCGCCAGGTTCAATCGCTCTCGTCGGACGGAGCGTGCAGATAAATGTAGACGACTCGATGGATAGGATGTTTATTTGTCCCATCTGAAGGAGCCCTGGAGGCAAGCATGGTTTCAGTCTGCTTGTCATGCTGAGTAATACACTCAGCTCCATCTATCCACAGACGTTGTCGTACCATGCTTGAGTCAGACCGTAGTCGGCCAGACGGACGCGACGATCACTACAACCATGGAAGCTAAACCATGGCGCCCCTTCCATTCGCCAATCAGGTTTAACATATAACACGTTAACTGTCATCTTCCGTGTTGTTTTCTCACTCATTAGCAAGGCTCAAGTGGCTTGTCCATGGCACAAGTCTGGAATTGGCGTATGGAGAGTTTGGGTTTCGCAGTCGTCAGGTTTCCCATCCCGTCCATGCTGGTGGAGTCGAAAGAAATGCCGGGCATGCGATTTTGCACCAATTCGGGTGCAGGCGAAGCCAGAACAAAGTTGTATTTCTAAACCATCCCCTTTAGGGACTACACACCGGATTTTCTGTCTGGTTTTTAAAGTATCATAAACTGAATACATTCTTATATTACTTAATAAAATGATACTATTCATGAAAAATCTCGCTTCAGTTAATTCTCATTGAATTTAAAAACCAGGAATAGTAATGTTCATGATTTAATCATATTTATTAAAAGCCGAAACAAATACATTCCTGGTATACACAAATACATTCCTGGTATACAGACCATCGAATTGTAACACTCGAAAGTGTAATAAACGTCTTGGAAAATTTTGGTTCAGGAATTTACGTTTCTCGATACGTAAACTAAGACAAATTTACTATTATGAGTTGAATTGTAATATTAATGATATATGGCATCCAGGATTCAAAGAGTGGCTGATGATAATATGATACATTTGTGTTAGTTTCAGATTCTTGAAACAGGAAGGAACAACATTCCCTTTAAAAAAACAGTCACACATTACCATAACCATGCAAAATAACATACGGTTTGGTTGATATATACAAACATAAATATATTCATTCATGATAGGTACATATTCAAGCATATACCCATTGCTTGTTTGAGAATATATATATATATATATATATGTATATATATATATATATATATATATATATATATATATATATATATATATATATATATATCCATCAAGGATATATACATAATATATATATATATATATATATATATATATATATATATATATATATATATATATATATATATATATATATATATACACATATATATATATCGCTTGCTGACAGAAACAAAATGATATCAAGGAAATCTAATATGCAACATTATTCTTAATTAGGATCACTTAAGTATGCCTTGTTGATTTATTTTATGAATATTAGGCAAATAAATGTTCTTTGATTCAGGGTATTTTTCATTATCTTTTACTTTTTTTGTAGTAGCCAACACTTCTCTGGAGACACAAGGTCTTTCTTTATGTGAAGGAAATAATAGTTCCAGATTGATCAATAATAACATAACAACTATCTCATCATTATTGGAACCAGTAGGAACAGCTACATCTAGTTATGATCCTGAAGAATCCTCTCATAAATCTGGTAAAATGCAATATAGTTTTAAGTTTCAATTTTCCGGGTAGTTCTGAGCTGAAAACAATAATATTATTAGAGTTTCAATATCAAATGGATTTCATTTATAATTAAAGCTTTAAATTCAAATTATATACGTAGCTATTTTGCTGGCATTAAACATTATATCTGCCCCTTACTCATTGTTATATTCAGTTTTGTAATCATTTAAGTTTGGATATTTATAATAAATATTACGCTTTTTCAGAAAGAAAAATACTCAAAACACCTATTTACAATTAGAAAATATATGACATATGGCTAATCGGGTATTAGGATATTAATATCAATATTCTTCCACGGTTTCACATACAATGTCCTGCTATAGAACAATAGACCTAATGAATACAAATTTTGTGATAAAGGGAGATATTTATTCCATCATCTTAGTTTTGTTTGCAGTACTGACTGGAAAATGAGTATCACTATCATGTGTTGTTGTTTGCGTCAATATAAAATATGGACAGTTCATTTAGCTTCATATAATCATATAATTGTGTACTTCTAGTGATCTAAACAAGCATAATCATGCCATGTATTTAATGCATAAGCTCTGTTGTTATGTCTATTTCAGACACTGGTATTACTATCGGATCAGTCATAGGGAGCGTTGTGTTTCTTATGATGACTGTTATTGTTATTATATGTGTCCGAAGAAAACTACTGCAGAGGTAAAATATGTACATATATCATGCTAAATTAAAATTTAATAACTTATAGTCCTCTTCAAACCTTGTTCTGAAATCCTTAGGCAAATATGTTTAGCTATCGCGTTCGAACGGTTAATCTTATAGTTTTGCTTGTAAAAATCTATAATTTGCATAAAACTGCCAACATGTAATTTAATAGTCATTCGTCTTTGAAGCTGTCTAATGAACATATAATAAGCTAGACCATATATTCGTCAAGCGATTGCTCATGCTACAATCAACATTCATGTCATAATTAAATGGTTTTATGAATGAATATTGCCTTTGTAATAGATGAGTGAAACAATGGTACTAATACAATATCCGTTTTCACGAAACTGAGATTATTATTAAAACATCTTCAACTGCTTAACACATATATATTACGAAAAGCTGCACTCAGATGGAAATGTCTCGATAATCAGAGGTACATGACAAATTAAAATATAGGTTAGTGTGTTGCTAACGAGATAGACATAATTGTACCAGTACTAGTAGAATTGGGAAAAACCGAGTTGTTAAAAATTGCTTTTCAAATACTAGTGCAACTACTATCACTCCTTTTACTGCTATTTCTACTCTTTTTATCATCATTGTCATATATATTATTATTTGCTCGTTTCTATTTCCGTTAATTTTACACTCTCAGAATTGTGCAGTATTTTCCGATACTGAACACCTTCATATTCCAAGCAAGTGCACGACACGTATGCCTAAGGATTTTATAGTGCATTAGGAAGTACTTTGTAAACCAGCCATGTACAGTGGTTTAGTAGACGCTTTAGGTTTTGGCTGATTAAATTTGTGTCTGTACGCTAATTGTTTAGTGAGTACAGAATAGGCAGTGTGTGCTGTAACTAACAGGGAGACTGTTTTATTTACAGTATATATTCTTAGAGGCGTGATGCCGAGGATATCTTCTTTCATTTTGTTGACGCGCGCATAATACACCTCAAAGGAGGACCGATTTGCTTATACCATATTATGCTATTGAGTGATGGAATTAACATATTGCGAACTAAATCCTAAAAATAGAGTTCAATGGTCTCCTTTCATAGGCTGATAAAAGAATGTGTTTTGTCATCATCGTTTGTTTCTCAACGAATTCGATAATTATGTTGTTTCTTTCAGAACAGGAGAAAGGAAATCAAAACATGATAGTCAAAATATGACAATGCATACAACAGATAAAACTCTTAAACCAATTTATCCTTATCAACTCCAGGAAGTTTCGTTAGAATCTGGGTCTGGACTTACACCATCTGCTCAATTTGAAAGCAAATGTGGCGGATACAGTAGTGATATTGTCGGACAAAAATCAAATCCTGGCAAGTCTGACTTTATGATTGATCAAGAAGAGAGTAATTTTAATTATGCAAAAGTTAACAAAAAAGTAAACGTCAACTCCAGCAGTTTGAATTACAACATAAATTATGAGAGCTACGATCACTTGAATAACATACGAAAAAGTAGAGATGACAATGTGTCTGAAAACGTTTATAATACAACCAATTTTGAGCAAGGAAATAGGTATCTAAGTACAGCTGACATTATGTATAGCGTACCTGTTGGACAAAATAAACTTCGTGATGAAAGTGTTGGGCTGTATGACCGAGTGAACACCAACATCTCTGACGAATATGACACCACAGAAGACTTAAGGACAGATGCGAACGTCGCTTATGATCACATATAAAGACATAATACGGAAATATATATATATATGTATATAAATCCATGGATAATATTAATGGTTTCCGCTTTCAGTACTAAAAGTTCATGACTTGAAAGATCAGAGATTAATATTTGTATACACATATGACAGAATATATATATATATATATATATATATATATATATATATATATATATATATATATATATATATATAATCTTTTATCGAATTTCTTTCGACTAAACCCTGTATATGTATTTGATATATATTTGTAGGATATCCATCATATGTTCTTGTAAATGTATTCTTTTTCTCATATTGATAATTGCACATGATATGTTCTATAAATGGTATCATATTAAATGAATAGAGGTACAACCATTCTTTCTTCCAATATGTGCAATTAGACATCCTTAATTTATATGTTAGACAATGTGTACGCTTGTTAGTATTGAGGTATCATCATATTTAATATATGGATGTTATATGAAATGAACAAAAACTAATTCACATTTATTACAAGAAAATATTTCATTTGTGTCAGATACGATTTGGAAAATTCAGATAGTAGAAAAGGAAATTATACTTGATACACAACACTAAAAGCATAAAGGCCATAACAAAGAGATACATGTAGCAAGAGTGACAGTGATTCGAGTATTCGTTGGTAATACTATGCTTGTGTCGCTATAGTATATCATTTTCTTTCTATTTAAACGAGGTGAAACCGTTGGTGACATACCAGTGTTGTAATTAATATTGATTGCAAACGTACTCAAAGTTACGAAATATCCTCCAAATACAGATCCTAACTAATAACCATATCATTCGTGGAAATATGGCAAGTGATGCTATTAGTAGTGGCAGGGTACGTTACAGGGATTTCTGGTTGTGGAATAACTTGTGGACGGATAAATTATTCCTTCTCACTGGTATGTAATTCATCCTAAATTGCCAAATTGTCACATAAATAACATACTATACGTGCCATAGAGACATTTTATGCGGCAATCCTAACTATATGAATTTGAGTTTCTAATGATTAACTTTACTTCTTATGCATAACAACATATAAGTATATTTTAAATTATATCAGACGTTCATAATTTCTATCTGATATCATAGGATGTCTACATACAACCAATGTAGCTATGTCATATAATTTGAATTTTTGTATAATCCAGAGTCGAAACATAATTGTATTTCCTATAGCTGGACATATGAAGTAATTAGCATCAAGACTGTATAACGTAATATAATCATCCATAGAGTATAACGGACACATTTTCAACGATTCCAAAGATGTCAATGAATGATTACATGTTCTTATATCCCCACATTTCTACTGAATACTGGACGATGGGCATAATATGAACAATAGATAATGAAACTCTATGTTTGGGGACGAGAGTTGTCTTATTAATTTGGTCACTAGAATGAAATTTGTATTAGCATGTATATAAACCTATAAATTATATTTCAAACTAACAGACAACTGTTCTCCCAGATGGTTGTAATCAGTTGAAATGTTGATATTTACATTATGATAAGTTCACGTTTCAGGTGAGTTAAGTCTACCATAAAAAAACGATATGTGTCCTTTTTTGCATTGTACACAATTTAATTAATTAAAGTGTATCTATCATTTTTGTAACTTTAAATCATTATCAGCAACAATATACAAGTCATCAATATAATGTTGCAGAGCCAGATTGTGCAATAAGTGTCAACAAAGATGACAATTCCAACATTTTAACTCAGTAGTGGTAATATGTTATATTTAAGCAGGAAGAATAAAAAGGGCATACTAGACAATATTGTCTTTCTCCAGGCATAAATTTAAAATATTCACTTAGTTAATCGTGAGACATATTTGCTCCTGATCTAACACCGGAATAATACTGGAATAAGCATTTTTTAAAATAATAGTCAGAAACACTCCATCCACTCCATTTATCCTAATTACATACCACATACTCTCTTTATCCACTGAATAACTGACCTATCAAAATAGTAGTAGTACAATCTTGTTTTGTTGTTTTGATAGATATTTAGGTAGCACATATTTCGCTACAAAATTTTACATTATGTAGAATAGACAGCATATGAATGATTTACTTTCTACAATATATTCTTAAATTATCTGCTACATTATATATCACGTTGATGGCATGTAGAGATTTATATCCTTTCTGAAGTGTTTTGACAATAAAAACCAATTGCGTGAGTAGCAATCCAATATTTGTCACATACACCCTTTGCATCTCATTGAACGTCGAGATAATATGTGTTGGTACTTAACGTTATAACATCAAAAACAATTTACTTTTCTTATACTAGTTCGATTGAAATTTCTGTCTGAAGATGATCTGATTTAGTTCTCGAGTTTCACATCCAAACAAAACCTCAAAATGAAACAAACAAACACAAAACAAAACAAATTAAAATGGAAGCCTCACATATCCTAAAATGCTCCAAACGCTAATGATATATTGTCTAAACATGGTGGGTATCATTTAACAGGATTGACACAAGCCATGATTATTTCTCTCACATTGAATATTATATATATATATATATATATGTGTGTGTGTGTGTGTGTGTGTGCATATTGTAGCGCACTCCATCGCATGGTAGCGTGAACATGACAGTTAGTGATGGAGCACGACTGCAAAAATCAAATTCATTATTATTATTGTTAAGTAAGGGTTATCATCATTATTATTGTTAAAGTAAGGGTTATCTTCATTATTATTGTTAAAGTACGGGTTATCATCATTATTATTGTTAAAGTAAGGGTTATCGTTAATTAGTATGTTGGTGCAAATCTAGCAGACCATCAATGCATCGGCCAATGGGAAATTGGATATAAACGTAGCAATGGCACAACATTGTACGCATGGGTTGTTTAATATGTTCTTCCTCTTGCATACTGATTACCAAGCCTAT
Organism: Unio delphinus; assembly: GCA_029339505.1. Classification (NCBI taxonomy): domain Eukaryota; kingdom Metazoa; phylum Mollusca; class Bivalvia; order Unionida; family Unionidae; genus Unio; species Unio delphinus. The sequence continues at coordinate 2,130,505 of JAQISU010000152.1, read as the reverse complement.
GATAGAAGTTGCCAGTGGAATACACATTTCTACTGTATCGTATTGGAACCGATAGTGACTGTTATCTTTACCATATACATTTTTGCGACGCTCGTCTTAGAGCTGACTTTAATGGTTAGCTTTAAATACACATGACGTCAGTCATCTACTGCAAAATATATTATCTTAAATGTAGTGGTAGAAAGCCGTAGTGTTATTTTTTGTCATATCGCTTGTCTATGTTTTTGTTTTAATGTCCTTATGCTCAGTGTCATCCGTAGGCGATGGAATGGCATGAGTGTTAACAAAATGAACCTTATTATCAAGTAATTAAAGCTTCGCTTTTTAAATTGTCGAAAATATCAGTTTAAATAATCTAAACATATTTACCCCGATTCCGAGACTGAATAAGACATGAAGCGAACGACATTATATGAATACGACAGTAATTGTTTCACTCGATGTACAGAAGTGGGTTTCATTTGCTGAGTCATTTTCCATGGAATGTTGTTTGTATAATTGCTGTATAATATGCGTCATTGAAAATCGTCGTATCAAGTTTTGACATATTACATTAGTTTTTCTATTTTAGACCGCGTTAGCTCGTACATGTATGAATACTGAGTCAATCACAAAATGTAGGTTGTATCTAGAAAAATGCTACTCTTTGAATCTTTGACCGAAGCGTTCAAATACTATACCTATCGAATGTCATTTTAAACAGGGCAATACCAATACCTAATTGTATTTTAGTCGTCATTACCATGCTCAATGTAACTGAATATGATACTTGTATTATTGTTGAAGTAGTCCGCTCAGTAACATTTAAAGATGCTGTCTCTGTTATAGGCCTCAAAATGATTTGCATCCTGAATTCTTCTTGACGATTTGCAATATCAATCATTCCAGCTGAAGATGATAACACAACTTTTGGAGCAAAAGACTAGTTGCTAGATATTATCAACATGTGCTAATCACTTTGTTATCAATGATCTGATTTCTTATGACAAAATGTCAGCTCTAGACATCATTATGTTTCAAATACTAGAACATATATTGCTCAGACATAACGCTTGCAAAATGTTCTCAAAATACAAACAGTAGTTTCCGTGTATGAAACCAGTGCTATACCGACATGTTCAACCTGTCTTACTCTTTGACCTCGCCATTAGTTGCAGGCTTTGATGGATCTTTCGATAAAATCGCACCATGCTGTCTGTCATCTCTGAGTGTACAACATGCGTTGTTTCTGCGAACGTGACATTAAGCTGTATGTATTCGCTTAATTCATCCTAGTTAAAAAGCTATGCTGAGTTTCAATACAGTATGGACCTTGCAGACATTTCATCAGCACACACATGATATTTAATAAATGTTTTATGGTCGTTACAGTACTATTAGTAATTTGTAATGGGTTCGAAACATGGATGAGATTTGACAATGTATTTCTTTGAAATCTGGTGCATCCCGGTTCTGAGGTTTCGGAGATATTACATTTATTCGGTTTTAGCATTTTCTTTTTTTTTTTTCGCTCGTGTGGTATCATTTTAATTCGCTGAAGGATGTCATCGTATTTGTTATGTTTGGTTTGGTAGGCATATATCTGAAACAAATGGGTACCAATAGTGTAATTACGGTATATGATCCATTGCAAAATATTGATGTCGCTGATTGTCAGAGAGGCAATTATATCATATCGGAAACAAACTGAGGTGTGGTTACCACAACACGATAGTATTGATAGTATAATTAACGATTACAAAGAAAAAATTCCTGATCTCGACGAAGAAAATATTGTTAAAGCATCCAAGGAGATCTTTGAGGTTAGAAATAAACATGCAAAGGATTTTGGTAGAACATTTATGCAGGGAGGAGCATATGATCACAAGCAACATTATTCATGATTAATTCTAGATGATGCTGAATATGATTGTGTAATCGCGGATGCATCAACTAGAGATATTTATGTCAATCGTGAAAATGCCTACTTGTCAGATGGAACAAAATTCGGTACAGTTGTTAGCTACGTAGATGGAGAATCACCTCAGTACGTACATCTAAGAGCATCAATGCTGTCTTATGCTTCTATCAATTTGCTTTCGATGATAAATATATTTCCTGATATCTTGGTCAGGGTAGCAACTGATTCATTTTATATCATTATCAAACATAGCAAAGCAGTGCCTGAATTTACAAATTCCGACTAGTGTTGAGGATCATGGAGAATAAAACATGAAATGTTAAAAGATTATTCTAAATCAACAGATGTTCCCATCGAAAACAATTACATGAAAATTAATGAAATATCAGAATTATCATCTGCGCTATCTATATCAGATCCGATATGTATATATAAAACAGTTTATTTAAACGGTTGTAGCGGGTCTAGAAAAACAACACGAATGATCGAGTATATTTCGGGGTAAGTCAGGCATAAAATAATTTCAGAAAAAAAACATTAAATGATTGTTGGGAAGCGTGGAGACCAAACGATTTGATAGTGGCAAGTAGAACGATAGTCAGAGACACACTTCAGATGAATATAGTTGACACGCACAAAGAAAAAATCGCGAACACGTCCAGTACCATTGTGTAGTAGGCTTATGGATTCACGAAGACATAATATTGAAGGTGATATTCCTGGTCAGACTGAGAAACAAACACTAGTGTTAAATGATATAGTTTTGGTTGATATCAGTGCTATCGAAGATGCTATGCGCGCTGATAAATATCCATAGACGCTAGGATACAGGATTGACTATATACAATACGATTGTTCGGATCGTAGATGATCGCATCGAGTGGTCGAATTAAGTCTATCTCGCAATGTCCAGAATTCGAAGAATAAATCAACTTTGAAGAGTTGCTCTAAATCCTAATGACACCAGCAACAACGAAATTGTCAGCGATGATATAATAAGAAAAAAATGGCTCGCTGGTTATAAACAATAGGATACAAAAAATAAACGAGAATTGTATAATGTGTTGGCAGTATTCGGATAAAGATCATCGCCAATTTACCGCAGACAGAAAGGATAATAGTCTTGATCATACCAGAGATAATGTGATGTTCACTTGTCTTGAGTGTAACATACGTAGATGTGCTAGTTAAAACCACGCGGCGGTAATTGAATATCCTCGGATATCACTTGTAATTTTTCACGTGTAAGTCCACGCTGAGGAGCAGTTGAATCTAAACTATAGAGTGTGGGTCTACCCGTGAATTTTGTTGTTAGATATTTTATGTGCGGTAACACTCCAAATATGATCAGTAGCTCTTTTTTAACGCTTTATAATTTACCCGGCTAGTACAAATATCTTACAGTGACATAGCCACGTTTTTGTTGTTTTGAAAAATTATTTCGCGTTTGTATGGGTATATACCTTTTTTGATCGAGTAATTTAATTATTTAGCGCAACAATCACACCTGGTAATCTCTTGAACCATTCACGAGATGTTTTATCTTCGATGAATTCCTTGGCATTTTGATATCCATATAACCGCTCAGCTAGTGTCTGATTAAATCGTTCAACAATTGCCTGATCACGGTGTATTGCAGTTTGTCCTCGTTGTAACGTGTTATTATGATGTTTCATTGTTGATAACACTACACCCTGAAATTCCTTACTAGGACCAACCTGCATAGATTTGGCCACTGCAAATGACCTCGTCGATAAATCCGTTCAAATGCAGAAGCTACTTGAGTTGATGACTTCGTCGATATTGGCTCTGTTTTTTTGTATCTACGCGCAACATCAACTACGGTTAGCTCTTATTTGTATGTATGTTTATTAACAGTATCATGAGGCAGAAATAATATATCAGCCTGATGAACTTCATTAGGGACGCTGTCTTCAAAATGTGCGAAGTTAATGTGTTTAGGCGGTGATAAATAAATCTGCTATATCGCCTCTTTGGATAACCAATCTGCCATGGTGGTACGTTTTATTTTTGCCGCAATGGAAAGTTTATCGATTGCTGATTTACCCCTCCAGTTTCCTCTTGGGAAATAATAAATAGATTCGATATTTTTATTAATTTCCAGCTCCCAGCATTAATTTACTTTTCATAGCTGATTTAATCAATCACGAAGCTAATTTTTCTTTGAAGGATTTATCAGTGATATAATTTAATGGATGAATCAATTTCACATCTGCGAAATGTCCATGTTGCAGATTGCTACTTTTATAAGCAGCATATTGAGCATGATATGCATTGACAATAGTGTTCATTGAATATGAGCCGGGTCGGGGGTGGTCTTGGCAATCAAGTCTGATGTCGAGTCTGGTAACAAGGCCACAATAACTAAACACTAGAAGGTGTTTTTCTCCTGGATATTTTGTCCATGGAGTCCCGGGAAGGTTTGTCAGCTCTGCTGCAATATTAAATTCCTCTTTTTTAAATCATTACCCAATTTCATTGAAACAAATCTAGATATTTTTGTGCCACAATGTACACACTTACCAGCAAGTTCTGATCTGTTATTGCTTGCTGTAGTTCTTGTCAAGTCGTTTGCGCTAGTACGCGTCTTGCATTTAACACAATATAGATCCATAATTTATTTATAATAAAATAAATTTAAGTGTTTTTTCGCGACAAATACATGTGACTTTGTTACGCATCATGCAGCGCTACCAAATTCTATTCGCATGATTATAATAGGACCATCTGGAAGTGGTACAACATTTTTTTATTTGATAACGAGATGGATGAAATGGGATAAACTATATTTGGTAGCCCAGAGGATAGATGATCATCAATGTTACGAGGTGTTAGACGATATTAACGAGAAAGCATAATCAGAAATCGATGAGGATATTATTGAATTATTACCGATATCGAAGAAGCACCGAGTGCTGCTTCTATTGATGGAAGTATTAACAATTTAGTCGTATATGATGATGTGATGTTAGATAAACAAGCAAACACTGTCAGGATATTTTCCAGAGGTTGACATAAAAATACTGATGTGATATATGTTACTCAGAGATGATCACAAATACCAAAAATGATCAGGGATAATTGTACTATTCTTGCTGTGTTTAATGGAGTTAACACCCATACGCTACGAAATATTCACCAGACCTTGTACAGTGGAGATATGCATTATAATCTCTTTGTAATTGTATTTAGTCACACTCAGTCAATCCCACATGGATTTGTAACGATAAGTTTACATGACTCTAGATCAAGATATCGTAACGGACTTGATAAAATATTCGGTTAAAACCATAACAACTATCAAAAACATGGCATTATATGTATATTGTGATATAAATATACGCTTAAGAAGGAAAACGTGTCAAAATGAACCCCAATTTTATTAAATATTTATATTAAATATATTTATTTATTAGAGATAAATAATGTCATTTAATGAATTTGGAAAATATCAATGACAAAATTTCCGCAATTACAGATTGTAAAACCAGGGAATACAACTATCAGATAAATTAGATTGTGATAAAATTCTTTCTGATTTTCAGTTTTTAGAAGAAATATCACGTGGAAATCGTATTGTTTTACCATCACAATACTCTTTTATCAAGGAAATACAACAAGCAATTAACACATCATTGGCTGTAAACAGCTAATTTGAAAATTTCGTACGTGTATTTACCGCAGAAAATAAAAAAGTCTTAAACACAGCAATATGAGGTTAAAAAAGTAATAAATTCTAGAGTTCGACAGTTACAAAAGCTTATTAAAAACGAAAAATAGTGTGTTTATTTCGTGTTAGAACTACGTTACCAGGAAGTGAAAAACGTATTTTAGGTTTTGGTAGTGAAACTAGATCAGTGTTATTATTCCATCCCCACCCCCCCCTTCACGCGCAACACGGAAGTAAAATAACACTGGGATCTTAAGATGAGAATCTTACGCGCGGGAATCCTTTTCTGTGATAAAATCACTGTGGAAATCTTTTCGGTAAAAGTCTTAAGACGGCAATCGTTTACGATGAAAATCTTTTACAATTTTACATACAGACTAATTTGTAAAGTCTCTTCCCGTATATCACTGTATTTTCTAGATTTATTTAGTAACTTCCATCAATAACTTCACATACTAGATTTATTGCAATCACCGAGGATATATAAACATTAGCAAAAGCAATATGCCTACCTGCCTCGTCTGGGTCATTATTATGTTTGAGGACAGTTGTCTGTGGTTGTGTTATTTCTTTCCATGCGGCGAGTATCAACGGGATGTACTCATCTATGACATCACTGACCGATTTTATTAATTGGTCTGCATTATATCCAGAAATAAGTTTAAATGCCGGAATATCCTGTACACCTATGTTATACTTCTCTGCAAATTTTACTCTATCATTCCAATATTTGGCATCTAAGTTTCATAGAATAAGTCGCAATTTAATTAATTTCATGTCGAATGCAATTTGAATTAGTACTTTTATGTATTTGATAATTTCGATGATAAATCAATAGTATGTTTTTGAAAGCTCTGCCGTTATTTATCTAAATATGTTTTATGTTCGTTATTAAAAACATCAACAAAAATAAAAACATGACCTTCTAGAACCATCCTTCACGCCATTTCCATAACCATGTTCCCGTACTAAAACCTATATTATATTATTTTGGATTTAATAACCGCGGAATATTATTAGAAAACCTGTAAATAGTAGAATATTAATCATCATCATATGATTTTCGTCTGGGATATATTCAGACTTTTTAGGTTTGGGCATATTTTGATACGATGATGCCTGAGGTGGGATTTCAGGCAATCCTAGCACGGTTCTTATATAACTCTGATAGATATCTACAGAATGCCCGGGTGAGTTTATCTCAATCGCGGATGACGTTGGTTAATGAACTGTTATAGCAATTTTTTATTCTTTTCGCGTAATGGATTTTTTTTACGCTGTAATTTCATTATTGATCTGTTCCATTTGGTAAGACCCAGATGGTAAGGAAATTATATTCCAATCCTGAGTTCCGTCTGGTTAGTTTTTACACTTGAAGCCGAATACGGTATTTTTTATCTTCGCGGTATACTCGTTAATAAGAGTTTTTAGTTTTGTTTGAAACTCACGAACTTGATCATATCGATACTGTTGGACATTCATTATACTATTTACTTAAATCAATTACAAATTCTACGTAGTATGGCGTTGATGCCTGAGTTAAATTATAAATGACAGAGGTTATTTTAAATGTTCCCATGACACCCTTATCTATTATTTAGTTTGCAGTATTAAATCCCGTAGATGTATCTAATGACATATTAAACTGTACTCCTGAAGGAGGGCCAATCTATATATACCTCTGACTTCAGCGGTAATATTAATATCATTAGTTTTAGGTGCCCAGTCAAAATATCCTTGATATGTCGAGTGCACTGTGTTGATATTTTGTTCATGTGATATTTTAATTTTATCAAGCCGGGTCGCGATAGCAGGAAAATCAGCAACTTTATCGTTCTGTGTTTGTTTAATTTCATCAATAGTTCTTTTATGCTCACTATATAGCGGCATTAGTTTATTGTCTAACACATCTACATATTTTTGGACACATCATCATTGTCCAATGTTGGATTGCCATGTGTAGTTATTTTATTTGAGTTCATGTCGAGGGTACCTGTCATTGTGTCACCGGACTTTTTTATTCGGTTGTTGATATTTATCTATCACAGTTGAATATACAACTCCTTGTTTAATCCTACCTGTGGAATCAAACACCGCTAGGGAATTCTCCGTATCACTCCATTAATTTTGGGTAAAATATCATTCAAGGAAACAATACTCGCTTTTAATTTCCCTTGTTTGTCTTGAAATACAACTATTGTGTTTGGATCCACACCTGCGAGGTTTAACATCTCGGATATTTAATTTTGTTTACATCTTCGGTTGCAGATATTTTCCCGGTGGGTTTATTTCAGGCTTGAGACATATCTTCTCCAAATATCAATCATTGTGTGATCAACCATTATATGCTAAGATCTCTCTAAAAAGCGATTACTCGTATATTATTCGTGTACGCTTTTTTTGGGTGGTTTAGTTGATGATGATATAGCGCTAAGTACATTTAATACCTGCTGGTCGCATATTGGTGGGTCGGTCGTTTTCTGTGTTTGTAGCGTGGAGTACCAGATAGGAAATTTTAATTGATGTATATAACGAATTAATTCATAAGGTGTCGCTAAACCATATGAATCAAAATAAACAATTACACTTGGATCAATCGCGTATGCAACCCTGTGAGGTCCAGGTCCAGTGCCGTTATCACGATTAATGATACCGGTTTCAGTGTTGTTTGGTTGTTTTGGTAACTGATCTCGCATAAAAACACCTCTAACGTTTCTTATCGATAATTTTTTTTATGAGCATCGAGTAAATCAAAGTTGGACAATGGTGTTAGTAAACCATCCCTGTACCATGAATACGGAGTTCCTGGTAGACTTAGACCCTTTCCTTTTACTGATCGTCTCTTTTATTTTTGTATCCGCTTCCAGTCGCCTTCTTTAGTGTCATCCCAGCGGCAGTACCAACAACTCCAAGAGCGGGCGCTTTCGCGACATCTGGGGCTGCGGTGGCAATTAGCGCTAGTAACGCAGCGAGAAGTGGAAATATATCACCTGATTTTATCATGTCTTTGATCGCGGACTCAGAGGGTGTGACCTGAACACCTTTTTAATCCTTGCTAGCATCATTGAAATGCTTCATATGACGAGTTGTCAGTGATAGTGTATTCTGACCACCAAACATTTGATTGTTTTAACCATAGTATAGTTCCACATTCTTTAGCTGCATCCGACTGCAACCTGTTTAATCTGACCAGGAGTCAGAGTAACACTAACATGACTATATGACATTTTATTTAATACCGGATTGATCTAATTGTTATATGTTTTCTATTGGCGCATCAACTACACTCATTCGTCTACAAACACCTTCGAGTAGCATTGATTTGTCACTGAGTATGACGGCAATTACTCTGTAATCACCACCATCTTGAGGATTGATTACACAAGCGTCGAAATATACGTCAATGACGGATTGTTTAGTTAAGTCAAGATGTTCCAACGAAAAGTAATATGTTGGATATAGGGTTCTAAAATCGAATTGTGATATTTGTAGACTAGTATCTACATTTTGATTACGTGACGTAAATGTCAGCAAACGATTATACGCGTGTGCTATTTGATTTTGTCAGTAATTAAGTAAAATATTCACAGATGGTTCATGTTGACCGTTTATTCTTAGCGCGATTTGGTTAACACCCAATTGACCAAATATAATATGGCTGTGCTCCTGAGAATTTAGTCTCGCAACATCCTGGAATGCAATAAATATGTGTCGAGGCGCCGAAATCCCCATGTTTGATGTAACATGCCATGAAAATTCTCCATTATTGTCACTCTGCAAACTAGCTGTTGTTAGCCATGCCAGCCATAATTTACCACCCGCACTCATAAATGATCGTAGTTGCTGACTTACGAAGATTGATGGAGTCATTGATGGCATCCTTAATGTGAGATTTGTTATATTTACTTTACCAGCAGGAACACCATTAACACGCCAGATTGCATCATTGTCATAACCTTTCGCACGAGGACAACTGTGTGTTTAGATCCATAGATAACCTGTCTAACATGTCTACAAAATCCACATATATGAGACAGTGGACGCGGTTCTTGCAGCATTGGTTCACGGGTTGTAAATCCTAGGATGTAATTACTATTACTGTTAATAATCATATTCTCGGCATCAACATTAGCAGTATCAGCGAGATTTATCGGTGTTTTATAATATGCTGATTATGATCAGCGTTATCAGTAATATCCTTAGCAAACATCTTAGATGGTCCAGCCAATCTTGTATATTCATCTGAATATCTCGCTAACCCCACTACTGTTGTAGCGATATCAACATTATTCTGAATAGATTCAGTATTGCCATTATCAATCATATATGTAGCGCTACTACATAATGCCATAAAACCATTATTGACGAAACCAACTAGGAGATTTGCGTCATATGGCGTATTAAGTGCAACATTTGTTACAAGTTCTTCTTTTACCTAATAAATTCTTCAGCGGGTATAAAATATATACTAGTATCATGAACCTGAAGCTCGATTCTCCCTCGTTCATTTGGTTGTATTGCATTACAAGGATAAAACTGATAATTATTTAGAGAATCATTTCTGAGCACTGGGGCATCCATATCCATTGCTGTGTTGATTGAAGGTTTGAACATTTTATTATATATTTCTCGATCTAAATCGCGATTTCGATGACTTTGTCAGGCCACTTGCCGCTACCATATTTGCAGTAATATACCCCTGAGCATCATATCCCTCATTTATCCGCTCTGCTATTTTTTTTAAACATCGCGCTGTTTCATATTTTGCTAACACTCGCAGGCATAATCTCCATAGATGGTAGTTTTCCCGGTTTTTTTTTTTTTTGGTCTTCGAATGAACGTGATTAGTTTTTCCTTGGCCGCGGAAAAATGCTTTACAGGCAACATCACCAACAGCGCTAATCACGAATAACACCAGTAGCTTTCATCGATAATTGTTTTGCGATTGGTGCTTTTTTTGGTGCCATCCTTGCAAATAACCCTTGAACAACATCGCAGAGACCATCTTCATAATACATCTTATAAACAGGCAATCGTGAATTTCCTACCTAGGTCATCGTTGGTTTGTTGTGGTTGTAGTGTATAATCATCTTCTTGAAATGCTATGTATCTAATCTGGTGACTAATTGTCTTAGACAATCAATCACCTGCGACTTTAGTCGCTGTGATAATCCTCAACGAGTTCTGTTATAAATTCTCGATATAAACCAATATCAATGATACCACCTTCAAATCGTCGGCAGACATCAGCGGCTTTATTAATTATTTCCGGTGAGTTATTTCCAGCTCGTGTACCCCCGATGAAAATTTCTAATCGTGCTATGTCGTCTAGAATATTATTAGGACAGCTAACACGAACACTACCATTGGCTCCAGAATGAGAAAATCCACTTGCGAATTCTTCACCAACTACGCCTTACATATCGCGAGACATTTCATCCAGTGATTTATTAATTCTTTCTAAAACATCATCTGTTATTTCTTCTTGTTGAGATGAGAAAGACTGTTGTTTTGAAGCTTTTTGTATTCTCCTCTGCGAGTTTCGCTATTTTAAATCTTATCGTTCTTCCTTTCGCTGTTTTTGTTCTTTCATTTTTTTTTGTTGTCGTAGTTATTTTTTCGTTAGGTCTGTTCTTGTTTTAGTTGTTCTTTTGCTGTTTCATTTTGATTATATATTTTTTCCACCTCATCGATACATAATGTATATCTTGGATCCTCATTATCAATTCGACTTGTGGTAATTTGATGCAGTTTCTCTACACAAGGTGGGATTAAGAAAAATATGACTGGTTGCTTGAGTTTACACTTATTTTGTTTAATCTGATTTAGAAGATCCTGAACCATACTATAAAAACTACATCAGCTCTTTTAACTTTTTAAAGTACATCAGCCCAATGGCGCGCATCTCTTATATATTTTTGATGTCCTGGTTTCAACCACTTATTTTTATCGTAATGACCCGTAGCAGCAAAATTAATAAATTCTTTCTGACCACTCTTATCGATAAATGATTAAGGTTTCTCGCTAAATTTATTTCGTAATTCTTGGACTACTTCTTCATTGGTGTTTTTCGGATTGAAAGTTTGCTAGACCAAGAAGATTTTGTAAAAACTCTGATGTTTGTTTATTTTCTTTTGCTATTTTTTCAAGTTTAGGAAGAATACCCCTCTTTATTTCTTCTCCGTTTATCGATATATAACCTCTTTACTGGTTGTAGTAACATATTTGAATAATTGTTCAGCACCTGTTGTAAAATCAACTTGAGCTTCCTGACGCTGTTGTGATGTTTGTTTTTCGAGCTAAATCTGGCTTTTAACGATTTTCCTACCATTATTGTTATATCATATGATTTAATTCATAACAACTTACAAAACCACGACAACATATCCGCATCTGTGTTTGATGCAACAGTATTGTCTTCACAATTATTTTTTGGTTTCAAGAAAGTCTTAATTTGAAAAACAGAGCTTTAAAATTGTTAAGCTTTAATTAGAAACACAGAGCTTTACAATTATTGCTTAAAATCTAACCCAGTTATTGGAAGTCTGTGCACCCCGCTGAGAGATAGAGAGAGAGAGAGAGAGAGAGAGAGAGAGAGAGAGAGAGAGAGAGAGAGAGAGAAGCAGCAGCAAAAGCATAGAGGGTAAACTGACCTGTTGCTAAAGCCTAAGGTTTCAAAACTTAAACTTTCTATGCTATTGAAAGATATGCTAAATTGAAGCGTCTGACTGATTGTTTCTATAATTGTCCTTAGTGCCAGATGCTACTTAGCCATATAGATTAGGAAGAAAGCAGCTGGATGCAATTAAGAAATATATTTCCGTCCGTGATTGTGTTAGACACAGAATGCAAAAACGCACAAATGTTAGATTGAGTTTGAAGAGGGTTCAGAAAAATTGTTTAAACCTGTTACTGAAGTTACTTGAAAGACATGCAGATACTATTAAATGTGTTCTTCCTAAGTTAAACCAAACTGTCAATAACGACTGCCAAAATAACAGAAAGACCTAAGACATAAATACCTTAACGAGATCTTCCAGCTGCAATAGCTGCTGTCCAAACATTTAGCCGAGTCAAGGAAGATATGCACGAAGGTACCGACCAATCTAATGCTAAAAAAAAACATGGAACCGAGCGTTATCATATATCAGAAACAGAACTAAAACAAAACATAAAACTAATGATAGATTTGGCGTTGCAGGTGTTTCCCATATAAAGAATATTGAGGAGGAAAAATTACATATTTTTGCCATTGTCAGTTATAACAATAAAACAAATATATTTGAAACCGGCGTACTCTAATAGATAGATAGATAGATATATAGATAGATAGATAGATAGATAGATAGATAGATAGATAGATAGATAGATAGATAGATAGATAGATAGATAGATAGATAGATAGATAGATGGATGGATTGATAGATGGATGGATGGATGGATGGATGGATCGATGGATAGATAGATAGATAGATAGATAGATAGATAGATAGATAGATAGATAGATAGATAGATAGATAGATAGATAGATAGATAGATAGATAGATAGATAAACGATAGGAAACACAACATCTATTACCATTAGAAGATCAACACTTAAAAATTAAGTGATGAAAATGGTGTACGAAAAGGAGAAAACGAAAATGACCTGAACTTTAATACAAATATACAAATGTGGTAAATAGGTTCTTCACAAAGTAAGAAAGAGGGAGCAATGAAAACTGGTAATACAACTCAAGGACGTGGTCTTATTACTACGTGTCCCAATGTTCTTTCTGATGTTGATCGTTTAGAAAATCTGAATGCTGGAAAACGTGCTGGCAATAATTCACCAGAACTATTAATAAAGCAGGTGTTATTTGTCAATGATTATTTCCAGATGGCATCATGTATGTTAACGTTTCCCTGTCTCCTATCAAATAAATTGTTGATGATTATCTCAGTGAGTAAATACAAAATAACAAATAAGATGATAATCAAATCGAATAATTAATAATTACATGATTATAACAGGACTATTTTATCAAGGAAACATTACAAACTTACTGACCAGTGCAGACTTTTCCTGGATTCTCCTTAACTATTTTTATAAAAAAAATCTCTACGTAAAATCTCAAAGATTTCTTATCATAAAGATATTTTTGTAGTTGGCGTTTAATCAAATAATCTAAGTGATATGATATAACGTACCAACACGTGGATGATTTTTGTACACAGCAAAGATATACTTGAATATGCCGTCAGAAAAATATTTACACTGCCCACATTCGGGATAGAGCAATTACAAAATTATTTTGTGTTGACAGAGGAGCAAATGCATGAACAGCAGCGAGAGCATAGTATTGTGATTATGTGTGATAGAGATCATATTCTAAATTATGCCCATTTCTGCATTAAATTGAATATGCTTGAAAAATATTATCTAATTATTCAGATTATCAAAACAATTTCTTCAGATTGCTGTGTATATTGCCAAAATGTTTCTCAGATTATCAAGCAACTGAATCAAATTGATGGGACAAATATTAGCCAAATAAACAAAACACTATCGAGAACAATTACATACTTACAAATGGATATATAATAACATATGCATTTTTCCACTGATCCACTTCTAGGTTTCAGACAATTAAAACTAAAATCAGAATTATTGTATTAATTTTATAATCTGATAGTGTTAATATTATTAACAATACTAGATATATACTGATTTCAATTATTTGCTAGAGTAAATGGTACTGAAAATATAATAATAATGATAGTCAGTCAGCTTTTATAATTCGATTGGATATATATATATATATATATATATATATATATATATATATATATATATATATATATATATATATATATCTGTCAAGGTTGAAAAATATATAATTTGTATAGGTTGACCTAGATCTAAAAAAATCTAACCTATCTGTACTGTATTCAGAGGAAAGTATTAGTGTCAACAAAGAATTTCGTAACGATGGTGCATATCATGTGTTGTTAACATTACATATCATAAGATCCTTACGACGTTAATAATGAGACAATGAGCCACCAACGATCTTCAACTATTATTTTTTATCTCGATGATCCATGATATCATTTTGATGTAAAATGTATTCTATTAGCAGAAACGGACAATAATATTTGGAATATCCCTGACCAACATGACCATGTCCTTTCTAACGATAAATTTACCATACAAACCAGCAATGTTGACTGATATTGAACAACTTTGTTAGGAAAGAGCATATCCTGTAACCGCGGCTATTTATGTAAAATCATCCGCTGAATGATTAACCCAACGTTATTGATCTAAAACCAATGACATTGTCAAATATTACCACAGTAAAAGAAACAGTATATGATGACATTTTTGATCAAACCGATTTTAAAACTTAAACCGCAAAAGATCATAGCAAAATAATAATCGGTAAGTTTGCCGAAGGAGGACGGTATGACCAAAAACAACATCATACAAGATTAATTATCGATGTTGGACTTTTTTATAATCGAAAATGCTACGAAGTCGAAACAACGCCTAATAGTCTAACGGAACTAATTAGGTACAATTGTTCTGTACATTGATGGTTCATTTAAGATCTTCAATGTTTCGATACACTTGTTATCTATGATGAGCAGATTATTTAAAGGTGCGATTAGAGTTGCCGCGGATTCATTTTATAACAAACCATATATTTGGAATTACTGACATATTTTTATATAAGCATTGCTTATGATGCATCATGGGGAGAATGGATAATATAACAAGAAAAATTACATAATTATTCTGAATATGCCGATGTTGAAATCAATGATATTAATTACAAAGACAAATGCGAAATTGTCATCTGCGCCGTCATTATATGATCATGGGACTATACATAAAACAATTTATCTTAATGGGCCTTGAAGCGCTTGGAAAACAACCAGTGTGATCGAATTATGTTGAAATTCTGATATGGTCGTTTTAACTTACACACAGACACGCCGGAGAAATGAAGGAAAGAAGTATTAAAGCATGCACTTACCATACATTCGTTCGATGAAAAGGAGATAAATGGACTTCTGAACGAATAGGTGAGCAACATTTCCCAATGATCATCATTTCCGATGAAATAGCAACTGCTATAGAAGTATTAAAATATATCTTGTTTGGGTTTTGGTGTGATAATGTGCTATTGGTGTGATAATGTGCGGTGGTCATACTGTGATACTGGTGTGATAATGTGTGGTGGTCATAGTCAACCGCCACCATTTGTTGGATTATCTCCAAACAAATGGCTGGAAGGGTTTGTACACAATTATTTGGAAAAAACTGATGATCATAGAGCTTTTGCTACAGAATTAAGAACTTTTAGGGAAACAAAATCACAATTTATTATGAACTATTGTGTGATATAATTTCAGAAACACATGTAAACGACATTAAGAATTTGTGAAAATACCAGATGACTTGATCGTTGCAAGAAGGAAAGATAGTTCGTGATACACTTTAATAACAATTATTTTCGTTAAATAGAGAACCACTTTGAAATCTACCTGTACCATTATTTTATCGCAAAGCAAATACATGCACCACAGTATTACCATTATGTCTACGAAAAGGGGATATTCGCAACCAAAATATTTGATATACCAGGATAGCTAAAAGAAACATAATATTGTATCAAATGATATTGTTTTAGTTCCTGTCAGTGTTATTGAGAGTGCGTAATAGGACCAGACTCCATGGTTGCTAGGATTCGCAATGACAATTCATTCATCACAAGAATTAACCATTTCTGATACTATTGGTTGGATCGTTGATGATCATATGGAATGATCAAGCTTACTTTATCTTACGGTGTCTCGAATTAGAAGAGTATCTCAGCTGCGAAATGTTAATATAATCTTCTCAGATAAGAATAATCAAATTACTGACAATAAAAGCAAAATGGTGTTCGCATATGTAGTAAGATAAAATTTAATTATTTGAAAACAATGTGACAAAAGCTAGAGACAGCTTTGATCCTGACGCTGAATTTATCATGATATTAAATAACGACAGAATACTCATTGTACAAGTTGTAACTCAATAATATTCTAAAACAATTTACCGTATATATAATTAATAGTAATCTTAGTCAAGCACGTAAAATATTTTGCAGACTTTTCTTTCAAGTAATTGACGTCCAGGTGCTAGTTCACAAACGTACAGACGGTGCTAATTGTGAATCTTCAGGAATTACGTGTAATTGTTTGTATACAAATCCAACTTGAGGAATACTCATATCCGTAGGGAGGAGGTTGTCATTGCAAGAATCAAAATCGGTCATACATACATTACCCACTCCCACATACTAAAAGGTGAAGACTCACCAGAGTGCGTTTCTTGCAATAAACCATTCACTGTTAAGCACTTTATGGCCGAGTGTTCCGACCTGCAATCTACGCGTGATAATACTATAATGTACATGACATGAAGGAACTTTTTGATACTATACAAATCGCTAGTATTTTAAATTTCCTAAAGTAGTAAATCTTTTTTTTAAAGTATAACTTGTATGACATCACTTAAAAGCATTTGTACCTAATGCAAATAACGCCTCTTATTTACAACATCTTATCATCAACATACACCATTTACATCCCCCGTTGATTGGGAAGTTTCATATTTTCCTGTTACCAACATCTTACCATTTTATATTTAACTATTATGATTTTTATATCGCTTGTCGATATTAAACATTTCTTATTTTAAACATATAACCTATTGTATGGCGCTAAATCATTAATCAGCCAACTTGAGGAGTGGTTCAATCTAATAAATAGATTGCAGGTATACTAGATCATCATATTCATAATAATAATGAGGACTTGTGTAGCGTCTAATATTTAGAAGCTCTAAACGCTTTACAACATCTAATGTGATATGACTACACTACAGAAAAACAAAAACACAAAAAACCATTAAATTGGAAAAAATAAGTGAATGCTCACAACATCTAATGTACAAAACATTATAAGTTTTCTACGTTTGTTCCTGTAGTTGAAAAAGATGAATTTTAAGAGGGATAACTGTGTCTTTGTCTCTAATTTCAACGGGGCTATTCATTCCACATCGCCGGGCCATGGTATGCAAATGAACGTTGTCCATATGAGTTCGTTTTCATAGTGGAAACAATGAGTATACGATTGTCAGAAAAGTAGAGTAAGTATCTAGCTGGTGTATACACATAGGTGAGGCTGGATACGTATGTTGGACTGGTGTCTGTCAGTGAAACATATCACAGAGAACCAATTTTGTGTTCAATTCTGTATCGAATTGACAGCCAGTGTAGGGTACAGAGCAGTGTTTAGGTGTGTTCTGATCGAGGTACTCTAAGATGTTCCGTGCAGCTGTGTTTTGACATTGTTGACATTTCTGGATTAAATATTGTGACGCACCGAACAGAATAGAGTTAGAATAGTTCCGTCTCGAAAGTACTAATGAACACAAAGTGTTTTAGTGGCATCAACTGAAAGATATTTTCGAATGGAACTGATGCGCCTCACCTCACGATATGCAGCCTTACATATAATCATGACATGTTGGTGGAATGTGAAAGTACTGTCTAGAGTAACACCTAGGTTTCATACTGACTGCGTGAATTTATTTTTGGTGTTGCTGATATTTATTTTTGGTGTTGCTGATATAGTTTGTCTGAGGTAAGGGATGTGAATGAGAAAGTTTTTTGTGTTGTGATCAGAATGACCACAGTTGTATCATCATTCATTTACAGCTTGTCACGTGTCATCCATGATTTCATATCAGAAACGCACCTCTCTACTATATGGATGGTAGCATCAACTTTAGTTGGGTGGCTAGACATGTATATTTGGGTGTCATCAGCGATCAATTTGAGAGACACTGGGTGATGCTCTATGATACTTGAGATCAGCTGAGTGTATATAATGAATCAAACAGGTCTAAAAACAGACTCCTGGTAAACACCATAGCATATATCAATTGCGTTTGAGTTTATCCTATTTGCAAATATAGTTTGTGTCCTGTTGGCTAAGTAGGACTTGAACCACTGCAAGACTGTTTTCTGATTGCCAAATACATGCTGGAGACGGTGAAGTAATATATCATGATCTATTGTGTTAAATGGTGCAGACAAATCAAGGTGGGCGAAGACTGTAATCTTTGCATTATCCAAAGCAGAGAGAATGTCATTAAATACTTGCAGAAGAGTAGTTCCAGTACTGTGGCATGGGTTATATGCAGACTGTACATTGTTAAAAGGATTGTTTGAATTCAAAATGAGATACAAGTTTGGTTAGAACAACATTTTCTAAGATAATTTATACGAACGGGGAATTAGAAAATGGGCGATATTGTTTTAAATCGTTACGGTCAAGTATTTTTTTCTTCAGCAGAAGCTTTACGCTGGCAGTTTTGAAAAAATGATGAATCACCTGATGAGAGAGGTATTAATAACAAATGTTAATGAAGGCTATATTGGGTATTTGCACTCAAGCAGCGGTGATGATGGAATTGGATCAAGTTCACTTGCCTTTCATGAACTCTTCAATACGATTGTCTCTACTAAATCCATAGGATGAGGTTCAACTGTACTAAATGGTTGTGACTGAAATTCTGGATCATAATTGTATGGTGACGGGTTAATTGCAAAAAAAATTGTAAATACGTCCCGAAAGTATACTGGAGAGAAGGTAGTTGGAAGTGGTGTACATGTGTTCCTTGACATTAGTATGTTAGTATTCTCGAAGAGCTCTTTGCAGCTGGAACTCTCCGTGATCATAGTAATGTAGTGGGATAATTTCACTAAATGGACCATGTTTGTTTCGTTCTTCTTAGCGGCTGTATATATTTGTTTATGACTAGTGAGTCTGGTGGAAAGCCAAAGACTATCTGCTTTACGGCGATGTCTTTTAGCAGTGTGAAGCTGGTCCCTAACACTGATATACCATGGAGAATACTTTTGTATTGATAATCTGAATTTGGTGGCTGAGGCATGTTTTTTAAGCAATGAACACAGGCAGTTATCGAGTTGTTCTGCTATAGGATGTAAGTAAGTTATTATTCTTTTTGGATGTCGTGCATTAATTTGGTTCTATACGGAGGTTTCTCAAAGTAGCAAATAAAGGTGAATTGTTATGGACTGATACGTAAAGATGGGATCTAATGCAGAGGTGATCAGATGCAAGTTCACGGGATACAAGCGGGGATTGCAGAATATTATTATCTTTATTTATGGGTGGGTTGGTTAATTGACTGTTTAAGGTTGAAAACAAAAAATAGATTCTAGGAGTTTCGACGTGTATGGGTTTCCAAGACAGTCAAAGTGAAAGTTGAAATCTCTCCAAGAATAATTAGAAAACCACCCATCGAATTCCCATACTCCAGAAGATTCGGAAACTGCTCCAAAATGAGAGATTCAGTTAGTTTGTTTGATACTAGGAGGAGGGCGGTAGAGACAGAACAATTGGACTGACCTTTGTTCCAGTGTGAGTGTTGTTTGGACTAGTTCAAACGATGTGTGGCAGAAATTGAAGGTTGTGTTGTACTTGAGGCATTTTATCATGGAATTCTTTATGATGACAGCAATTCCACCTCTACGAGCGTTAAGGGTGAACGACTTGATGGAATATGCAGTGTGTGTTAAACCCGCGCACTTAGGCTCATCTTCTGATATTTTTTAGCCATATTTCTGTCAGGAAGAAGACGTCAATATTCTGGTCGTTACTCGATATTCTAGATTATAACACGCTGAAATTGTATGTGTAGTTACACTCCAAAAAAGATCAGTCGCTCTTGTTTTACCGCATTCTTGTTTCCCAGGTTCTCTTAGGTAACACTAACGTATTTGTCAAAGATGAACGTTTACATTGACATTTTATTCTGTAGCTTATTGCTCTCGTAAATATAAATAAAACCTGTTATTTTTTCATGCTCTATAAGGCTCTAGTGCTTGGTTATGCATGCATTTCGTCGGATGTGTAACTTAAATATATATGTACAACATATTTAAAATGCATTGTTGGCTCATCCATCCACACCTTAAAACCTATGTTGAATGATACTGCTGGATTCGTTTTCTGTTTTGTAGCATATATGTACAATAAGGTTACTTGTTCCATAAGGACACAAGACGAGTTGCGCTAGATGGCCCACTGTTCGATGTCTAAACTGTACTTTTCGGAAGATTGTCCAACACCAAACCGTTAGCCATTATATCTGGAAAGAGAACATGATCTTCCTAAAAAGCATCTACGAGCCTAAATGTATAAAACTGTGATTATAGCAGACGTTAATAATATTGGCAAAATAGCCTGATAATATTATCGTCTAAGACACGATCAAGCAAATATATAACATTAATACAAGAACTTTAATACACTATATATTGTTTGCATATTTAAATACTGCGTATTTTAATGTCTACACGACCTTTATTACTATTTCATTATCTGTAGTTAAATCGTAACTGCACCATTTTACCGCCGTGTTTTTATGGGTTTGGAGTGCAGAAGTGGTGTAAATGTTCTTATGTGAAAGTTATTTACTTCCCTTGGATGTATATCGTGCTACGCCTGTTGTGTACACTAGCAAGTTTGTAGGGTCACTGAACAATTCAGTTTGTTCAATAATTTTTAATTTCCTTGCTATTGTTTTACTTTAGAATATAACTTCTCATCTAGAGTATTTGTCCACATATTGATTGTTTACATACTTCACAGTTAAACTTTAGAAGTATCACATACGTTTTGATTGCACAATCGCAGGAAGTTGCTAGGATCGCGTAGTATATTCTATCCGCTATTCTAAAACATCGAGAGATTCCAAATTCCTTTGAAAAGTATTACTTCCCAGGTAAAGTTTAACCGCACAGTTGAGATCCTCACTGTCTCCAAACCGAGCAGATTCTGCGATTATAATGAATAGTATTATTAGGATATAAGTTGAGTTTTAGGTGTTTCATAGTATTGGGAATAACAATTCCAATAATGATACATATTCCACTAAATTGTTACAATTTATAACAATACGATGTTGATATCAACACATTGGTTATTAGTAATGAATATACGATATAATCATAATGGACTTAAACGCATGCAGTGGAAGTGAGAATTTATATGAGCATATACAGTGTATATGTTGGCAGTACTACAAAATGCAATGCTAAGATAACGTTTTATGTTGCATATATATTCTATGTTTGTTAAATAATGCAACTTTAAAAAATACATACCGAATTCAGTAATGTTACTGGTCAATGAACGAGTAATCTAGACAATGAAATGTTATGTACTTTCATCGTTCTGTGCCAACTGTTCTTAACCATTTAGATTATGGACTGATCTGCTGTGGTTTTTTTATCTGCTGCTTTGAGGTTTGAATCTGTTACTCTCGTTTAGTTTGGTATCTTTATAGAGTACATATTATGTATTATTTACATGCAAATTTGATGTCCATAACGGTACTTCGGAACCTAATTGCGAAAATATCATATTTCCTATTAATTATTGTAGCACTATATTAGGCACCGATGATGATGATGATGATGATGATGATGATGATGATGATGATGATGATGATGATGATTACGACGACGAAAGATGGTTCCTGTCCATACATTGAGTTGTCTAAATACTTCTGGTTAAACGCGACCTGCGCGTTGTTGCCATTCAAATTTATCTAGAAGGAAGTAATGTGTCCTAACCTCCTGGTAAAGTACATACTCTTGTCACTAAGTAAACCTTATGGTTATCGATCAAAGTGACTACAACTTCCGTTATGATGTTATCAGCTATTATGGCACTTTTTTGACGCTAAATGCACACCGTAATTTTCAAATGTATTATTCTATATTTGCAAGATCATGTTCTATCCTTGTATAGAAATTATGATTATTATTATGTTCACATTATCTGTCTTGTTACGCAAAAGGTGTTCAGAGTAACATCTTTGTTATAAGGTCCATTTGATAAGGCAATGTATTGAGTACGGTAGTTATGAAATATTCTTTTTAATGTCATAACTTTGAACGTAATGATAATAATATTTTTATCATGATTATGATGATGATGATTATGTTGCTGATGATGATTGAATATGACGATGAACTACTCAATACGGAATTTGTACTGATAATGATTATGTCGCTTGAAAATTAATAATAGTTGTCAAGTAGTTTCAAATGGTGCCAAAATCTAGTTTAGCGTTAGGTAATACAACTAACTTTTTTCTCAGTCTATCCACAAAATTCATGTTGTTTTATTGTCAGTCCCGGAAACAATTGAAAATTAGGAGGTTGTATCAACTTGCGTTTACCGACGATGAACACTTGTGATGAACAAGGGTAATTAAGAAGGAAAAGATTTTGTTTGCTAATTTATGCATCACAAACGATATATACAAACTTAAATAAGTTGTCCTAAAAGAAACAATATGAGTTTCGAATTTTATGCCATAATTTTCCTCAAATTTTGACTAAGAAAAATTCAATTTTAATCTGTAAGAATTATGCTACATCGCCAATTTGGATTTTTAAGTGTCAAATTTAAACCTAAACAACATCAGTTTAGATATTTATTTTCCTCAATATTTGTCTTATTTGATATTATAATTTATTTGACTTTTGGTATCAATATATGTTTAAAGGTTACTAATATATACATATATATATATATATATATATATATATATATATATATATATATATATATATATAGTACATGGTTCAATATTATTTGAGTCTGTAGAGAGTAACTGCTCCAAGTCTATGGCAACTTTATCTCGTTTAGGAGAGGGAGGATAAGTCCTAACTTTCCTTGATAAATGAAGAGCCCGCCAAAGACGGGCAGATACTGCATTCCTACCCACATATAGAAGTTTGCTGAACTAGAAATTTGAACCAAAGCAGACACAGTTAAGATGTCAATGATCGGATAACCGGAGTTCCTAAAAGAAAATGTACGGACGTGTCCCAATTACGTTTTATAAACAATGTGGTGACCCCTCTAATGGGAATTACACGGTAGTATGTGTAAGGATATAGATTACCTTGATATTGTGTGAACTGGCAATGTTAATGCCATTACCATTGACTTTGCATGACTTCAGGTGTGATAAATGTAATGATAACGAGCTGCTTGTTAGGCAAACTTGGACAAATCTAATTCGTGTTTGATTTTCACTTCCACATTTGGATTGGGTTGGACAGAAAAAAACATGAACTTTCACACAATATGTACAGTTCTTTTAACCCTATCCTTCTCCGTATATGGTACCTACATCGAACGTAACTTAAATCATATTTTCCTCGAGTAATACAAACAGTTTTAATTTCAAATACACCAATAATGTGATCAACTATTTCTTACAAGTACCCAAGCATATATCAATATAAATGAATATTTTAAGTATGCAATCATTATTGCAAACTTCCGACATGTTATAAGTAGTGTGGTGCAACGATAGAGCTTATATACTGGATGATACAGTCATGTATCTACAACACCAATCAGTTTGTGGTCATATGTTAATTATGACCAAACGTTGAAGCCGAGTGAATTATTCGTCTATACAGTGTATATTCTACATTGTTTCTAAGTGACCGCTATTGTAAATTATGTGTGTGTGTGTGTGTGTGTGTTTGTGTGTGTGTAGAATATATGTAATTTATGTACACTGTACAAATGATATACTACGATATGTCCAATTTATCTATATAGGAAACGAGGATTGCCTAGTTTCTTTTTAATGAAAAGTTTATACTCTGTTGCTGTTGTTATATTAGGGTTTAACGCCATATGTCAGCACACTATTGGCTGTACATGGCGGCCAATATTATTGGTAGAGGAAGAACCCACGCAGAAAGATGTGAGAAGGCATTGATCCGTAACGGAAAGCGCATTAGACCACTCGGCCACTCGGAGCCCCCAAAGGTTTATACAACGAGTAGTATATAATTGAAGCAGAGTACATACCATTGGTATAATATATTAATGCCACATACAAGTTTTCATTTTATATAAAATATCACACTGACGGCAATAAACAGTGCACGTTAAGGGAGTACAATTGTTTACAACCCCTCGCAGATATAAATGCTGACAAAACGTTTTGTAGTGATTAATGATTTCCTGTACATTTCATTCATATCAATTCATATATGTTTCCTTTAGCAATATTAGATGAAATGATAACACATGGATGATAGTTAACATCCACTTTTGTTAATAATGTGCATGCAAACAGTGAATGTGTCAGCGTTCGTTGTCATGATAAATAAACAAGAGGTAATTAAAAAATTAACCCAAACTTCATTTCAGTGATATCGTTTATGTCCATACTTCATTATTACCACTGACTGTCATTGTCACTTTCAACAATTATCAAACGTTTCTGCTGTGTGGACCCTATTTGAGTATTCCCCTGTTGAAAGAAGTTGACCCAGTTAGTTATCTTGTACACAATTTAGCGAGCGGTTCATAACAAACATATTCCGTACGTTGATGTTTGATCCGTAGAATGGGTAGCTGATAATCTGATTATGTTTAATATTACACACTTGTGAACTTGATATACATAAGTATGTTGCTTTGCCATTTAAACGTTCTTTGTTGTGGGGGTTGACATCTTCATTAATTCAGTGGCAGGTGTTACTCAGATAATTGGAGTACGCCTGTTGCTGTTTGTCGCTCATTTTTGTGTGGCCCGACATTAGCATTACATCAGCTGGGGGAATGTTTTTGACTCAACGTTTTAATTTTGTACTTTCAGCTACTGGTCGTTGTTATCTTCCTTGTTTCTGTAATATTTGCTTTGTCGATTTTGTGATGTTGCACCCAAGATTCTTAATTCCATCGACTTGTTTTCTAACCGTTTATGGGTGTGTCGCTGAGATTGGCATAGTGTTGAGCTCCATATATAAAGGATATTCAGATTGACAAAAGTCTGCTGGTCTTAAAACAGCATATAATTTACAGATAACAAGTGGATTTCTCTCTTTGTTGTTTTCTTTTCATACATCTCATGATTAATATCCCTGATGTCCTTAACAATGTCTACCGTTTTTGTTTTTGACTTCCTTTACTTGCGTTCAAGATACTCGATGCGATTCACATCTTTTTTTACTGTAAGATCCCCTCCCCCATTTCAGACGGTAATGTTCAGTAACTTTATTCAAACCAAAAGGTACAGAGTTGTTAAACCACAATGTGTTAACAATGAATACACGTGTTTAAAACCGCACTAGCTCTTTGATATACAAAATATGTATGTCCTCCTCTGTAATTGATTGAAACCTATTGAACTTATTTACATTTCTTTTAGATTTTGAATATTTTTGCTTGGCCAGAAGATCTTCAATTGTTAATGCAAAATTTGTGTCTGTTCCGCTCTTGATTGGACTTGTATCTATCTTAATGGGGATGAGTGCGACGAGTAGAGCTGATGATGGTTCTTAAGTTGTTTTGTACCAAACTCAGATTTATATTTTCTCCTAACACTGATTATAAAACCAGCAAAGAGCTGATCCAATTCAAATGGGTATATTTAGTGACAATTTTGGAATTTATTTTTAACTGCAAGAATACTGTCATTAGCATTATATCAAAAAGTGTATTGTTTAAAGTGTTTGCATTCTGATCTAGATGCACATGTTTTCGTTGGATGGCTACTCTAACCTCAGTTGTACCTTACATCAAGTCCATGAATCAGCATTTAATCATGTAGGACATGATGATATACCCTGCCCTATTTTACAGAAGTTAAGTCTCCACTGTTTATGTATTCCACCACCAGCTATTAATAGGTATCTTTATTTCCATATTTTTAGACCACTGATAACTTTCGTTCACATACAAATGAGAAAACAGGAATAGTAAATGTATTAAAAGCAAGTTGAAAGTTACTGATATAATTTATAACCCGATCCAACTATTCCAGGAAATGCATGTCCTTTGATTGTATGTTAAATGTATCTTCAGTGCTTGTTCATAATTCAACTGACTGACATATAACATCAAATTATTTTGTTTCTAGCTCGAAGTGTACATAAATTTATATTTGTACTGGTACATTAACTTCCGGAATGAATTATATGATTATATGTTTCAATGGATGTAAGTTGTCGAATGAGCAGTTCAGTATATCCTCTTGGGATACCGATTCCCCTGGCCATAAAATCAAAGTGCCTTTTCTGCTGATGGCAATTATCATAAACATCTTGAATGTGATGTATGTTCACAACTTGAGAAACAATTTCACATTTATTTTAAGGAAACATTCACATTAGTAAACAAATTTGGCTAGAGCTAACAATTAACTTGTATATGAATTTCTTTTATTTTCGGTTAATATTAAAAATGCATCATTATCAATGGTTTCTGGTCTTTTTGCACGTCTCAATTCAAATTGTAAAACAATAGGATTAGTTGGCTCCTTCATGCTGTTAAAATCTCACGCCCCCACCTGATCCAGATAATTATCTTTTTTTTTCAGTCTACAAGAAAATATCCTTTACCGGAAAACCTGCGCAGCCGCACAGTTGTGCTTTGAGGAATTTACTTATTACAATCATTGCAACTGAAGTGCTTCTTTTCATGAACTAAAACCCAAAGTGCTGACACTTCTTCTATTACTTAACTCAATAATGACACCTATTTCAAATTGCATCAAGAGACATAGTGTTTTAGAAATGTTTCATGAATATAAAGGGATAGCGTGCATACTATCACCGTACCTTGTGTCACTACTGAGCATATCTATTTAACAATGTATCAGAACATTTGGGGTTGGGGTGCATAATTTAGCTATTACCCATTGACGTGTTAGGTCAGAAAAATAACTAATACCATCTGTGTATCCCAATTATGTATTTGTGTAGTGTTATGCAAATGAGGGTACATAGAAGTATGCAAACAACCTATAGAGTGCATCTATGTGCATCCTGGTGATGACTACCATAACAAATTCCGTCCTTTCACAAAGAAGGAGGATATTATTTAGCTGATGGTTTTCAGGGATAGGACGTAAACAAACAAAACAAACTTGACCAAACAAAATAACTTCGTGCGGTAAAATGAATAACACGAGGATGTGTTTTCACCAAAGATTAACTCAGCGTAAATATGTTTTCTGAACATTTGTTATTTTAATATCCCGTAATTAGATTGAACCACCCTGCACTCTTTTAAATGGAATATTTAATATACAGCCACTTCTGCGGCTCCAATATTAATAAAAGTAATAATCAGATGCTCTCCAAACACTATTTACACCAGCCATGTACATTTTGCTTACAAATAGCAGCAGAGGGGGCGAACCTCAAAAATCAAAAAAAAGCGTCGAATCGTAAAAAAGAGTCGACAACCAACGCACAAAACCAAAAAAGCGTCGAAAATCGAAAAAAGCGTCGACAACCAACGCTTCCTCGTCTACGCCAGCGTCGTTTTCGTTCGCCCCCTCTGCTGCTATGGGTTAATAATTTTTTTACGAGTTCAACCGAATATTTGATCCAGTCCTTAGGATCTCACAAACAGATTTATCGCTAACACCTCCTCTTGTAGATCAATTAGATTATTAGATTGGTCTGTGAGTTTGAAATTAATTCTTGTTAGCGAATCATTATGACATCGCATATAGACTGGATTAACCGGAGACTCGATTATTAAAAATCCTGGAGGGGCTGTTGGTGCAAACGAATAAAGAATATATCCTTGCTGAGCTTGATTTGATCGTTCGAGATTAATTTGATAGCTTCCTTCGATAACATCGCATACTAAATTGAGCGCAATCACCGAGGATATATTCACGTTGAACGGAGCGATATGTCTGCCGCCACCATTTGGATCATTATTATGTTTGAGGATTTTTATTTCCGGTGATGCTGTTTTTCTCCATGCATCATGAATTATTCTAAAACCAACATCGATGGTGTCACTGAGAAGTTTTTTTTTAGTTTTGGTACGTTATATCCTGGTAGTTTAAATGTCGGAATATCTTTGACGGGGATTTTATATTCTGATGCAAATCTTGTTCTCGATAGGGGATTATCGTCATCTAGTATATCCTGAATAATTTTTAGGTTAAATGTTTCCATATCGTCGATAATTGTATTGCATGTTTCTACGACGCTGATAAATTCATCTCGGGTGAGAGAGCCGGATTTGAGAGATATTAACAGCAGCGATAAATCATTATTCATTGCTGTAAAATTTTCGATAATTTTAGGTTCGTTAACAAAATGATGTCCCTCTATTCCCTCCCCTGGCTTCTCTTCTCCGGTTTCGTGGTATCCGAGACCAAAAAACTCTATAGTGATTGTGTGATCTTTATAACTCCTTATTGGATTATTAGGTTTTATCATGTCTGTGATATAATTAATTTTTTGTGGTTCCGGTAAATCAACGGTTTTTCCCCCTGGTGGTAATTCAGGCCATCCTAGTACGGTTCTTATAGAACTCTGATAGATATCTACGACATATCCTTCTGTGCTTATTTCAATCGCGGATGATAGCGTCGGCTCATGAACCGTTATAGCGATTTTTGATTCTTTTCCAGTAATCGATTTTATTCTACGCGCGAATTCGTTATTGATTTGTTCGATTTGGTATGACCCTGTTGGTATCGAAACAACGTTCCAGTCTGGGGTACCGTCGTCTTTATTCTTATACGAGAATACCAAGGAATTATTGGGTTGTTGACCACCAAATGATTTTGATCTGAGATTAGGCCAACTGTGATACACTCGTAGTTTTGCTAACGCTATCTCCTTCACTGGGACCTGAGAGGGGAAATTCACACTGAATTCTGGATTCGTTGATGTTATTGAGATCATGCTTGTTTGTACTGGGTTCGTGTTCTCCACTATTTGTTGAAGTAATTCCATCGGTGTTGTCATCGTTGCTATACTCATGTTGTCGCTCTAATTTTGATATCGCGGAATCATGAATACTGACCATCACTGAGAACTCACTATCCGATATCGTTGAGGTTATTGATATCATTCTTTTTTTTTGGTTCGTGTTTTCTAATTCCATCGGTGTTGTCATTGTTGCTATACTGTTGTTGTCGCTCTAATTTAGATATCGCGGAATCATAAATACCGACCATCACTGAGAACTCGCTATCTGATATAATCGTATTATCGAGTGACGACGATATCATCGAGGATAATTGCGAGTACGCGGTTGATACAACATTAAATTGAATTAAGTAATCCTGCAGTTTACTCTGGCTGCATGATGATATCTTTTTTATGATCCCGGTTGATATACCCGCGATTGTAGCCGCCGCAGAAATGCAAATTGGAACTACGACCGGGGCAATCATTGTAACCGATGCGAGTATTATTCCGGCGACAGTGAGAACGCCTGACAACGAGTACATAGTAACATCAACTGCGGTGATTCTTCGTCGGTATTTTTTTATTTTTATTTGATACTCTTCGGCGAGGGTTTTGAGTCTAGTCTGAAATTCTCTGACCTGCTCATAGCGATATCGATGCGATTGTGATTCCATTGACTCTGTCAACGGGATTATTATCAGTTCAATTGATTTCGTTGACTTCGTCAATGATGTCATTGTTATTTTAAACCCGCTAGTGTTTTCAATTATTCGCCATCGTTAGCGGGAATTGCTAGTTGCTTCAGCCGGAAAAATTATCTACGAGTTCTATACACCAGGCTATTTTTGATCTAATGGTGGAGCTATCAACCGCGATGAAGTGAAATTCTGGTGTTTTGCCAGTCTCGATAATTAACGTCGCGACGCCACCAGAGTAGGTTCTATTGCCCATGATCAGATTAAATTGATCGATAGAGGCCCACGTTAACCTATAGATGCCATCAATCTTCGCTTCTCCATCCTCCGAGAGAAGGACGGTAATGCTAGGATCATTATCTCTTATCCAATCCACGATTTTATGATTGATCGTATATACGATATTTTTAATGAGCTTGTGCGGAATCTTTACATTTTGGAGATTTTCTATTAGTTTAGAAATATCGAGATAATTTGCCTTGATTTCATTTTCATTCATCATCCTCCCCGCCTCCTTGTTAAAAAAGAAAACCGATAAAAAGTTTTTAATTTCAGCGAGAGTCATGCCAACCACAGGTGGGGTTCCAAAGAACCTACCAACGATATTTCTTCGAAAAGCATTATAACCTCGTATATGATCATCCAGCTCACGGCCGTGGGCGTCAGTCGCGTCGGTGATTGTAGACACAAGTGCGCCTGGTTTAAGTTGTCCATCCTTGGAATACAGCGCAATAGAGTTTTCAGCGGCGTCGCGCTGCCGTATCAAAATGTCATCCAACGACACATAACTGCTTTTCAATTTACCCTGATCGGAAAATAGCACAACGGTATCCTCGATTGCGTTTCGTTGTTTAATCAATATATCATCCAACGACACATCACTGCTTTTCAATTTACCCTGTTTGTCTTGAAATACAACTATTTCGTTCGGGCCAACACTTGTTAAGTTCAACGTCTCAGCGATTTCATCTTCGATTATTCTCTTTATATCACCGGTTGCAACGCCATCGGGTTTGGGTTTCAAAGATCTCCCCCAAATATCAATCATCTTATTGTAAAACTCTCTCTCTAAAATCTCTTTGATTTCCAGCGATTGCTAGTGTAGTCATTTACGACAACATGTGGTGGTTTTCCCCTCGGGTTACCCAACGAGTTAGAAATAGCGTTAAGGACATTTAATACTTCACTGCCGCATATTGGTGGGTCATTCATTTGTTGTGTTGGTAGCGTAGAATACCAAGTCTTCATTGGAAAAGTTTTTATATAACGCATAAACTCGCTTCGCGGAGCTAACCCATATGAATCGAAATACACAATCCCACGTGGATCAATAGCGTATGCAACCCAGTGGGTTCCAGGTCCGGTGCTGTTATCTAAATTAATAATACCGGTTTCAACGCTGTTTGGTTGATGTGGTAATTGATCTTTCATAAAGACACCTCTAAAATTTTTAATCGCTAGTTTTTTTAGCGGCATCCATTAAATCAAAATTGGACATGGGAACCATAGGTTCCTCAATCGAAGATTTGGGAACCATAGGTTCGGAAATCGAAGATTTCTGAATTAATAAACCGGTCCTAGTCTTAGACCCTTTCCGCTGTACCACGAATACGGGGTTCCTGGTAGTCTTAGACCCAATCCGTGAACGGATCGTCCCTTTCTTTTATATCCTTTCCCAGCTGCTTTCTGTAGTGCCATTCCTGCCGCGGTACCAACGGCTCCTAACGCTGCCGCTTTAGCCACCGCTGGGGCTGCTGCCGCAATCAAAGCTGGAATCGCAGCTAACAACGGGAATATACCGGCTGTTTTCATAATATTTTTGATAGCAGCCGCAGAAAGAGTAATCTGAACACCTTTTTTTGCTACTAGTGCATCACTGAAATGTTTCATTTGACGAGTTGTCAACGACAACTTATTCTGACCACCGGTCATTTGATTGGGTTTCAGCGTGATTGTGGTTCCACATTGCTTAGCTTATTTGGATTGTAGTTTTTTTAATTGACCGGGAGTCAACGCAACACTAATAACACTATACGACATTATACAATAACAGATTGATTCTAAATCGTTTACGATTTCAATCAAAGATTTTCCACTGGCGCATCTACCACTCTCATTCTTCCACCAACACCTTCGAGTAGCATTGATTTATCACTGAGAATGACAGCAACCGCTCTGTAATTAATAATACCACCAGGACGGGTTACACGGGCTCTAAAGTGTATATCAACGACAGATTGTCTCATCAAATCAAGGTGTTCCAATGAAAAGTAATAAATCGGATATAGACTTTTGAAATCGAATTGTGATATTTGCAAACCAGTATCAACATTTTGATCACGTGCCATATACGACAATAGGTTATGATACACGCGTGCAATATGATTTTGACCGTAATTCAGTTGTACGTCTTCAGATGGTTCCTGCTGTCCGTTTATTCTCAGCGAGACTTCTCTAACACCTAACTGATCAAATATCATATGACTACGTTGTTGACTACCAACTCGCTCATTATTCTGTAACGCCACGAATATATGACGTGGAGCTGAAACGCCTTGTCGCGCTGCCAGGTGCCATGTGAATATATCATCGACATTATCAGGTTTAATATCCGTACTCACTGATAACCAACTCAACAACGACTTTCCTCCTTGATCCATAAATGATAGTAATCGCTGTTCTTCGGTGATCGATGGAGTTAACACTGGCATCCACAATGATAGTTTTGTTAAATGGACTTTACCATCGGCAACACCAGCATCACGCCAGATTGCATCATTATCAGTACCCTTTCGTACAAGCGCTACTGTATGCTTCGCTCCATAGATAACTTTTCGGACGTTTCTACAGAATCCGAATATATGATGCAGTGGAATCGCGCATGAAAATTGTCGACGCTGTCCTTGTAACGTTGCTACGCGTGTTGCAAACCCTAGGTTGTAGTTAATGATATTATTTATGACATCAAAATCACCAGCTGGTCTTACATATCCGGCTGGTGCTGGATTAACTGAAGAAGCATGTGTTGCCTTTACTCTAGAATACTGGTTGTGTTCAGGGTGATCAGTGATATCCTTCGCGAACATCATAGATGGACCAGCTGATCTTGTATAATCATCAAAATATCTCGCTAACCCTATGATTGTTGTAGCCACATGAACTTCACGGTCAATGGATTCAATTTCTTTTCCATCAATGAGATATCTAGCGCTTTCAAATAACGTCATGATACCGTTATTGACAAAACCGACTTTGATAGTTGGGTTATTGTCATATGGTGTATTAGCTTCAACATTTGTTACGAGTTCACCTTCGATTTCAATAAACGCTTCAAAGGGCAAAAAGTATTTACTGGTATCATGAACCTGAAGTTCAATTCGCGATAGGAGATCTGGTTGTACTGCGTGATAAGAATAAAATTGAAAATCGCGTACGGAATCATTCTTGAGCACTGGGGCATCCATATCAAATGCTGGATCAGGTGACCTTTTGAACATTTTATTCTATTTATCAGAGTCTAAATCGTAAAATCGTAAACGATTTTCACCGTAGGATTTTCATCGTCGTGTTTTTTTAAAGCCACTTCCCGCTATCATGTTTGCTATCATGTTATTTTGGTCCCCTTGATTTATCAAGGGAGTCACCAATGACGAAGTCATCAACGATGCTAATTTTTCGTCTACTGCGTTATTTATAATTTTACTAACACCTGCAGGCATTTCCGCTGTAGACGGTAACGGTATCGGTTTCTTTCTCCGTAAATCACTTCGTGATTTCACTAATGATGTTATTTTATTCTTTGCGGCTGAAAACGCTTTTCCGGCAAGATCTCCGATTTTGCTAATACCCTTATCACGAATAACATCAATGGCTTTCATTCCTAGTTGTTTAGCCAACGGCATCACTTTTGGAGCCATTCTCGAAAATAATCCTAAAATGGTATCACCGAGACCATCTCCGTAGCATGCTCTATAAACAGGCAATCGTGAGTTTACCACATAGACGCTAGTTGGTTTGTCATGGTTGTAGTGTATGATCATTATTTGAAATCAGAAACAATTTTTAAATTGTAAAAAAAATTATCAATTGTGAATTCAGTCGCTGTGATACCCACTTGATAACTCGCCAATGAAATCTCGATATGTTTTGATATCCATGATACCACCTTGAAATAACCGCCTGCAGATATCAGCTGCCTCATTAATTATTTCCGATGAGTTATTTCCAGCTCGGAACCCTCCTACAAGAACTTCTAATCGTGATATATCACTGAGAACACTACCAGGACAGAAACTCAAAGAGTTTCCAATTCTTGGATTCTCACTGGAATCTCGCAATCCGCTTCCGCTAAAACCCATTGCTTAATCCAGTTTTTCATTCAGTTTTTCTTCATCCGTGGGTTGTAAATAACCAAGAGGATCATAATCATCATCATCATCAGGTGGTAGTTGTTGTTTTTCAGGCGAGAAAAATATCTTTGCAGGTTGTTGTTTTTTTAGGTGAAAAAGATATTTTCTTTGCAGTTTGCTGTCGCTGCCTTTGCAATTTTGGCGGTTTTTATTGTTGTTTTAGTTGTTCAAATTGTTTATACACTATACCCACCGCATTGATATATTCGATGTATGATGCACTATCTGTCTTAATTTGACTTTTTTCAGTTTTGATCTTATAGAATATATCAGCCCAGTGAGTTATACTTCTAACAAACTTATGATGTTCTGGTTTCAACATATTTTTCCTGTTTTCATAAGTCGAAACAACAAGCGCAGGAATTTCTGTTGGATCAGTCTTATCAATTGCTGCTTACCCTTCCTCGTTAAATCTCACGCGTAAATCATCTACTGTTCTTTTTG
Source organism: Unio delphinus (assembly GCA_029339505.1). NCBI lineage: Eukaryota > Metazoa > Mollusca > Bivalvia > Unionida > Unionidae > Unio > Unio delphinus. Next base: position 2,095,526 of record JAQISU010000152.1, on the reverse strand, counting down.
ATTCCATTTTTTGTACAGCCTGTTTTGTTTGTTCAGTTTTCGCTGCTATTTTTTCGAGTTCACCGATAACAGATTTCCCCGTCTCGGGATCATCTCCCAGTATAGCGCGCTGTACCCCTTTCGTTGCTGTGGTTACTGGTTTAAACGATTCTTCGGATCCCGCAGCAAAATCAGTTTGAAGACTCTGTCGTTGTTGCAGTTTATTTCTTACAGAGTCGCGAATTGGTATAAATCCCCTGATTGCATCCAGTCGTTCACGAGCCAATCGGGTCGTTAATGCTTCATTGACCATTATTTGAAATCAGAAACAATTTTTCAATTGTAAAACAATTTTCCCGAACCTGACCTAACAGACGAAAACATTTGACATGTCAGATTCGGAGGGCGAAAACCCGAGGTTTTTTACACAGGATTTTCGAGATTTTTTATCAAAAAGGGCTAAATCAAACAAATCATACATGAATTTCAATCAAAAAATGCTAAAAAAAAATGAAAATCGGACACGAATTTTGGCTAAAAAGTGTAATATGATAAAAAAATCTCGAAAATCCTGTGTAAAAAACCTCGGGTTTTCGCCCTCAAAATCCGACATGTCGGATGATTTTTAACACCACCGTGGAAGCACTTAACAGCGTTACCATCGATGGCGAAAGTCACATAATTGCTATAAAAATAGATAATTCTGTGACTTTCGCCATTCTATTTTGATCATCCATTAACGGCCCATCGATTTTTTATTCACTAATTTCAAAATTTTTAATCAAAAAATGCTAAAAAAAATAAAAATCTCTCTGAGGAGGGTCGATAACAAAATCTCTATGAGGGTCGGTCACGGTCAAACTCGTTCATTTTCTTGAATTAACGCTCGTAGGTTTCTAACTTTAGAATTGATATCTTTTTTCAGTTCGTATTCGTTACCTAATTCTTTTCGTATTCCTTCTACGATAGTATATAACGGGACAAACACACTTACGTCACTGGAAAATGAAAGAGAGTCTCGAATAGAATTCTGAATTCTCTTGATGAACGCGTATTTCTTAGGTAGCATATACTTGATAGTGTTAACTCCGTATTCTATATCCTGATAATCCGACATGATTTGATCAGGATTTAACCCATCTGATAGTTTGATATCCTGACTTTTCAATTCTGAAATCTCGGATATAATGCTATTCATTTTTTCAGAATTCATTATTCTATGGTGATTACATATTTTTAAATGAAAATTATGACGCATCAGACATAAATAAATTGAATTCTCTGTTCGGTCTTTTTTTAAATCGCCGATCGATAAATCCCCTCTGCAACGAATCGTACTGAGGGTGAACAAATATCGAAATGCCTACCGGCGCTGGTTATTGATTGAAATATTTTTTCTTCGTTAGTTGTTGTATTCAAAGATTTTACGGGTCTCGCTCGCTTCGAGTATTTCCCAGTCCTTCCAGATGAATTATTTTCACTCTGTGTAACAACTCGTAAATTTGATAAAGAATTGTTCATTGGATTAGAATCAATGTGATCAATGACAGAATTATCCTCGATCAATCCATTGAAACATTCAAATACGAAACGATGATTGAGATATTTCTTCTTTCCAGCGCCAAACCTCAAATATCCATGATTATTCACATCACCAACTGATTTCTTCAGTCTACAGTGTCTGACAGTACCATCACTGGATGCTTCATAATTTGTAATCAAGGGATGCGGTCTGAATTCTTGGTTCATTATATACTATACTATTCTTTGTCTAATTCATTGTTTGGTTTAATAATACATTTTTCAATATAGTCTTGAGGTGTTCTTATGACTTTATCCTTGACTCTGACAGTGTCAGGGTCAGGGACTTTGTCAGGGACAGAGTCAAGGTCAGAATTTTTGATTGAAAATTCATATGATTTTCCATTTTTGATTCTTTTGTCATAATAACGCTTCAATTCCCTGTATCGTTTGCCACCGCAATTCAAACACAACTGAGATTTTCCCCTGACCCCAACCCCACATCGTATGCAAGGTAACGGACCAAGGCTTCCACGACGAAAACATTGCATATGATACCCACAGAACTCATTTCTGCATTATTTGTTACACGGGGTTGTTGATCCAATCATAAGCCATTTGCAGTGATTCATTATATATAAATCCTCCATTTAAATGCTTGTTTTAATTATAGTATGGAGGAGTTCAAGAGATTATCGAAAATTACGCCCTGGAAAAATGTTAAATTCAATCTCGATAGAGTCTCTGATACGCCAAAACGTCTAATCGGTGATAGAACTATACTGGGTAAAATCAGAGACTGTTTTAATGAATTCTACCGAGACGGTGCAGTACACTGTTGGTCGACATTTCGAATTATACATGACGATGTCAATGTACCCAACATCGATGCTACTATGAACGATGAAAGAGCAGCTGAGGTGATTTCACATCTTAGCTGGAAATCCAAGAGTAATTCCCAACAAAAGTATTTTTTCAGAATAAAATTGATTATTGAAGTCCAGGGCAAATGGATTATTAGGGATAAATTTGAACCAATCCTCAAGGATAAAAAACAATCACGCTGAGTAGAGATTCCAAACCAGGAATTCTAACCGGAATCGACAAACCATACTACGAGAGATCTTATCCTGTAACAGCAATCGTTTATGGAATATACCCGTTAAATGATAAACCCGATATCGCAAAACTAGCTCCTATGAAATATTCTAGTTCACTGAATTGTGTAGCAACACGGGTAATGGAACACTTCACAAATGCATCCCGAGGAAATAAACTAACTGATCTGCGACGTAGGAAAATAACCGAATGGGAACTGACAGTGACAGCACGCTGCAAAGATTTCTGATATAGCTAAATTAGAAACATTATTAAAATTCCCAATATCAGTAACGACAATAACCGGGGAAGTATTACACGAACCGAAATATAGATTACAAGGAGCGCCAATACAGATTATTGATCATAACGAACACGCGTGGACACCTGCGGTAACAATATTTCCACGAGAACGAATCGTGAGATATATCCCCCAAGAATTCGTCAAGGATGTTTTTTATAATGAGAGATTATTCGATGCTATTCATGCGTTGTGTAAAGAGGACCCTGTGTCAGTGTGGTTACTTAGAAGTGATGAAGATCCCGAAATAGGATTCGATCAATTTGTAAGACCAAATGGTGAATTATATCGCGTTGAAGAATTAGATAACAGAATGAGAAAAATCGCTAATGATTTTTCACCGGAGAGTTTCCATGAAAAACTACTCGCGGGTAGTTTTACTATTTCTTCAGTGGTAGTTCACTTCGCAAGAGAAAAAAACTCATGGCGTCCAACACGAAGTGATTTTCTCGAGGATGTTAAATTGAGTTGCGTCAAATTTGGTCATGGAGGACTGTGGAATACGAAATACTCACGTGATGGTATGATGTCAATTGATATATCCGCGTGTTATCCTGGGAGTTTTCTCGGGTATGGAGAATGCGCTGAGTACTTTAAACGATTTGGACACCCCACGCATGAAATGACTCGTGTTGCGATTAATGGTCCATTACCTGATTTTGATTTAACCGGATTCGCTCGTGTGATATCATTCGAATTAGCTACAGGGTTACATCCGTGTAGTTATGTTTTGCTTGGTAGACACCTATCTGAAAAGGCCTGGATGCCAATAGTGTTACTACGATATATGATTGATTGTGGTATGCTAATATCGTTGATTGTCAGTGAAGCGATTATATCCTATCGAGCACAGAAATCAGTCTGGTTACCACAACCCGATCTGGATAGAATAATTAGCGAACAGCGAAAACAATTTCCAGATGGAAATTCTTCGAATTTCAGTGAAGAACAAATCATGAATTGGTCTAAGAGGTTATTTGAAAGTAAAAGCGGACAAGCATAAGATTTTGGACGAAGAATAATCGGTAAATTTACCCAGGGTGGAAGATACGACAATGCAAAATATTCTTCGAGGTTGATCATAGACATCGCTGAATACGATTGTATTGTAGCGGATTTTACGAAACAGGGAAAACTTGTATCCCGTAAGGATACTTTTCTATCCAAAGGTGAGAAATTAGGTACGGTTGTTACCTACTGTGATGGATATAATTCCCAGTACACACATTTGAGAGGTTCTATGCTAGCCTATGCTTCTATTAATCTATTTTCGATGATAAATAGATTTCCTAATACCGCTGTTAGAGTAGCCACTGATTCTATTGATATCCACGAGAAATACAAATCAGCTGTAGCGGCATTCACAGATCCCGAGGAAGCGTGGGGGCGTTGGCGATTTAAAAAGGAGACGCTACATGAGTATTGTGAATCCGCAGATGTTACCATGGATGATAAATATCTTTCGTGTAACCGTATTGAAATCCAATCAGAATTTTCTAATGCACTACCGGTATCTGATCCAATATGTGGTGGATCAGGAAAGACAACTCGTGCAATCGAATTATTTCGTCGGTCAAACATGATTGTGTTAACACCAACTCACAGACTCGCCAGAGAAATGATACAAAGAGGGGTAAATGCCTGTACTTATCACAGTTTTTTTCGATGGAAGGGTGACAAATGGACCCCTGATCGAATGGGTGATAAATTCATTCCTGAAATCATAATTTGGGATGAAATATGCAGTGTCATTAGATGTATTACAAACATTTCTTGAATGGTTGTTAAACAAAAACACAAAAGTCGTCATGTGCGTTGATCACGGCCAACCACGACCATTTATCGGTGCATCCCCACATGAATGGCTAAAGGGTTGTGTAGACTATTATGAAGAAATTACCACTGATTATAGATCACTTGATGAACGATTACGAGAATTCAAAGCGCTAATTAGACTACAACCGGATAGAATCCAGTGTGAAATAGCGCGTGAAGTGATTTCAGAAACCCTAATGAATGATTTCTGGGAAGCGTGGAAACCAAATGATTTGATAGTAGCAAGTAGAAAAATAGTCAGAGACACACTTCAGATGAAGTTATTTGAATTGCATAAAGAAAAATTTGCAACACTTCCAGTACCCCTTTGTTATAGGCCATCGGATACACGAAAACAGAATATAGAAGTTGATATTCCAGGACAGCGTGAAAAGCGGATTCTCGTATTAAATGATATTGTGCTGGTTGATATCAGCGTCGTCGAAGATGCATTGCGTGCTAATAAATCCCCGTGGACGCTAGGATACGCAGCGACGATACACTCCTCACAGGGATTGACTATATCGGATACAATTGTTTGGATAGTAGATAATCGCATTGAGTGGTCAAATTTAATTTATCTCGCAGTATCCAGAGTACGAAGTATAAATCAACTCCGAAGAATCATTTTAGATGATGATGACACTACAATAAGTGATATTGTCACTGGTGATTTCATCACTGGTGATATCATCGGGGACATAATCAGAAAAAAACTCTCTGGTTATAAACAACAGGATAAAAAAAATAATAGAAAATTTGACATTGATGCTGAATTAATAATTTCGCTGAAGCAACAACAGAATAATCACTGCGCGAGTTGCAATTGTATAATGCGTTGGAGTTGGTTGGATAAGGATCCTCGCCATTTTACCGTAGACAGAAGGAATAGCAGCATTGGTCATACTAGAGATAACGTTATGCTGACTTGTCTTGAGTGCAACAGACGAAGAGGTGCTAGTTAAGACCACGCGGTGGTAATTGAGTATCCTTGGAAATTACCTGTAGTTGTTGTCGAGTAAATCCTCGCTGAGAAGCAGTTGAATCCAGTTTATAGATTGCTGGTCTACCAGTTGATCGTGTTATACTGGATATTTTATGTACGGTCACACTCCAAATAGGATCAGTAGCTCTTTTTTTACCACCCTCAAGCTCTCCTGGTTCGTATAAATACCTAACAGTGACATTACTACCAAGATATGGTTCTTTGAAATCTTTATGTGGTTGTGCGGGTATAGACTTCTTTTTAATAGCGTTGCTAGGTTTCATGTTGATTGTTCTAGTAATCTCATTATTGATTGCGGTAACTACACCCGGTAATCTCTTAACCCATTCACGGGATCTTTTATCCTGAATTAACTCCTTCGCGTATTGATATCCAAATAACCGCTCAGCAAGTGTCCGATTCAATCGTTCAACAATTGCCTGATCGCGATGTAGTGCAGTATGCCCTCGTCTGATGGTGACATTGTGATCTTTCATCGCTGATACAACAGCGCCTTGAAATTCCTTGCCAGGATCGACTTGTAATATATTTGGCCAGCGTAGTGGGCCTCGTCGATAAATCCTCTCAAATGCATAAGCAACCTCAGATGATGATTTTGTTTTTAACGGTTCTGCTTCTTTGTATCGACTCGCAACGTCAACTACGGTTAGCGCGTATTTGTAACCGTTATCATGTGGTAAAAACAATAAATCAGCCTGATGAACTTCATTAGGAGCGGTCACATCAAAATGCGAGTAATTAATCTGTTTAGGCGGTGGTAGATAAATTTGCCATAGTGCCTGTTTGGATAACCAATTAGCCGCAGAGCCTTTTTCACTTTTGCGGCGCTGGCGAGTTTATTGATTGCTGCCTTGCCTCTCCAGTATCCTCTTGGGGAATAATAAATTGATTCCATATTATTAATTACCAGCACCTAACATCAATTTACCTTTCATAGCCGATTTTATCAAAAAGGAAGACAATTTTTCTTTGAAGGATTTATCAGGAATAGCATTTAACGCATGAATTAATTTCACATCTGCTAGATGCCTGTGTTGCAGATTATTGCTTTTATAAGCAACATCATGAAGGTGACAGACCTTATCAATGGCATTTATTGGTTCTTCACCGGGTTTGGGCTGATTTTGATCATTGAGTCTGATATCAAGTCTGGTTCCCGGTCCATAGTAGCTATATCCCGGAAGGTGCTTTTCTCCGGGGTATTTTGCCCATGGGGTTCCAGGGAGTTTTGCCAATTTGGCTGCGATATCACCTCCTCGTTTTTTTTTTAAATCAGATCTCATAGACACAAATCTAAATTTCTTTGTACCACATTGCACGCATTTACCAGAAAGCGCTGATCGGTTATTTCTGGTTGTAATCGTCGTCAAGTCATCTGTGCCAGTACGCGTTTTACACTTCATACAATATAGATCCATAATTATGTATAGAAATATGGATATAATTGATTTTTCAGCGACCAAAGCAAGAGAACCGATTAAGCATCATGCAGCGCTACAAAACTCTATCCGGATGATTATAATCGGGCCATCTGGATCCGGTAAAACGCAATTGTTGCTCAATTTAATAATGAGATGGATGAAGTGGGATAGGTTATATTTAATTGCCCCTAGCGTAGATGATCAACGATGCTATGAAGTGTTAAAGGATTTTAATGAAAACGCTTCAGAAATTAAAGGCGAGAACGCCATTGATTTTATAACCTATATTGACGAGGCACCATCCGTGGATGACCTTGATGGGAGCATTAACAATTTAGTCGTATACGATGATGTAATGTTGGATGAACAAACAAACCCGGCTAGAATATTTTCCCGAGGCAGGCACAAAAACACTGATGTGATATATGTCACTCAACGCTACACTCAGATTCCAAAAGTGATCAGAGATAACTGCAATTTATTGTCCGTATTCAACGGCGTTGATACTCATACTCTTAGAAATATTTGGCAGACATGGTGTTTCGATATGGACTTCAATCAATTTAAAAATTTCTTTAGTAATGCTCACTCAACCCCGTACGGATTTGCAACAATAAATTTACATGACCCTCGGACACGATATCGTATCGGACTGGATCAAATATTCGGTTGAACTCGTAAAAAAATTATTAACCCATAGCAGCAGAGGGGGCGAACGAAAACGACGCTGGCGTAGACGAGGAAGCGTTGGTTGTCGACGCTTTTTTAGATTTTCGACGCTTTTTTGGTTTTGTGCGTTAGTTATCGACGCTTTTTTTACGATTCGACGCTTTTTTTTGGTTTTTGAGGTTCGCCCCCTCTGCTGCTCAAATACACAAATATAGACTAAACTGAGGAACACCCTAGCGTGTAGTATATACGGTGAAACATGCAAATAATTCGGCGAATGTGTCGGACTGATCCGTCAGTTTATCACACATTCCCGCACGGTCAGAGGGTACCTACTTTAAAAGATATCGATCGCACAGATACTTCCTTGTCCATGTAATCTTAGTATGAATAACAACACAAAATGAAACAGCTCAGTTGCTTTCTTGATTGTCTTGTATATTTGATTTGATATGCGGCATTTGAAGGTAAGTAACTTTATTTCTGACTTGATATTAAACAATCCACTATTAGTAAATATTAATATATGTAGAACATAGAAAGAAGAAACAAATTCATTTTCGTTTAATCATAACTTGCCGAATCAAAAAGACAACTCAGAGTTTAATTTACCAACATATTGGTACATACGTAAGAACCAACACCCAATATAATTTGTTATGATACGTCAGTTAACTGTCAGGTGGCCTAGTGGTTAGGGTGTCCGCCGCGGGAGCGGGAGGTCGTGGGTTCCATCCACGGCCGATTCATACCAAAGACTTGCAAAAATGTTACTAACAACAGCCTTGCTTGGCACTCAGCATTACGAGGTTACTGTTAGGACAGGTCATACTGGTGTCAGGATAATGCCACTGTCTGCGACATGATGCCCCAGTGCTAGATATCGCAAAATACTGTCATACTACATACAGTCATCAAAGCAATAAATGAACAATTGTTTAAGCTACGCTTAATGTACTAATCAAACAAACAAACAAATGATACGTCTGTTTATCACACATTCCCGTACGGTCCGACGTTACCTACCACAACACATTTCGATCACACAGTTGCTTCCGTGTCGATGCAATATTAGGTTGAATAACTACACAGCATGGAACAGCTCAGTTTGAATTTTATTTTTTTATTTTATGGTTTTCTTGTATATTTGATTGGATATTCGTCATCTGAATGTACGAAACAGTATCTCTGAGTTTATATTAAACAATAAGCTATTGGTAAGTATTAATAAAGCAAACACATGAACGCTCCCTGGTGATGATGTTGGGAGTAATCGCAACCTCCTCATTGTAAACGTCCGAGAATAACTAAAGACAATTAACAAGCCAAAGAAAATCAGGCTCACATTCAACCTTGATTCAACCGAAAGACGCTAACATCTGCAAGTCATTCCAAGGCACAACTGGATGAAATTTTGCTCCACATTGTGATTGATGTTGATGGTAAAGTGATGACAGACACGTTCGACACAGCCATGACTACAGCTGCCAAGGACATCATTGGAACACATTGCTCAAATAATCCTGGGTTACACAAGAAATTCTGAATCTGTGTGATGCCCGAAGTGACCTCAAAAACAAAAGATTCACAAAAGGAGCAGTTGAGTACTGAGATATTAACAAGAATATTTGAAAAACAAACTTGAAGAAATCAAAACAAAATTGGATTGGACAAAATTGCATAGAAATAGAGAGCCGTTTGATTAAAAAAAAACATCAAAAAGGCATTCCATATTGTGTAAGACAACACCAGACAGAAGCAGCCAAGAGTCAGTACCATTCAAGACGAAAATGGAAAACGCCTCAAGAAAGCAAGTGAGATTGCATAAAGATGGACTGGAGTATAGTAAATAATTCTACAACCCAGAGGTGCTTGAAGTTCCAAACCCCAAAAATGATGATGATTTCCCAATTGTCAAAAATGAGGTGGAATCTGAAGCACAGAAGAATGGGAAGGGATCTGGAGTAGACAATATCCCAGCTGAACTTCTCTTGAATGGTGTGGAATCAGTGATGGAGCTACTAACAAAAATATGCAATGAGATCTGGCAGACAGGCGAATGGCCAACACAGTGGACCCAGTTACTGATTATAATACTCCCCCATAAAAGCAATTTCCGGCTGTGCCAAAATTATAAAACAGTCAGTTTGATCAGCCATACTTGTAAGGTGATGCTGACGATCATCTTGAACAGAATGAACCCAAACACAGATGACATAATCGTTGACAAATAGGCAGGGTTACGGAGTGGAAGAAGCACAAAAGAACACATATTCAATCTTAGGTTTTTTTGTGAAATGTACTCACAAAATCAGTAAGATATTTATCGTGTGTTCATAGATTTCAAAAATGCTTTTGACAGTGTGTCGCAAGAGGCATTGTGGGCCACATTGTAGAAGTACAATATGTGCCCAAAGTTGACCAATACCATCAAGCAGCTGTTTGACAAGGCTATCAGTGCAGTAACTGCCTAAGGGTATGTGGGTTCTGGTTCAAGACAACGTTTGGAGTACAGCAAGACTGTAACATGCCACCCACGCTTTTATCGTGGAAAATGATGATAATATACGTATGGCAACAATTTCAAGATAATTTCCAAAATATATACGCTTCAGTTTCAATTTCTTTGTGAACATTGTATAAACAGTTTCGTCGTTTATCTCGATTTAATAGAGAACATAATTAATTAGAGACATTAAACTGCATATCGTTAATTATACAGTATTATATTTAGTAACGGAATTGAAATAAACCTCAAGAACGCTATCAATCAGACGCAATCACTTAAATTTTCAGTCAGTTGCAATAATTGAATTCGGAATTCTGACAATTTGTATACCACAAGGTCTATTTACAACTGATTATATATATATATATATATATATATATATATATATATATATATATATATATATATATATATATATATATGGAACCCATTTCTGCCAGTTGAACCATGTATGTAGTAAAGTCTCTAACATGTATGATAACAATAATTGTGTGAAATGTTAATTAGGACCCGCATAATCAAGCACAAACTGCATTAATATTAGTTAACTATAGCAAATGTATATATTTGTTCGCTTTGCCGTGATATAATTCATCTCAAGAATTTACCATCTCTGATACTGTTGGTTGGATCTTTGATGATCGTATGGGATGATCAAGCTTACTTTATCTTACGGTGTCTCGAATTAGATAATACAAATCGAATTAATAAGAGCGAAATTGCTGTAGCATATGTAATAAGAAATAAATAATTATTTCTAAACAATGTGACAAAAACTAAACACAGGTTCGATCCTGAAGCTGACTTTATCATGATATTAAACAACGACAGAATAATTATTGTGCACGTTGTAACTTAATAATATTCTAAAACAATTTACCGTATATATATATATATATATATATATATATATATATATATATATATATATATATATATATATATATATATATATATATATATATATATATAATTAATAGTTATATTGGTCACGCACGTACAAATATCTTGCGGACATGGCTTTAGTGTAATTGACGTCCAGGCACTAGTTCACAAAAGTGCAGATGGTGGTGATTGTGAATCTCCAGGAATTACGTGTAATTGTTTGTGTAGAAATCCACCTTCATGACCTGTGCAGTCTAATATATATGTTGCAGGTATACCGTAGATCATACCAATCTGGAAAATGTATGTGTAGTTACACTCCGAATAAGATCAGTCGCTTTTCTTTTACCGCCTTTTTGTTCACCAGATTCGTATAGATATATCACAGTCACATTACCCAGTACTGGTTGTTTTTAAAAACCACGCCGTTGTATCGGTACATGTTTTTTGTCAGTGTATTAAAGGTTTTATAAAGATTAAACGAGTAATTGTATTATGTAAGGCAGCTATCATACTTAGCAGTCTTGCAACCCATTCAAGCGATCATATGTCGTTTTGAATTTTGTTCATGAATATTTCCTTTGCATATTGATATCCAAATAACCGCTCAGCAAGTGTTCAGTTCAATCGTTCAAAGATTGCTTGTTCACGATGAATTGCCGTATATCTTCATATGATGTTGACGTTATCTTCTCTTCATGATATGATACTGCACTAAGAAATGGTTTGCCAAAATCAAGCTGTAGCAACGTAGCAATGTGATACATTCGTTCAAAAGCAGATGAAACTTCAACATATGTTTTAGTTGATAATGATCATGTCTATATCTACCTGCATTTCAACGACAGTCGAGTCATATTTGCATGTGTATGGACTTCAGCAAGTTTAATAGTATCAAGGAATACAAACATTATCCGCCTGTTGAACATCATTATAAGGGCTGGCTGGAATCAAAATGTGCGTAATTAATATGTTTTTATGGTGGTTGATACATTTGTCATATTGCCTAATATGCTAACATAACGTGACGTAATATGCGCTGTATTAGCGAGTTTGCCAATAGCAGCTTTATCATCCAATATCCTCATGGGCTACAATCAAGTGATTGCATTATAATTATAATTGGTTGTTTAATTACCAGCCCCTACCACTACTGACCATTTTATCGCAGGTCATATGAACTAATTAACTAATTGAAAGACAGGAGGGAGGGGTGTCACACATTTGTGACGATGTGTGACGAGGGGGAGGGGGGTGTTTAAGAACTGTGACGTCACATCAAAACGCGCAACTTTAAAAGTTCCACTTAAATTCCAGAACGAACAATAGACGGAGCATCACATAAATTCCCATCTCTGTTTGCAACTCAAAGTTTGAAAGTGGATGACATCCTTCCTCGCTCCTCAAATCCTTATAGGTCAATTCCGTATGATTTGTACTGTCCGTCAGTACAGTCCGTGCTTGGCGATAGGATTTGCAAGAAATGTCACATCTACCTCGCGTCGTTAGTCATGCTACGTAGTCATTCTTTAACACACAAGGTGGAATCAATAATTCCACCCAAACGCATCAGGCCACAGAGAGTTGCTGCACGTCGACAACGTGAACTAATGGTTGTACTCGCAAACGAAGAAAATGGAGAGAGTGCAGATTGGATGGACGAAGAAGATCTTGAGCAGCAGAGGGGGTGAACAGACCAACTTTTTTAGGAGTAAATGATGCTGCCTTCTATTAATATTACTAGGAAGCCTCAGTTTGTCAAAAACAGACCAACTTTTTTAGGCGTCAATTTACTAAACTGAGGCTTCCACAAAATTGCTTATATAGGCCTCAATTTAGCAAACTGAGGTTTCCTTGAAAATACTTAATTAATTGTTTTAATAATTTGAGCAAAAAAAAAAAAACGCCATTGTCGTTGGCGTTCACACTCTCTCGCTGCTATGCGCTAACAATTTTTTTTTACGATGAAAGTCTTTAGGACAAAAATCCTTTTAGGATTTAACAAACAGACTAATTTGTAGAACCTCACCTCGCAGATCAATCAAATTATTAGATTGGTCAGTGAGTTTGAAATTAATTCTCGTTAACGAATTATTATGACATCGCATATAGACTGGATTAGTTGGGTCTTCAATAATTAGAAATCCTGGAGGAGCCGTTGGTGCAAATGAATATAGAATATAACCTTGCTGAGCTTGATTTGATTGTTCGAGATTTATTTGATAGCTTCCTTCGATAACGTCATATACTAAATTCAATGATATCACCGAGGATATATTCACATTGAACGGAGCGATATGTCTACCACCACCATCTTGGTCGTTATTAAATGTCAGAATATTTGTTTGTTGTCGTGATAATTTCCTCCAATCGTCGTGGATTTTCTTAAACCCAATATCGATGGCATAACTGAGATATTTTTTTAATTCGTCGGGGTTATACCCAGGGATTTTAGATGTTTGAATATCCTCTTTGGGGATACTGTATTCTACCGCAAACACTTCTTTATAATTTTCATTCATTAATACTTGTTGAATAATTTGCGCATGAAATGTTTCCATATCGTTGATGATTTTGTTACATGCTTCTACAACGTTGATAAATTCATCTTGGGTGAGAAAGCCGTATTTAAGGGATATTAACAATAATGAAAAATCATTATTCATCGCTGTTAAATTTTCTTTGATTAAACTAGTGTAAAATATCATATCACTTTGGTTGTCATATCCTATAAACTTATTGGGAGAATAATCTTGATAACTTTTTATTGGATTATCAGGTTTCATCTTGTCTGTGACATAATCAGATTTTACAGGTTCTGGTATATCAACGGTTTCTCGTCGAGGTGGTAGTTCAGGCCATCCTAATACTGATCTTATAGAACTCTGATAAATATCTACGACATACCCAGGGGAATTAATCTCGATCGCAGATGATAACGTCGGCTCGTGAACCGTTATAGCGATTTTTGATTCTTTTCCAGTGATAGATTTAATTCTTCGTTGTAATTCGTTATTGATTTGTTCGATTTGATATGACCCAGTTGGCAACGAGACAACGTTCCAGTCTGGAGTTCCGTCTTCACGATTTTTCCACGCGAATACCAAGGAATTATTTGGTTGTTGACCACCAAATGCTACCGATCTGATATTGGGCCAGCTATGATACACTCGTAGTTTTGCTAGCGCGATCTCGCTCACCGGAACGGGAATCGGAAAATTCACACTGAATTCAGGGTTTGTTGAGGTTACTGATATCATACTTGTTTTCACCGGTGTTGTATTTATTACTATTTGTTGAAGTAGTTCTTGCGACGACATTATTATTATTATTATTCTGCTCTAATTTTAGCATTGTTGTTTTATACAATTGAGCCATCGTTGAAAATTCGCTATCTGATATTGTTGTGTCGTCGAGTGACGATGATATCAACGAGGATAATTGCGAGTAACCGGCAGATGCAATGTGAAATTTAATTACATAATCGTTTAGTTTACTCTGGCTACACGATGATAGTTTTTTTTGTGATCCCGGTTAATATACCCGCAATTGTAGCCACCGCGGAAATAGCGATTGGAACTACGACCGGAGCAATCATTGTAACCGAAGACAGTATTATCCCAGCAGCAGTGATTACTCCCGACACCGAGTACACGGTGATATCAACTGCAGTTATTCTTCGTTGGTATTTTTTTATTTTTATTTGATACTCCTCACAGAGAGAACTGAGTTTAGTTTGAAATTCTCTGACTTGATCATAGCGATACTGATACACTGAAGGGATCGTCATCTTATTTTAACAGCGCTAGCGTTTTCAATTAAGTTGTTTACTTAAATCCACTACGAATTCTACGTACCACGTTACTGAAACCCTGACTAGATTTCTATCTGTAGTCGTTATCGTGAATTGTTCAGTTGTATCCTTGTCGATGATCGTTGATACCGTATTATTGACTCCAGATGAACTACTTGATGATATATTAAACTGATTCGGTGATACTATTGTTAATCGATAAATACCCTTGACGGTTGCGGTTACGTGTAAAATGTTGTTTGTGGGAGTCCACACAAATGATCCGTAATGGATTGTGTATACGTTGTTGATAATGATTTTTTTATCATGAGGAATTTTTATTTTTCAACAACGCTTATCATCCTCGTTGCATCATCCCTCATTGCATTGTTGAATGTTTTAAGCTCATCGATGGACTTTTTAATATCAGGAAGGGTTATTTCAATTTTATCAAATGGGGTTCCGATAAATTTATCAATGATGTTTTTACGAAACATTGAAAACTCTTTCACGTGTTTTTCATATTCGGATTGAAGAGTTGCTAGTTCCAACATAGAATCTTTTATCGAGGCGAGTTTTGGTGTGGTCACTGGTGGATTTCCTAAAAATTCTAGCAGGGGTTTATCAATTTTGTCAATTATATTTCTTTGTAATTCAGAAAACTGATCAAATGCAACTATATGATCGTCATATTTATCATTGAGCGATTTCAATGAATTTGCCGTGTTATCGAATGTTGCTAATTTATCCGTAATTGTTGAAACAAGTACACCTGGTTTGAATTTACCCTGATCGGAAAATAACGCGATAGTATCCTCTGGTGCATCTCGTTGTTTAACCAAAATATCATCGAGAGAGACATTACTAGTTTTCAATTTCCCCTGACGATCTTGAAATACAACTATTTCACCAGGATCAACACTTGCTAGGTTTAACATTTTGGCTATTTCATCTTCGATTAGTTTTTTAACGCCCTTGATTTTATCAAAGGTTTCAACTCCACCAGGTTCGGGTTTCTTCAGCGTTGATAAAGGTCGTCCCCAAATATCAATCATTGTTATCATAAAAATCTTTTCTCTGTTTAAAATCTAAAAGATTTTCAATCCAGCGGATTTTCAATCTAAAAGATTTTCAATCCAACGACCGCTAGTATACTCATTCACTACTACATGGGGTGGTTTCATCTTTGATTGAGGAATCAAAGATTCCCGTGAAATAGCATCAAGTACGTTTAATACTTCATTGCCACATATGGGTGGGTCAAGCATTGTTTGCGTTGGTAACGTGGAATACCAACGCCTCACTTTGTGAGGAATTTTTAATTTACTTACATAGCGGTTAAATTCTTTCGGCGGCGCTAATCCATATGAGTCAAAATAAATAATCCCACGTGGATCAATCACGTATGCAACCCAGTGAGTTCCAGGTCCATCGCTGTTATCTAGATTAATAATGCCGGTTTCAACGTGATTTGGTTGTGCCGGTAACTGATCTTTCATAAAAACACCTCTGAAGTTTTTAATCGCGAGTTTTTTAGCGGCATCAATTAAATCAAAATTGGACATAGGAATCATCGGTTCCTAAATCAAAGATTTCGGAACTAGTAAACCGGTCCTAGTCTCAGGCCCGATTCGTAAACGGATCTCCCGCTGTACCATGAATACGGGGATCCTGGTAGTCTTAGACCCTTTCCTTTTTTTTATACCCCTTCCCCGTTGCTTTCTTTAGTGCCATTCCTGCCGCGGTACCAACGGCTCCTAACGCTGCCGCTTTAGCCACCGCTGGGGCTGCTGCGGCAATCAACCCTGGAATCAACCCTAACAACGGGAATATACCACCAGTCTTTTCCATGTTTTTAATCGCGCTCGCAGAAAGAGTAACCTGAACTCCTTTTTTTTCTTTCAGCGCTTTATTAAAATGATTAATCTGAGTTTTCGTCAGCGATAGTTTATTCCCCCCGCCATTCATTTGATTAGGTTTCAGCGTTATTGTGGTTCCACATTGCTTAGCTGATTTGGATTGTAATTTTTTTAGCTGACCAGGTGTCAACGTAACATTGATATTACTATACGACATTATACAAAACAGATTCATTCTAAATCGCAAGCGATTCAATGGAAAATCAATTACGAAGTAATCAGTTACATGTTTGGCAAAATCCGAAGAATTTTCAATCAAACATTTTCCACTGGTGCATCAATAAGTCTCATTCGTCCACCAACACCTTCGAGTAGCATTGATTTATCACTGAGAATGACAGCAACAGCTCTATATTCAAGGATAGCACCACGAAGCATATGAGCTCGGAAATGTATATCAACGACGGATTGTCTTGTTAAATCAAGATGTTCCAGTGAAAAGTAATAAATCGGATAAAGAGTACTAAAATCTAACTGTGATATTTGTAGACCAGTATCGACATTTTGATCACGTCCCATATACGACAGCAACCGATGATAAACTCGTGCAATATGGTTTTGACCGTAATTAAGTTGTATATCCTCGGATGGTTCTTGTTGTCCGTTTATTCTCAGCGAGACGTCAGTGACACCTAATCGATCAAATATCATATGGGAGGCGAGTTGATTACCAGTTCTCGCCGTATCCTGTAACGCAATAAATATATGACGTGGAGCTGAAACACCTTGTGATGATGCCAGGTTCCACGTAAATACGCCGTTAATAGTTGATTGTATAACATCTGTACTCGTTGTTAGCCAACTCAGCAATGATTTTCCTCCTTGATCCATAAATGATAGTAACCGCGATTATGTTACCATTGACGGAGTCAGCACTGGCATCCAAAGTGATAGTTTTGTTAAAATGACTTTACCGGCATCAGCATTTGGGTTTGCAGCATCTGCTGGAATCCTCCAAATTGCATCATTGTCAGTACCTTTTCGCACAACCGCTATAGTATGTTTCGCTCCATAGATAACTTTTCGGACATTTCTACAGAATCCAAATATATGATGTAGTGGAATCGCGCATGAAAATGATCTGCGCCCCCCTTCCAACATTGACATACGTGTTGCAGCTCCTAGATTGAAATTAACATCATTGTTTATAATCATATTCTCGACATAAACATTAGCATTACCAGCATTATTCTGTGGTCGTCTTACAACAAATGGATTTTTCCCAGTGGTATTTTTAATATCCTTTGCAAACATCATAGAGGGACCGGCCGATCTTGTATAATCGTCGGAATATCTTGCTAGCCCTAGTATTGTTGTTGCTACATCAACATCACGTTATATCGACTCAATTTTCTTTCCATCAATGAGATATCTTGCACTCTCAAATAACGCCATGGTACCATTATTGACAAAACCGACTTGAGTACCGGCTGGATATGGCGCTGGTACCGCAGGAGTATCAGCAGCTGTTACGAGTTCACCTTCGATTTCGATAAAGGCTTCACATGGTAGAGAGTATTTGCTGGTATCATGAACTTGAAGTTCAATTCGTGACCGAAGATTTGGTTGTACTGCGTGATAAGAATAAAATTGATAATCGCGTACAGAATCATCTTTAAGTACTGGGGTGTCCATGTCAAATGCACTATCAGGGTTCTGTTTGAACATTTTTTTATTATATATCCGCTGGTCTAAATTGGAGGCGAAATCGTGAAAATTCTTTGAAATTAAAAATCGAGGATTTTCCAAGCAATTTACGATTTCAACAATGAAAAAAATCCGAAGGATTTCAATCAATGATTTTCATCGATGACGACTTTGTCGTTGTCTTTGACGTTTGTAGAAATTCTTTGAATTTCCAAAGCCACTTCCCGCTATCATATTTGCTGTTATGTTATCCTGGGCGTTAGTGTATGACGGAGTCATCGACAATGATGAAATCATTGACTGTAGTTTTTCATCTACTGCGTTATTTATTATTTTACTAACCCGCGCAGGCATAACCTCAGTAGATGGCAACGGCAATGGTTTCCTTGAAAATCTGGAAGATTTTCCACGTCGAACTAGCGCTGTTAGTTTATCCTTTGCGGCTGAAAATGCATTCCCGGCAAGATCACCAACAGCGTTAATACCCTTATCTCGGATAACATCAATTGCTTTCATCGATAATTGTTTTACTAGCGGAGCCACTTTTGGAGCCATTCTTGAAAATAATCCCATTATAGTATTACCGAGACCATCTCCATAGTATGCTCGGTATTTTGGCAATCGTGAGTTTACCACGTAGACGTTAGTTGGTTTATCATGGTTGTAGTGTATGATCATTCTCTATTCAATTGCTATTTATCTAATTGCTATGATAACCGTGAAAATCCAAAGAATTTTCTACTAACTCTTCAATAAAATCTCGATATGTTGCAATATCCATGATACCACCTTGAAATAACCTCCTACAGATATCAGCAGCTTCATTGATTATTTCTGGTGAGTTATTCCCGACTCGTTTTCCTCCTACAAGTATTTCTAATCGTGCTATATCACCGAGAATATTACCAGGACATGTTACGCTAGAGTTTCCAACGCTAGAGTGAAAATCCATAGATGAATATCCCTTTCCGGTTTTTTTTCTTAGTTTTTGCTTCTTGTTGTTGTTGTTTTTCTTCTTGTTGTTGTAAATCATAATCTTCAATTCCTCTCATAAACATTTTATACTCCATTTTTTCTTTTTTTAAACGATCAATATTTTGATTCGTTTTAAACAACCAATCAACCCAGTTAGTTTGTGATATTTTACTATCTTTATACTCGTCCTTCAAAAAATGTTCTCTTGAATAATAGCTTTGAGCAGCAAAATTACCAAAGGCGATATAATCGTCGGATTTTATTAATTGAAATCGTTTTATTTGTGCTATACCCGCCGGAGTGAGTTTGTCTATAAAGGGAACACCTCTCCGAGGAGCGGAAACTTCGCCTTCTTCTTGAAATTCTTCAGGTTCAGGTGGTGGTGAGGAAATATCAACATCACCTAATCGTTCAATTTCTTCCTGAAATTCTCGTTGTTGTTCTTCTTGTCGTCTTGCAGTAGTTATTATATCACCAGGAAGTGTTTGTAATGATTTTTTTGTTTGTTTAGTTCGTTTTGCTTTTTTCTCTAACACAGGGAGAAGAGGCTTCTCTTCTCGTTTTCCCTCCTTAGGGATATCACCGTATATAGCTCGTACAGTAGCTGTTTTCACACCCTCAGTTGCAGCAACAATTGGCTTAAACAGCTGTTGTGTATCATCAGAAAAATCAGTCTGAAGTAATTGCCGCTGTTGAAGTTTTTCACGTATACGATCACGAAGTGGTAATATTTGATTAAGAGCGCTAAGTCGCTCCTTTACGTTCCGTGTATTCAATGATTGTCCGACCATTATTGAAAGAGTATCACTATTGTTAAATTGTGAAACTCTTTGAGTTTCCATCTTCTATTTTCATTGCAATTTCAATTAAAAATCTTTGCATTTCATCGAAGTTTTTTAAGTAAAAAAAAATCACTAGATTATACTTCCCTGTTGTTACACACAATTTTACTTCCTCGTTTGCACATGTAGGGATTATACATGTCATATACCGTACTGGTTATACAAACAAAGGAGGCTCTCTACGCGTGGGGCTCATCACCCTGCTCCATTAACGTTTTTAATTGTCTCACCTTACAATTAATAAGCCTCTTTTGTTCATATTCTAAGCCTAATTGCTTTCGTACACGTTCAACGATGCTACATAATGGTACGAATACATTAACATCTTCAGTATTGACTAAACTCTCACGTATAAACTTTTGTATCCGCTTAGTTAAAAAATATTTCTTAGCCAGTGTATATTTCCCGGTCTGTTCTGCAAATTTTATGTCCTCGAAATCGGTCATAATTTGATCACAATCTAACCCTGAACATAGTTTAACATTTTGATCCTTCAGCTTGTTGATTTCAATAATAATCAATTTGAGATTTTCTATATTCATATTATATAAAAATATATTTGTTCAAAATGAATTCTGGACCGCTAAGGTGTTGATCATCTTTAGCAGCCCAGAAGCTTAATGCGAGTATAGGTGATTATGATTATATACAATGGATGACGACGGCACTTACAACCCCATTATCTAGTCATGTAGGCGGTTGTTTACACATACGACGGTACAACAATAGATTATAGGTGATTATGGTATTTACAATGACAATGAATGACGACGGTACAACAATAGATTATAGGTGAACAATGACAATGAATGACGACGGTACAACAATAGATTATAGGTGAACAATGACAATGAATGACGCGGGCTATTTCTACATTCAAGTACAAAAGCAAACCTGAAATCGAAACCTGGTTTGAATGTCAATAATAACGTTCACGCCACGTGTGATTTCAGGTTTGCTTTTGTACTTGAATTTCGGCTAAGCCCAAATATAGCAAGGACTGATTTGTATATAACCACTCATTACAACGAAGTGACATAAAGAGGTGTAGTGCTTGTAATTGTTTGTTTTGTTTATTAGCGATCACTGATAACGTTGAAAACACGCATAATACTTGAAACAGACACTAAAAAAATGTTTAAATACGACGTGGTTATAAAACAGTTCTGTTAATACTTGAAAAAAGACGAAATCAGTTATATTCTGTTAAGATTTCATAATAGCGAAACTAACCAATCAATGACTGTGTTTAAGATCCGTAACTCTGTCATTGGTGATTTGTCGCACGCGCGTTACCTAACGGAGTTATTCCCCCCGTAGGATTTCCATTTACGTATTCTACATAAGAAAACTGAATTTTTTGTCCATTTTTTCTGGAAATCGCCGATTTTTGTACTTGTTCTGCAACGAATCGTACCGAGGTCGAACAAATATCAAAATATCTACTGGCGCTATTCAAAGATTGAAATACTATCTCCGTGTTATTTTCAGTATTAAACGATTTTACGGGTCTAGCAATTTTCGAGTATTTCCCAGTCCCACATCGTTTGGAGTTTTCACGTTGAGAAATAGCTTGTAGATTCGATAAAGAATTATCAGTCTTAATGCTATTTATGTGATCAATAACAAAACCATCCTTGATCAATCCGTTAAATACTTCATAGACGAAACGGTGATTGAGATATAGATTCCTTCCAAATTTTAATATCAAATACCCTTGATTATTCAAAACACCAATTGGCTTCTTATGTTTACAATGTCTGACAACACCATCACGAGAAGCTTCGTAATTTTCAATAACAGGATGTCTTTGAAATTCTTGGTTCATTATATATATAATATATCTATTTGTCTAATTCGTTAATTGGCTGAATTATAACATTGGCAAATCTTGTTATGTAGTCCTGAGCAGTTTTTATGATTTTGCCGTTGGCAACGTCGCTGACGTCGTCAGGATTTTTTATTCTTCGCTTGTCATAATAACGCTTCAACTCTCTATAACGCTTACCCCCGCAACTAATGCATAACTGCGATTTGCCTCTTACACCTACCCCGCAATACAAACATGGAAGAGGCCCCTCCGAACCATTTCTCACACTCTGCATATGATACCCACAGAATTCATTTCTGCATGATTTGTTACACGGAGTCTTTGATCCAATCATAAGCCATTTGCAATGATTCATTATATAAAAATTTTCTTATTTAAATACTTGTTTTAATTATTAATATGTCAGAATCTAGGAAACTCTCTAGACCAATATACAAAAAAAGAATTTCCAAGAAGGATACCATGATGGAGTTTAAGAGATTATCGAAAATTAATCCGGATAGAATCTCTGATAAACCACTAAGAAATGATAAAGCCCTGTTGAGTAAAATCAACAACTGTTTTAAAGAGTTTAGGCGTGATGGAGCAGAATATATTTATTTCACATATCGAATTGCTAGTGTTCCAATGGTTGATTTTACCATGAATGATGAAAGAGCAGCTGAGTTAATTTCACACCTTAAGGAAATTCCGAGTAGGTATTTTTTCAGAATAAAATTTATTATCGAAGATGAAGGTGAATGGATTATCAGGGATAAATTTGACCCAATCCTCAAGGATAAACAAACTATTATTGTGAGTAGAGATTCCAACCCAGGAATTCTAACCGGAATTGATAGACCGTATTACGAGAGATCATATCCTGTAACGGTCGTTGTGTATGGGTTATATCCGATAAATAATAACCCTAATATTGCAAAACTAGCACCTATGAAAACGGCGATAAAATCACCATGTGATTTGAATTTGAATTTGAATTTAAATTGTGTAGCAACACGGGTAATAGAACACTTTACAAATTCCCTCCGAGGAAATAAACTAACTGATCTACGACATAGGAAAATAACCGAATGGGAACCAACTGTGAAACAACACGGTGCAACAATTACCGATATAGCTAAGTTAGAAGCATTATTAAAATTTCCAATATCGGTAGCGACGATAACCGGAGAAGTATTATACGAACCTAAATATCAATCGCCAGGAGCTCCAATTGAAATTATTGATCATAACAAACACGCGTGGACACCTGCAGTAACAATATTTCCACGAGAAAGAACTGTTCGATATATACCCCTGGAATTTTCGGGGGATGGTTTCTATGAAAGGAAATTATTTGATGTTATTCACGCATTAACCAAAGACGACCCTGTGTCAATGTGGTTACTCAGGAGTAATGAGGATCCGTAAATAGGATTTGATCAGTTTGTAAAACCAAATGGTGAATTATATCGAACTGAAAAATTAGATACTAGAATGAGAAAAATCGCTAATGAGTACTTAGAAAGATCTCCTGAAAATACAAGTATAGGAAATGCTAGCATAAGAAATACAAGTATTTCTACAGAAAAACTACTCACGGATAGCTTCACAATTCCATCAATGGTAGCTCACTTCGCAAGAGAAAAGAACTCATGGCGTCCAACGCGAAGTGATTTTCTCAATGACGTGAAGTTGAGTTGCGTCTAATTAGGTCATGGAGGATTGTGGAATACGAAATACTCACGTGATGGTATGATTGTCACAGAATTAGGCGAAAATTTGAACTGATTTTTGTTGTACTTGAATTGCAAACGAAACTCACCATTTTCTTGATTTCGTCGTACACTCATTACCTGGGGTGATTAAGTGGCGTGTAACGATTTGCATGTGCCAATTTGTAATTTACATGAAATCCGAAATACTCGTTTTACGTGGTGCACGGCAAGCTCGATGTGATTTATGTTCACCTATTGAGAGTATATAAGGCGAACTATTTATCATAATTTTTTACGGGAACCAAAATATCTAATCGAAGGATAGATAACCTCGTCTTCCAAATCTCCAGCCAAAGGGGTGAGTGTTAAATTTACATTTCGTTTTATTGTGAATTTTATTCAGATTATCATTTCGTATAATGATGCTTTTATTGCAATTAAACGTGGAATATTTGGAATTACTAGTCACTTTTAGACTTTAAATACAATATCGTAATCTACGGCTTAGATTATTTTTGAGACAACTATTATTAGTCTGGTTTTGTTTATTATAGCTGATTCCGTCGTTGATTCCGTCGTTGATTCCGTCGTTGATACCGTAGAAGTACATCACTGATAGCGCATCTAATAACATCGTTGATACCGTCTCTGATACCGTAGCTGCTAACGTAGTTGTTACAATGTATCTGATACCGTAGCTGCTAATAACATCGTTGATACCGTAGCTGTTAACACATCTGATACCATCTTTTGATAAACGTCTTTGATATCGTTTGATTTGTTGTGGGACATCTATTGTTTGTTCTGGAACATCTCTGTATAAATATCTGAATGTGCTTGTGCCGTTAATTTGTGCAAACGGAATTGAAGTATCTGTCTGTGTGTCGAACTGTCTGTTCGTCAACATCTGTGTAACATGTAAATATCCGGAAAGCTAGAAGTCCGAGTGTCGGAGCTGTCTTAGAGTTGTAAAACGTCCGGGTCGACATCTAGGGGAGTGAGGAACCGTTGGTTCTGGTAGATGTTGTATGCTGTCTGAACGTATAATTGTGGTGGATCCGTGTAGGGAAACGTCCGATAATAGTATTGGTCAACCCTCGGTTCTCGGGGAAACTGGGAGACGATTCAACTGTTGCTGAATCGTGCGGTTATACAGGGGAGACACATAGGTGTATTGAAATTGTAATATAATTTAATACATTGTTGTATTTGCATGCTTATGTCAGATCGCAATAATATTTCAAGTGATCACATAGATATCAATAAAAGCTAGCAACTTGATTGAATACAAGTATATGATCGTGCTAGTTATCGCAATCCATCGTGCGATAGATAGTTTGTCGTTTGTGTTTATTTTTTTCGTAAATCATACTTGCATTTATTTAACTTTCGTAAAGGATTCTTGGATCTGTGTATAATCCAAGAGATCCCTTTACATTTGTGATTCCTTTTGTATTGTTATTTAATTTATTCATGTATTGTGAATGGTTGTGAGTGTAATTGTGGGTTGAGCGCGTGAGTTATTGTGTTAATACATCTGTATTTTTTTCATTTATAATTTATTACATAAATTTATATTTTCTTTCACAAATTGTGTTTGTATTGTTCATTTAATCCACCCTCCTCTCGGTAACAATTATGTTACAATGATTTCAATTGATATATCCGCGTGTTATCCTGGAAGTTTTCTCGGGTATGGAGAATGCGCTGAGTACTTTAAACGATTTGGACATCCCACACATGAAATGACTCGTGTTGCGATTAATGGTCGTTTGCCTGATTTTGATTTAACCGGGTTCGCTCGTGTGATATCATTTAAACTCGCTGATGGGTTACATCCGTGTAGTTATGTTTGGCTTGGTAGACATATGTATGAAAAAGCGTGGATGCCAATAGTGCTATTGCGGTATATGATCGATTGTGAGATGTTACAATCGTTAATTGTCAGTGAAGCGATTATATGCTATAACGCGCAGAAAGATGTTTGGTTACCAAAACCCGATCTAGAAAAAATAATTAACGAACAACGAAAACAATTGGGAGATTGTGAAACACTTATGGATTGGTCTAAGAGGTTATTCGAAGGTAGAAACAGGGAGGCTAAAGAGCTCAGACGAAGAATAATCGGTAAATTCACTTCCGGCGGAAGATTTGACAATGCAAAATATTCTTCGAGATTGATCTTAGACAATGAAGAATACGATTTTATCATAGCCGATTTAATAAAAAAAGGAAAATTTGTAACCCGAAGGGATGCTTTTCTATCCAATGGTGAGAAATTAGGTACGGTTGTTACCTACTGTGATGGATATAGTTGTCAATACACACATTTGAGAAGTTCTATGATCGGTTATTCTATTATTAATCTATTTTCGATGATAAATAGATTTCCAGATACCGCGGTTAGAGTAGCTACTTATTCGATGTATATCCATGAGAAATACAAATCAGATGTAGCTAAATTCACAGATCCTAAGGAAGCGTGGGGAAATTGGAGGTTTAAAAAAGAAACACTACATGAATATTGTAAATCCGCAGACGTTGCTATGGATGATAAATATATTTGTTGTGACCGTAGTGAAATTCAATCAGAATTTTCTACTGCACCACCTGTATCCGATCCGATTTGTAGATACAAGACAGTTTATTTAAACGGCTGTGGTAGATCAGGAAAGACAACTCGTGCAATTGAATTATTTCGTCGGTCAACCATGATTGTGCTAACGCCAACTCACAGACTCGCCAGAGAGATGATAGCGCGGGGAGTAAAAGCCTGTACTTATCACAGCTTCTTTCGATGGAAAGGCGATACATGGACTCCTGATCGAATGGGCGATAAATTCATTCCTGAAATAATAATCTGGGATGAAACATGCACGGTATCGTTGACAGTATTACAGACATTTCTTGAATGGTTGTTATTGAAAAATACAAAAGTCGTCATGTGCGGGGATCACGGCCAACCACAGCCATTTGTTGGTGGATCTCCACATAAATGGCTAAAGGGATTTGTAGATTATTATGAAGCGATTAATACCGACCATAGATCACTTGATGAACAATTACGAGAGTTCAAAGCGCTAATTAGATTACAACCGGATAAAATCCAATGTGAAATAGCGCGTGAAATAATCTCAGAAACTCCCATGAATGATTTTTGGGAAACATGGAGACCAAATGATTTAATAATCGCGAGTAGAAAAATAGTCAGAGACGTGCTTCAGATGAAATTATTTGAATTGCATAAGTGTAAATTTGCAACACTTCCAGTACCGTTGTGTTATAGACCTTCTAATACACGAAAGCAGAATATAGAAGTTGATATTCCAGGGAAGAGTGAAAAGCAGATTCTCGTGTTAAATGATATTGTGCTGGTTGATATCAGCGTCGTCTAAGATGCATTGGGGAACTCAAAGAGTTCCGCTGATAAATCCCCATGGACGTTAGGTTACGCAGCAACAATACTCTTCACAGGGATTAACTATATCGGATACAATTGTTTGGATAGTAGATAATCACATTGAGTGGTCAAATTTAGTTTATCTCGCAGTATCCAGAGTACGGCGAATAAACCAACTTCGAAGAATTGTTGTTAACGATGAAATCATTGGTGACGATAGTATCACTGGTGATAAAATCAGAAAAAAACTCTCTGGTTATAAACAACAGGATAAAAAAATAAACGAGAATTTGACATTGATGCTGAATTAATAATTACGCTAAAGCAACAACAGAATAATCACTGCGCGAGTTGCAATTGTATAATGCGTTGGCAGTATTCGGATAAAGATCCTCGCCAATTTACCGTAGACAGAAAGAATAGCAGCCTTGGTCATATCAGAGATAACGTTATGCTGACTTGTCTTGAGTGCAATAGACGCCGGGGTGCTAATTAAGACCACGCGGTGGTAATTGAGTATCCTCGGGAATCACTTGCAGTTGTTGTCGAGTAAATCCTTGCTGAGGAGCGGTCAAATCCAGTCTATAGATTGCTGGTCTACCCGTTGATCGTATTATACCGGATATCTTATGCATCGTGACGCTCCAAATAGGATCAGTAGCTCTTTTTTTTACCACCCTCAAGCTCTCCTGGTTCGTATAAGTACCTTACAATGACATTACTACCAAGAATTGGTTGGGAAACGCTAGCGTTTCTAGAGAAATCTTTTTGTGGTTGTACGGGTATAGACTTCTTTTTAATAGCGTTGACAGGTTTCATGTTAATTGTTCTAGTAATCTCATTATTGATTGCGGTAACTACACCTGGTAATCTCTTGACCCATTCACGGGATCGTTTATCCTGGATGAATTCCTTCGCATATTGATATCCAAATAACCGCTCAGCAAGTGTCCGATTAAACCGTTCAACAATTGCCTGATCGCGATGTAGTGCAGTATGTCCTCGTCTGATGGCGACATTATGATGTTTCATCGTTGTTAAAACAGCGCCTTGAAATTCCTTGCCAGGATCAACTTGTAACAGATTTGGCCAACGCAGAGGGCCTCGCCGATAAATCTTTTCAAATGCAGAAGCTACTTCAGTAGATGATTTTGTTTTTAACGGTTCTGCTTGTTTGTATCGACTCGCAACATCAACTACGGTTAACGCGTATTTGTAACCGTTGTCATGCGGCAGAAATAGTATATCAGCTTGATGAACTTCATT
Organism: Unio delphinus; assembly: GCA_029339505.1. Taxonomy (NCBI): domain Eukaryota; kingdom Metazoa; phylum Mollusca; class Bivalvia; order Unionida; family Unionidae; genus Unio; species Unio delphinus. The sequence goes on along the minus strand of JAQISU010000152.1, from coordinate 2,066,952 downwards.
AGGTGTCGTAACATCAAAATGCGAGTAGTTAATTTGTTTAGGCGCTGGTAGATAAATTTGCCATATTGCCTGTTTGGATAACCAGTTTGCCGCTGTAGTTTTTTTCACCTTTGATGCGCTAGAGAGTTTACTTATTGCTCTCCAGTATCCTCTCGGAGAATAATAAATAGATTCCATATTAAAATGCTAGCATTTTTAATTACCAGCACCTAACATCAATTTCCCCTTCATAGCAGATTTTATCAACCACGAAGCCAATTTTTCTTTGAAGGATTTATCAGGAATAGCATTTAACGCATTAATTAATTTCACATCCGCAAGATGTCTGTGTTGAAGATTGCTGCTTTTATAAGCATCATCATGAGCATGACACGCTTTATCAATAGCGTTTATTGGATACTCGCCGGGTCGGGGCTGAATTTTATCATCAAGTCTGATATCTAATCGTGTTCCCGGTCCACAATAACTATACCCTGGAAGGTGCTTTTCTCCTGGATACTTTGCCCACGGTGTTCCTGGGAGTTTTGCTAACTTGGCCGCAATATCACCTCCTCGTTTTTTTTTAAAGCCATGGTTGGAAAATTCGAAGAATTTTTACCAAGGGAAGTAAATCTAAATTTCTTTGTACTACATTGTACGCATTTACCAGAAAGCGCTGATCGAATATTTTTTGTTGTAATCGTCAAGTCATTTGTGCCAGTACGCGTCCTACACTTCACACAATATAGATCCATAATTTATATATAACGGCATGAATGTAATTGATTATTCAGCTACGAGACGACGGGAACCTATTAAACACCATGCAATGTTACCAAATTCTATTCGCGCGATTATCATCGGACCATCTGGATCCGGCAAGACACAATTGCTACTTAATTTGATAACGAGATGGATGGCGTGGGATAAGTTGTATATGATTGCTCCGAGTGTAGATGATCAGCGATGTTATGAAGTGGTAAAAGATTTTAATGATGCCGCGCGAGAAATTAACGGCGATGATATTATTGAGTTTATAACCGATATCGAAGAGGCACCTAGCATTGACTCCATCGACGGAAGTATTAACAATTTAGTCGTATATGATGATATCATGTTAGATAATCAAAAGAATCCTGCTAGAATATTTTCCCGAGGCAGACATAAAAACACCGACGTGATATATATCACTCAACGTTACACTCAAATACCAAAAGTGATCCGAGATAACTGCAATATGCTGTGTGTATTTAACGGAGTTGATACTCATACTCTTAGAAATATTTGGCAAATTTGGTGCGGTGGCGATATGGATCATAATCAATTTAAAAATTTCTTTAGCCGCGCTCAGATAATCCCACACGGATTTGTGACGATAAATTTATCAGACCCTCGGACAAGATATCGTGTCGGACTTGATCAAATATTCAGTTAGCGCATAGCAGCGAGAGAGTGTGAACGCCAACGACAATGGCGTCCTTTTTTTTTTTTTGCTCAAATTATTAAAACAATTAATTAAGTATTTTCAAGGAAACCTCAGTTTGCTAAATTGAGGCCTATATAAGCAATTTTGTGGAAGCCTCAGTTTAGTAAATTGACGCCTAAAAAAGTTGGTCTGTTTTTGACAAACTGAGGCTTCCTAGTAATATTAATAGAAGGCAGCATCATTTACTCCTAAAAAAGTTGGTCTGTTCACCCCCTCTGCTGCTTCTTGATCTGAATGGAATATCCATTCCACAGGATGAAGAGATCCAAGCTCTCCCTATTTATTCCATGAAGGAACATTTTGCTTCACCATGGGAAAATGGAGAAGCTTAAATTTTGTATTTTTTTACTTATAAATTGTTATTAAATTTTTTAAAAATATAATTCCAATGATTCTACCAGAGCTTTTCATTTTGTGGAATGCATAATGATTGCTATAATTCTACTCTCTCTCTCTCTCTCTCTCTCTCTCTCTCTCTCTCTCTCTCTCTCTCTCTCTCTCTCTCTCTCTCTCTCTCTCTCTCTCTCTCTCTCTCTCTCTCTCTCTCTCTCTCTCTCTTTAGAGTGGGGGGGTTCCAAAGATTTGTTACGTCATATTTGAGGGGGGCCTAACTTTTTGTGACGATGTGTGACGAGGGGGAGGAAGGGGGTAAAAAATCGGCCAAAATCGCGTGACGTCATTTATGAACGGCCCCTTGCCATTGTTTACTTTAGAATATAACATCTCAGCGAGGGTACTTGTTCCACATTTTGACCGTTTACATGCTTCACCGTTACACGGTCGAAGTATCACATACGTTTTGATTGCAAGCCGTTGTTTTAGATCCTTTATAATCGTGGGAAGTTGTTAAGATCCGGTAGTATATTATATCGGTCAACCTACAAACATCGAGCAATTCCAAATTGATTGAAAAAAGTATTACTTCCCAGGTAAAATGTGAACCGCATAATTGAGATCCTCACCGTCTCCAAACTAAGTAGAATCTGCGATTATCATGAATATTATTTTTAGGATATTAGCTGAGTTTTAGGTCTTTCATAGCATTGGGAATAACGATTGCAATAATGATACAAATTCTACTAAAATGTTACACTTTATAACAATACGATTTTGATATCAACATATTTGTTATTAGTAACGAATAAACGATATAATCATAATGGACTTAAACGCATTCAGTGGAAGTGAATATTTTTTATGAGCATATAGTTTATATGTAGGCAATACAACAAAATGCAATGCTAAGATAACGTTTTATGTTACATATGTATTCTCTGTTTGTTTGGTAATGCAAAATACATAACGAATCCAGTAATGTTACTGGTTAATGAACGAATATTGTAAACAATGAAATGTTATATGCTTTCATCGTTCTCTGCCAAATGCCCTAAACCATTTAGAGTATGCACGGATCGGTCGTGGTTTATTTATGAGCTGTTTGAGGTTTTTCTCTGTTACTCTCGTTTAGGTTTGGGATCTTTAGACAGTACATCATGTGTATCAGGTACATGCATATTTAATGTTCATAACGATACTTCGGAACCAAATTGCGAAAATGTCAGATTTTCTATTAATTATTGTAGCTCTATATTAGGCACCGATGATGATGATGATGATGATGATGATGATGATGATGATGAAAATGATGATGATGATGATGATGATGATGATGATGCTGACAACGACGACGACGATGTGATGACGATGATGACGACGGCGACGATGATGATAAATAAACAGAACACTGAAATACAGTTCGGATTATCTTCCTGTATAACTTTTGTCGGGCACTTAAATCAAAACATTTATAAAATCTGCATGTGCTAAGCTGCGCTGTCCCATGTGCAGTAAGGCAAACGCATACTAAAGATTATATTTTTGAAACGTTATTTAAAGAGAACGCTATTTTTCCGCATGCGCGTTAATTTGTGAAACCGCTTTGTTCCAACGATTGTTATCAATTGCTATGCATTTAACAATAATTTCGGAACTTTCAGTGTTCATATTAAGGTGATAATGTACGGTGCTCATAGTTTCATCTTAAAAGTCTAAAAGATAATTTGTTGCTGTAGAATGATGGTTCCCGTCAATAAAATGAGTTGTCTAAATACGTCTGGGTAAACACGACCTGTACGTTGTTGCCATTCAAATTTATCTAGAAGGAAGTAATATGTCTTAACCGCCTGGTAAAGTAAATACTCTTGTCACCAAGTAAACCTTATGGTTATCGATCATATTGACTACACCTTCCGTTATGATGTTATCAGCTATTATAGCACTGTTTTCTGAAGCTAAATGCACACCGTAATTTTCATATGTATTAATTTATATTTGCAAGATCGTGTTCTATCTTCGTACCGAAATTATGATTATTAATATGTTCACTTTATCTGTCTTGTTACGAAAAAAGTGTTCAAAGTAACATCTTTGTTACAAGGTCCATTTGATATGGCAACGTACTGAGCATGGCAGTTTATGAAACATTCCTTTTAATGTCATAACTTTGAAAGTGATTATGATAATATTTTTTATGATGATGATGATGATGATGATGATGATGATGATGATGATGATGATGATGATGATGATGATGATGACAATTACAAATTAGGAGGTTATGTCATCTTGCGTTTACTGACCAATGAACATTTGCGCTTAACCCGATAATTAAGAAGGGAAAGATTTTGTTTCGTGATGTATGCATCACACATAATATATACAAATTTAAAAATGTTGTCTTAAAAGGAAATATATATGCTTACACTTTTATGTACTAATGTTCTTCAAATTTGAATGCAAAATAAATAAATTTTAACCTGTAGGAATTATACTACACCGCCAATTTATATTTCTAAGTGTCAAATTCAAACCTAAACCTGCTTTTATACTTATTTTCCTAAATATGTATCTTTTTTGATATTTTAATTTATTTTGATTTTCAGTAGTAATATATGTTTAAAGTTTAATAATATATATAGTATAGTGTCCAATACTAACTGAGTCTGTAAAGGGTAACTGCTCCAAGTCCATAGCAATGTTATCTCGTTTAGGAGAGGGAGGGTACGTCCTATCTTTGCTTGATAAATGAGGAGCCCGCTAAAGACAGGCATATACTGCATTGCTTCCCAAATACAGATGCTTGCTGAACTTGAAATCCGAACCCATGCAGACAGAGGTGAGATGTCAGTAATCGGATAACCGCGGCCCCTATAAGCAAATATACGAACCTGTCCCAAGGATGTTTTATAAACAATTTAGAGACCCCTATAAAGGGAATTGTACGGTAGTATGTTAAGGGATATAGATTACATTGATATTGGGTGAACTGGCAATGTTAATGTCATTATCGTTGACTTTGAATGACTTCAGGTGTGATAAATGTAATGTACATAACAGGAGTTTAAGATTAGTTGTTAGGCAAACGTGAGCGTTATGTCTTGGACAAAACTAATTCATGTTTGATTTTCACTTTCACGTTTGAACTTGGTTGGACATTAACAACATGAACGTTCACACAATATGTAAAATCTAATTCATGTTTGATATTCACTTTCACATTTTAATTGGGTTGGAAAGTAAAAAACATGAACGTTCACACAATATGTACAGTCCTTTTTACCATATCCTTCTCCGTATATGGTACCTACATCGATGGTTCGTAAAATGTTATTTCATTAACATAAATCACATTTGCGTCGAGTAATACTGACAGTTTTAATTTAAATACTCCTTAAATGTGATACAAGTTCTTACAAGTACACAATCATATGTCAATATAAATGCATATTTCAGGCATGCAATCATTATTGTAAACTTCCGCCATTTTATAAATATTGTTGTGTACCGATAGAGATTAGATCTGGATGATAAAGTCATGTATCTACAATACCAGTCAGTTTGTGTTCATATGTTAATTAGCCCAAATGTTGAAGCGGAGTGAGTTATTCGTCCTATATAGTGTATATGCTGCATTGTTTCTAATGAACGCTATTTTACATATATATATGTGTGTGTGTGTGTGTGCGTGCGTGTGTGTGTGTAGAATCCATATAATGTATGTTCTCTGTAACAATAATACATCACTATATGTCCAATTTTTCATTGAAAAGGAAACTAGGCTTGCCCAGTTTCTTTTGAATGAAAAGCTGATACAGCAAGTAGTGTATGCTTGATACAGCGTACATACCATCCGTGTATTATATTTATGAAATATAAAACTGACTGCAATAAACTCTGCATGTTACGGGAGTAGACTCTTTTACATCCCCTTGCATGTATGAACGCTCACACAACGTGCAATAATTATTGATTTCCTGTATATGTCATTCATATCAATTCATATATATGTCCTTTCGCAATATTAGATGAAATGAATAAACAAGGTTGATAGTTAACATCCACTTTTGTTAATAATGTGCATGCAAACAGTGAATTGTCAGTGTTCGTTGTCATGATGAAGGAAAAAAAGGTAATAAAATAACCCAAAATATATTTAATTGCATTCGTTTATGTCCATACCTCATTATTCCTTCTTAATGTCATTGTCACTTTCAAATCTTATCCTACGTTTCGGCTGTGCGGGCCCTGTTTGAGTATTCCCTTGTTGAAAGAATTCGACCAAGTTATTTATCTTGTTCACAGTTTTGCGAGCGGTTCATAACAAACATATTCTGTACGGTGATGTTTGATACGTAGAATGGGTTGCAGATATAATCAGATTCTGTTGAATATTACACATTTGAGAACTCGATAAACATAAGTATGTTGCTGTGCCGTTTGAAATTTCTTTGTTGTGGGGGTGAGATTGATAGTTTCATTAATTCGCTACTAGGTGTTACTCAGGTAATTGGAATACGCCTGTTGCTGTTTGTCGGTAATGTTTGAGTAGCTGATTATAGACTGTACATTTGTGTGCCTGACATCTGCATTACATCAGGGAATATTTTTGACTATACTTTTGAATTAGGTACTTTACGCTACTAGTCTTTGTTATCTTACTTCTTTTCTGTATTATTTGCTTTTTTCCATTGTGTCATGTTGCATCCAAGATTCGTAATTGCAGTTTTCTAACCGTTTTGGGGGTATGTCGCTGAGATTGGTACAGTGTTGGGCTCAATATAGAGAGGGGTTTCACATTGAAAAACGGAAAAAGGGAGTTTGCGTTCTAAGTCTGCTCGACAAATGAAGAGCCTACTAAATACGGGAAGATACTGCAATTTCTTCCCACATACAGTAGTTTGTTGAGCATGAAACTCGAACCCTAGCAGACATACTTGAGATATCAGTAATAGGATAATAGGGGCCCCTATAAGAAAGTGTACAGACGGGTTAAAGTTATGTTTAATAAACAATTTAGAGACTCCTCTAAAGGGAATTACACGGTAGTATGTTTAGGGATATAGATTACCTTGATATTGAGGGAACTGGCAAGAATTGACGGATATCGGCGATGCTAATGTCATTATCGTTGATTTTGCATGACTTCAGGTGTGATAAATGTAATGTACATAACAGGAGTTCGAGATTGCTTGTTACGCAGACGTGAACGTTGTGTATTGGACAAAACTAATTCATGTTTGATTTTCACTTCCAAGTTTGAATTGGGTTGGACAGTAAAAATATGAACGTTCACGCAACATGTACAGTTCTTGTAACTCTATCCTTTTCCGTATATGGAGCCAACATCGATGTTCGTAAAATGTTATTTAAATAACTTAAACCACATTTGCTCGAGTAATACTAACAGTTTTACTTTTAAATACACCTTCAATGTGATCAACCATTTCTTACAAGTACTCAAGCATATGTCCGTATACATGCATATTTCAGGCATCGTAAACTTCCACCATGTTATAAATAGTGTTGTGTAATGATATAGCTTAGATCTGGTTGAGACAGTCATGTATATACAACAACAATCAGTTTGTGTTCATATGTTAATTAAGCACAATCGTTGAAGCGGAGTCAATTATTCGTCCTATATAGTGTATATGCTGTCTTGTTTATACTGAGCGCTATTGTAGATTTATATATATATATATATATATATATATATATATATATATATATATATATATATATATATATATATATATATATATATATATATATATATATATATATATATATGGAGAGAGAGAGAGAGTATATATATTTGATACAGCGTACATACCATACGTATATAATAAAAATGTTTGATTTTACACAAAATATACAACTGATGTGATCAACCAGTTCTAAGTACTCAAGTATATGTCCGTATACATGCATATTTCGGGCATCGTAAATTTGCACCATGTTATAAATATTGTTGTGTGCAGATAGAGCTTAGATCTGGATGAGAAAGTCATGCATCTGCAACACCAATCAGTTTGTGTTCATATGTTTATTAAGTACAAACGTTGATGCGGAGTGAATTATTCGTCCATTATAGTTTATATACTGCATTGTATCTAATGACCGCTATTTTAGTGTGTGTGTGTGTGTGTGTGTGTGTGTGTGTGCGTGTGTGTGTGGAATAAATTTAATATATGTACACTGTAACAATAATATATCACGATATCTCCAATTTTTCATTAAAGAGAAACTAGGCTTGCCGAGTTTCTTTTTAATGAAAGGTTCATACAACGAGTAGTATATAATTGATACAGCGTACATAGTACAGGTATATTATATTTATTCCACATACAAGTTTTCATCTTTTATAAATAATAAAAATGAAGGCAATAAACAGTGCACGTTAGGGGAGTAAGTATTTTTACAACCCCTCGCATATATGAACGCTCACAAAACGTTGTGTAATAATTAATGACTTCAAGTACATTTTATTCATATCAATACATATTTGTTTCCTTTAGCAATATTAGATGAAATGAAAACACAAGACTCATAGTTAACATAAAATTTTGTTAATAATGTGCATGCAAACAGTGAACAGTCAGCGTTCGTTGTCATGATGAAAAAACAAGAGGTAATTAAATAACCCTAAATATATTTCATTGGTATCGTATATGTCCATACTTCATTAGCAATACAGAATGGCATTGTCACTTTCAAAACTTATCCTACGTTTCCGCTGCGTGGGCCCTGTTTGAGTATTTACCTGTGGAAAGAAGTTGACCGAGTTAGTTATCTTGTTCACAGTTTTGCGAGCGGTTCGTAATATACCTATTTTGTACGGTAATGTTTGATCCGTAGAAGGGGTTGCTGATAATCCGATTCTGTTGGATATTATACATTTGGGAAATTGATATAAATAAGTAGGTTGCTGTGCCATTTGAATTTTATTGTTGAGGGGATGGGGGTTGACAGCTTCATTACGTCGGTGGCAGGTGTTACTCAGGTAATTGGAGTACGCCTGTTGCTGTTTGTTGCTCATTTTTGAGTTGCTGATTATATACTGTACATATGTGTGACCTGACATTTGCATTACATTAGTTTGGGGAATGTTTTCTACTCAAAGTATGAATAAGGTAATTACGGCTACTAGTCTTTATTATATTCCTTCATTCTGTAATATTTGCTTTTTCCATTTTGTCATGATGTATCCAAGATTCTTAATTCCATTGACTTGTTTTCTAACCATTTTGGGGTTTGTCGCTGAGATTGGTATAGTGTAGGGCTCAATATATAAAGGGAGTTTCACATTGACAAGAATCGGCTGGTTATAAAGCAGCATATCGTGTATAGAACGCAAGTGGATCTCTCTCTTTGTTGGTTTTGTTTTCATACATCTCATGATTAATATCCCTGATGTCCTTAACATTGTCTCTTGTCTTTGTTTTTGACTGCCTTTACTTGAGTTCAAGATACTCGATGTGATTCACATCTTTCTTTACTGTAAGATCCCACCCTCACACAACCCTTATTACAGACGTTAATGTTCAGTAATCTTATTCAAACCACAAGGTACAGAGTTGTTAAACCACAATGTGTTAACAATGAATTCACGTTTTTAATACCCCACTAGCTCGATGCTATACAAGAAATTTATGCCTTCGTCTGTGATTGGGTGATAAAGATTAAGTTTATTTCCTTTTCGTTTAGATGTTTGCTGCAAGAATCCTGTCACTAGCATTACATCAAAAAGTGTATTGTTTAAAGTGTTTTCATTCTGATCTCGATGGGTCTCTTCTCGTTAGATGGTTACTCTAACCTCACCTGTACTTTAAGTCAAGTCTATGCATCAGAATTTAATCATGTAGGACATCAAGATATATCTTGCCCAATTCAACAGAAGTTAAGTCTCAACATCACTGTTTATGTTTCCCACCACCAGCTATTAGCAGCTCAGTGGTCGGTATCTTTAGTTCCATATTTTAAGACCCCTTATAACTTTCACATACAAATGAGAAAATCACAAATGATAAAGGTTTTGACAATCAATGTTAAAACCAAGTTGAAAGGTAAATAAAGTAGTTTTAACCTGATCCAACTATACAAGGACATGTATGCTATTTGATTGCATGTTAAATGTATGTTCATTGCCTGTTCATAATTCAACAGTCATGTAAACCGACTGGCATATAACATCAAATTACTTTGTTTCTTTCTCAAATTGTACACAAGTTGTTATATGTACTAGTACATTAACGTCCTGAACGAAGTATATGATCATTTGTGTCAATGGATGTAAGATGTCGAATGAGCAGATCAATCTATCCTCTTGGCTAAAAGCAGAGTGTCTTATCAGCTGATGACAATCATGATAAATGTCTTTAATTTTATGTATGTTCACAACGTGAGACACATTTTCACATTTATTGAAATGAAACATTCACATTGGCAAAGAAAGTTGGCTAGAGCTAACAAATAATTTGTATATTGAATTTCTTTTATTTTTGGTTAATATTAAACGTGCATCATTATCAATTTTTTCTAGTCTTTTTGCAAGTCTGAATTCATATTGTAAAACAATAGGATTAATTGAGTCAATAATGTTGTTAAAGGCACAAGCCTCCATCTGATCAATATAATCATCTTTGTTTTGAAGTGTACAAGATATTACTTTACCGCCGATTTGTGCTTTGAGGAATTTACTTATTACAATCCACACAACTTAATTGCATTATATCTTGATCTGAAACCTAAACTGTTTACACTTCTTCTATTCCTAGTCTCAACAATAGAACAAATTTTTGAATTGTACCAAGCTACTTGGTGTTTTGCAAACCTATCAAGGATGTAAAAGGGATAGCGTTTATACTTTCACCAGCACTTTGTGTCACAATTGAATATAGAATCTGAACAATGCACCAGAGCATTTGGGGTTGGGGTGCGGAATTGTATTTAGATATAACCCATTGATGTGTCAGGTCAGCACAAAAACTAATACAATATGTGTATCCCAATTATGTATTCGTGTAGCGGTATGCAGATGAGGGTACATCGAAGCATGCAACCAAAGTAAAGGGACGATGTGTATCATGGTAATGACCACCATCAACAAGTCTGTCATTTCACAAAGAAGGATGATAATAGTTACCTGCCGTAACATTAATAAAATGAGGATGTGTTTTCACAAAAGACTAACTCTGCGTACAGATGTTTATGAGCATTTGTTATTTTTATATCCCGTGATTAGTTTCATTTATTCAGCACAGTGTTATTTTAAATGTAATAATTAATATACAGCCACATCTAAGCTAGCTCCTGGGCCCCAATATTAATCAAATAAATGTGGTCAGGTGTTTGCGTTTGTTTGTGCATATGGCTTAAGAGTTAAAGATAAATATTGGAATGGAAATTAAAAATACATACACATCTACATAATACTCAGATGATCTCCAAACACTATTTACATCATCCATGTAGCTTTTGCTTAAAAAATGCACATTTACATACTAAACTGAGCAGCGCCCTACCGTGTAATATATATGTTGAACCATGCTCATCAGATAAGACGAACGTGTCAGACTGATACATCAGTTTAGCACACATTTCCGCACGGTCCGAGGTTACCTACCTTCAAAGATATCAATCGCACAGTTACTTCCGTGTCGATGTAATCTTAGGATGAATAACAACACAACATGGAACAGCTCAGATTTTTTCTTGGTTGTCTTGTATATTTGATTGGATTTTCCTCATCTGAAGGTCAGTAAACGTATCTCTGAGTTCATATATAACAATAACCTATTGGTACATAATGAGATAGGTAGATCATATAAATAAGAAACAAATTCATTTTTGTTCACTCTTAGCTTGCCTCACTCAAAAGGCAACTGGGTATTTAATTAGCAGCAGAGAGGGTGAACAGACCACGTTTTCAAGCAAAAATAAGGCTTACAGATCATGTTTTCGAGCAAAATATGGCCTATAGACTACGTTTTCAGACAAAAAAATAAGGCTTCCAACAAAATCTCATTTAACCAAAAAAAGTCTCCATTTTTGCAAAAACGGAGATTTTACGATTTTTTAATCAATTTTGCTCGCAACGATGTGGTCATCCACCCTCTCTGCTGCTACAGGCTAACAAAAAATAATAAATGATTTTAACCAAATATTTGATCCAGTCCGATACGATATCGTGTCCGAGGATCATGCAAATTTATTGTTGCGAATCCGTACGGGGTTGACTGAGCATGACTAAAGAAATCTCGAAATTGATTGAAGTCCATATCAGAACACCATGTCTGCCAAATATTTCGTAGCGTATGTGTAGCAACGCCGTTGAATACAGAAAGAATATTGCAGTTATCTCTGACGACTTTTGGAACCTGAGTATAGCGTTGAGTGACATATATCACGTCAGTGTTTTTGTGACGCCCCCGGGAAAAGATCCTAGCAGAATTTTTTTGTTTATCCAACATTATATCGTCGTATACGACTAAATTGTTAATATCTCCATCAAAATCATCAATACTCGGTGCTTCATCGATATCGGTTATAAATTCAATGGCGTTCTCACCCTTAATTTCTGAAGCGTTTTCATTATAATCCTTTAACACTTCATAACATCGTTGATCATCTACGCTAGGGGCAATTAAATACAACTTATCCCACTTCATCCATCTCATTATTAAATTGAGTAACAATTGCGTTTTACCGGATCCAGATGGCCCGATTATAATCATCCGGATAGAGTTTGGTAGCGCTGCATGATGCTTAATTGGTTCTCTTGTTTTAGTCGCTGAAAAATCAATTATATTCATATCTCTATACATAAATTATGGATCTATATTGTGTGAAGTGTAAAACGCGTACTAGCACAAATGATGTGACGACGGTTACAACTAAAAATAACAGATCAGCACTTACTGGTAGATGTGCAACATGTGGTACAAAAAAATTTAGATTTGTTTCTACAAAATCAAAGATTTTACAATTCGGAGATGTTTTTAAAAAAAAACGAGGAGGTGATATCGCAGCCAAATTGGCAAAGCTCCCTGGAACTCCATGGGCAAAATACCCCGGAGAAAAGCACCTTCCAGGATATAGCTACTGTGGACCGGGAACCAGACTTGATATCAGACTCAATGATCAAAATCAGTCCCGACCCGGTGAAGAACCAATAAACGCCATTGATAAGGCCTGTCACCTTCATGATGTTGCTTATAAAAGCAGCAATCTGCAACACAGACATCTCGCGGATGTGAAATTAATTCATGCGTTAAATGCTATTCCTGATAAATCCTTCAAAGAAAAATTGGCTTCATTTTTGATAAAATCGGCTATGAAAAGTAAATTGATGTTAGGTGCCGGTAATTAATAATATGGAATCAATTTATTATTCCCCAAGAGGATACTGGAAGGGTAAATCAGCAGTCCATAAACTCGCTAGCGCTGCAAAAGTGAAAAAAACCATTGCGGCTAATTGGTTATCCAAACAGGCACTATGGCAAATTTATCTACCACCGCCTAAACAAATTCAATTCTCGCATTTTGATGTGACCGCTCCTAATGAAGTTCATCAGGCTGATATATTATTTCTGCCATATGATCGTGGTTACAAATACGCTTTAACCGTAGTTGATATTGCAAGTCGATACAAAGAAGCAGAACCGTTAAAAACAAAATCAGCCACTGAAGTCGCTTCTGCATTTGAAAGGATTTATCGACGAGGTCCTCTGCACTGGCCAAATCTATTGCAGGTTGATCCTGGCAAGGAATTTCAGGGTGCAGTGTTATCTACAATGAAACATCATAATGTCACCATACGACGAGGGCATACTGCGCTACATCGCGATCAGGCCATTGTAGAACGATTTAATCGGACGATTGCTGAGCGGTTATTTGGATATCAATACGCAAAAGAATTCATCCAAGAAAAAAGATCCCGTGAATGGGTTAAAAGATTACCATCTGTGATTACTGCACTGAATAACGAGATTACTAGAACAATCAACATAAAACCTATCAACGCGATTAAAAAGAAGTCAATACCTGAAAAACCACAAAAAGATTTCAAAGAACCAATTCTTGGTAGTAATGTCACTGTTAGGTACTTATACGAACCAGGAGAGCTTGAAGGGGGTAGAAAAAGGGCTACTGATCCTATTTGGAGCGTCACTACGCATAAGATATCTAGTATAACACGATCAACTGGTAGACCTCCAGTCTATAAACTGGATTCAACTGCCCCTCAGCCGGGTTTTACTCGACAACAACTACAGGTAATTCCCGAGGATACTCAATTGCCACCGCATGGTCTTAACTAGCGACGTTGCGTCTATTGCACTCAAGACAAGTCAACATCACATTGTTTCTGACATGACCGAGATTGTTATTTTTTCTGTCTACGGTGAATTGGCGAGGATCCTTATCCGAATACTGCCAACGCATTATACAATTGCAACTCGCGCAGTGATTATTCTGTTGTTTCTTCAAAGCTATTATTAATTTAGCATCAATATCAAATTCTCGTTGTTTTTTTTTGTCCTGTTGTTTGTAACCGGAGAGTTTTTTATTAATGATGCTAACATCAGTATCATTTATTGTGGTGTCATTATCATCGAAAACAATTCTTCGAAGCTGATTTATTCTTCGTACTCTGGATACTGCGAGATAGACTAAATTTGACCATTCGATGTGATTATCCACCATCCAAACAATTGTATCCGATATAGTCAATCCCTGTGAAGAGTGTATTGTTGCTGCGTATCCTAGCGTCCACGGGGATTTATTAGCACGCAATGCATTTTCGACGACGCTGATATCAACCAACACAATATCATTTAATACGAGAATTTGTTTTTCACTCTGTCCTGGAATATCAACTTCAATGTTCTGTTTTCGTGTATCCGAAGGCCTATAAAACAAGGGTACTGGAAGCGTTGCAAATTTTTCTTTATGCAATTCAAATAACTTCATCTGAAGTGTATCCCTGACTATTTTTCTACTTGCAATGATCAAATCGTTTGGTCTCCATGTTTCCCAGAAATCATTCATTGGAGTTTCTGAAATCACCTCACGGGCTATTTCACACTGGATTCTATCCGGTTGTAGTCTAATTAGTTTCTTAAATTCTCGTAATCGTTCATCAAGTGATCTATAATCAGTGGTGATTTCTTCATAATAGTCTACAAAACCCTTTAGCCATTCATGTGGAGATGCACCGACAAATGGTGGTGGTTGGCCGTGATCACCGCACATGACGACTTTTGTGTTTTTGTTTAACAACCACTCAAGAAATGTTTTTAATACATCTAATGACACTATGCATATTTCATCCCAAATTAAGATTTCAGGAATGAATTTATCACCCATACGCTCGGGAGTCCATTTGTCACCCTTCCTTCGAAAGAAACTATGGTAAGTGCAAGCATTTACCCCTCGTTGTATCATCTCTCTGGCGAGTCTGTGAGTCGGTGTTAACACAATCATGGTTGACCGACGAAATAATTCAATTGCACGAGTTGTCTTTCCTGACCCACCACAACCGTTTAAATAAACTGTCTTGTATCTACATACTGGATCAGATACCGGTGGTGCATTAGAAAATTCTGATTGAATTTCAATACGGTTACAACAAAGATATTTATCATCCATGGCAACGTCTGCGGATTCACAATACTCATGTAGCATCTCCTTTTTAAATCGCCAACGCACCCAATTTTCTTCGGGATCTGTGAATTTAGCTACAGCTGATTTGTACTTATTGTGTACATACATCGAATCAGTGGCCACTCTAACCACGGTATTAGGAAATCTATTTATCATCGAAAACAGATTAATAAAAGCATAGGCTAGCATTGAACTTCTCAAATGTGTGTACTGGGAATTATATCCATCACAGTAGGTAACAACCGTACCTAATTTCTCACCATTGGATAGAAAAGCATCCTTACGGGATACAAGTTTTCCCTGTTTCATTAAATCCGCTACAATAAAATCGTATTCAGCGACGTCTATGATCAACCGCGAAGAATATTTTGCATTGTCGTATCGTCCACCCTGGGTAAATTTACCGATTATTCTTCGTCCGAGATCCTTTGCTTGTTCTTTTTTGCTTTCAAATAACTTCTTAGACCAATTCATGATTTGTTCTTCATTGAAATCAGGGAATTGTTTTCGTAGTTCGCTGATAATACGATCTAGATCGGGTTGTGGTAGCCAAACTTCCTTCTGAGCTCGATAGCATATAATAGCCTCGGAAACAATCAACGATATTAGCATACCACAATCAATCATATATCTCAATAGCACTATTGGCATCCAGGTCTTTTCAGATAGGTGTTTACCGAGCCAAACATAACTACACGGATGTAACCCTGTAGCTAATTCGAATGATATCACACGAGCGAATCCGGTTAAATCAAAATCAGGCAATGGTCCATTTATCGCAACACGAGTCATTTCATGTGTGGGGTGTCCAAATCGTTTGAAGTACTCAGCACATTCCCCATATCCGAGAAAACTTCCTGGATAACACGCGGATATATCAATTGAAATCATACCATCACGTGAGTATTTCGTATTCCACAGTCCTCCATGACCAAATTCGACGCAACTCAATTTAACATCCTCGAGAAAAATCACTTCGTGTTGGACGCCATGAGTTTTTTTCTCTTGCGAAGTGAGTTACCACTGATGGAATAGTAAAACTATCCGTGAGTAGTTTTTCATGGGAATTCTCCGGTGAAAAATCACTAGCGATTTTTCTCATTCTGTTATCTAATTCTTCAATGCGATATAATTCGCCATTCGGTCTTACAAATTGATCAAATCCTATTTCGGGATCTTCATTACTTCTAAGTAACCACACTGACACAGGATCATCTTTACACAACGCATGAATAGCATCGAATAATCTCTCTTCATAGAAAACATCCCCGACGAACTCCTTAGGGATATATTTCACGGTTCGTTCTCGTGCAAATACTGTTACCGCAGGTGTCCACGCGTGTTTGTTATGATCAATAATCTGTATTGGGGCTCCTCGCGATTGATATTTCGGTTCGTATAATACTTCTCCGGTTATTGTTGTTACTGATATTGGGAATTTTAATGATGCTTCTAATTTAGCTATATCAGAAATCTTTGCACCATGCTGTTTCACTGTCAGTTCCCACTCGGTTATTTTCCTACGTCGCAGATCAGTTAGTTTATTTCCTCGGGATGCATTTGTGAAGTGTTCTATTATTCGTTCTGCTACACAATTCAGTGAACTAGAATATTTCATAGGAGCTAGTTTTGCGATATCGGGTTTATCATTTAACGGATATATCCCATAAACCATTGCTGTTACGGGATAAGATCTTTCGTAGTATGGCTTATCGATTCCGGTTAGAATTCCTGGTTTGGAATCTCTACTCACAATGACAGCTTTTTTATTCTTGAGAATTGGTTCAAATTTATCCCTAATAATCCATTTGCCATCGACTTCGATAATGAATTTGATTCGGAAAAAATACCGTTTTTCCCCAACACGTGAAATTATCACTGCTGCTTTTTCATCATTCATGGTAGCATCAACAACACCATCAATTCGAAATGTTGACCAACAATAAGATGCTCCATCACGCTTAAATTCATTAAAACAATCTCTGATTTTACTAATCATGGCTTTATCAAGAATTGTATTCTTTGGTGTATTAGAAACTATATCAAGATTGAATTGAGCATCTTTCCAGGGTAATCTCTTGGACGTTTTTTTTGGTTTATCGAGATTAAATCTAGGATTGATTTTCAATAATCCCTTAAACTCTTTCATGTTTCCGTCTATTGGACGTTTTTTTTTGGTTTATCGAGATTAAATCTAGGATTGATTTTGTTACGTTTTTTGGGTTTATCGAGATTAAATCTAGGATTGATTTTCAATAATCTTTTAAACTCTTTCATATTTCCGTCTCTTGGACGTTTGTTACGTTTTTTGGGTCTATCGATATTAAATCTAGGATTGATTTTCAATAATCTCTTAAACTCCCTCATGTTTCCGTCTATTTGACGTTTTTTGGGTCTATCGATATTAAATTTAGGATTGATTTTCAACAATCTCTTAAACTCTTTATCAGCATTGAATTCAGCATTTTTCGAAGGCGTTTTCCTTAATTCCCTCATGCTATAATTAAAACAAGCATTTAAATGAAAGATTTTTATATAATGAATCACTGCAAGTGACTTATGATTGGATCAGTAACCCCGTGTAACAAATCATGCAGAAATGAGTTTTGTGGGTATCATATGCAAAGCTATCGTCGTGGAAGCCTTGGTCCGTTACCTTGTATTCTATGTGGAGTTGGGGTCAGGGGAAAATCTCAGTTGTGTTTGAATTGCGGTGGAAAGCGATACAGGGAGTTGAAGCGTTATTATGATGAAAGAATAAAAACTGGACAATCAATCAGAAATTATGACCCTGACGCTGACAAAGTCAGTATTCTTGACGCTGACAAAGTCAGTATTCTTGACGCTGACAAAGTCAGTATCAAGGATAAAATCATAAGAACTCCTCAAGACTACATCGAAAGATTTATCATTAAACCAAACGATGAATTAGACAAACACTAGTATAATATATAAATGAACCAAGAATTCAGACAACACCCTGTGATTACAAATTATGAAGCATCCAGTGATGGTACTGTCAGAAACCGTAGACTGAAGAAACCAGTGGGTGCTGTGAATAATCAAGAGTATTTGATGTTTGGTGCTGGAAAGAAGAAATATTACTGCCATCGTTTCGTGTATGAATGTTTCAATGGATTGATCGAGGATGATTCTGTCATTGATCATATCGATTCTAATCCAAAGAACAATTCTTTATCAAATTTGCAAGCTATCACACAAAGTGAAAATACCAAACGAGGAGAGACTGGAAAATGCTCAAAAAAAGCGAGACCAGTAAAATCTTTGAATACAACAACTAACGAAGAAAAAATATTTCAATCATTATATGAAGCCGGTAGGCACTTCGATATTTGTATATCCTCAGTACGATTCGTTGCAGAGGGAATAACCAAAACGGCTATTTCAAAAAGGACGGGACAAAAAATTCGATTTAGTTACGTCTAATGCGTCATATTTTTCATTTAAAAATATATCATTATTATAGAATAATGAATTCTGAAAACATGAATAGCATCATATCCGAGATTTCAAAATTGAAAAGTTGGGATATTGAACTATCAGATTGGTTAAATCCTGATCAAATCATGTCTGATTTTCAGGATATAGAATACGGAGTTAGCACTAACAAGTATATGCTACCAAAGAAGTATGCGCTCATCAAAAGAATTCAGAATTCTATTAAGGACTCTCTCGCATTTTCCAGTGACGTAAGTGTGTTCGCTCCGTTGTATACCATCGTAGAACGAATACGAAAAGAATTGGGGTACGAATACGAATTGAAAAAGGAGGTTAATTCTAAAGTCAGAAACCTACGGGCGTTAATTCAAGAAAATGAACAATTTTGATTGACCATTTACCATTATTTGATTGACCAACCATTTATCATTATTTGATTGTGACCGTCCCTCATAGAGATTTTAATTTTTTTTAGCATTTTTTGATTAAAAATGTCAAAATCAGTGAATGAAAAATTGATGGACGGTTAATGGCTGGTTGATCCAGTATCAAATACACTAAAAAATTCAAAATGGAGAAACGGCACATTACATTTTATTATTATATGAAAAAGTGCCGTTTCTCCACCGATGGTAGGAGCTGTTAAAACACTTCCACGGTGACTTTGTCACTGGTGTTAGGTCGGATTGAAAAATTGTTTTGCAATTGAAAAATTGTTTGCAATTTCAAATAATGGTCAATGAAGCATTAACAACCCGATTGGCTCGTGAGCGACTGGATGCAATCAGGAGATTTGTACCAAATAACGTACGGAATAAACTACAACAACGACAGAGTCTTCGGACTGATTTTGCTGTGGGATCTGAAGAATTGTTTAAACCAGTAACAACAGCAACGAAGGGGATAGAGCGTGCTATACTGGGAGATGTTCCCGAGACCGGAAAATCTGTTATTGGTGAACTCGAAAAAATAGCAGCGAAAACTGAACAAACAGAACAGGCCGTACAAAAAATAGAATAAAAAAGAACAGTGGATGATTTACGCGTGAGATTTAACGAAGAAGGGTTAGCAGAAATTGATAAGACTGATCCAGCAGAAATTCCTGCGCTTGTTGTTACGTCCTATGAAAACAGAAAAAAATGGTTGAAACCAGAACATCATAAATATGTTAGAAATATAACTCACTGGGCTGATATATTCTATAAAATCAAAACTGAAAAAGGTCTGATTAAGAAGAAAGATAGTGCATCATACATTGAATATATCAATGCGGTGGGTACAGTGTATAATCAATACGAAGAGTTTAAACAACAACAAAAACCGCAAAAACCTGCAAAGAAAATATCTTTTTCACCTAAACAACAACCTGCAAAGAAAATATCTTTTTCACCTAAAAAACAACAACTACCACGTGATGATATTCTTGATTATTTACAAAAAGCCGATTTAGACGAAATGGAAAAAATGGATGTAGCAATGGGTTATAGCGGAAGTGGATTGCAAGATTCCAGTGGACCCCAAAGTGGGGTATGTCCTGGTAGTGTTCTCAGTGATATATCACGATTAGAGATTCTTGTAGGAGGGTTCCGAGCTGGAAATAACTCACCGGAAATAATTAATGAAGCAGCTGATATCTGTAGACGATTATTTCAGGGTGGTATCATGGATATCAGCTCATATCGAGATTTCATTGGCGAGTTAGTGGAAAGTGGATATCATAGTGACTGAATTGAAAAGTCAATTGAAAAATTGTTTCTGATTTCAAATAATGATCATACACTACAATCATGATAAACCAACCCCCGTCTACGTAGTTAATTCACGGTTTCCGGTTTATAGAGCATACTACGGAGATGGTTTAGGTAATACCATTTTAGGGTTATTTGCGAGAATGGCTCCAAAAGTGATGCCGTTGGCTAAACAACTAGGAATGAAAGCCATTGATGTTATTCGTGATAAGGGTATTGGTGCTGTTGGAGATCTTGCTGGAAAAGCGTTTTCAACTGCAAAGAATAAATTAACATCATCAGTGAAATCACGGATGAAATCCAAAGGATTTTCAAAACCGTTACCCTCTACAGCGGAAATGCCTGCAAGTGTTAGTAGAATTATAAATAACGCAGTAGATGAAAAATTAGCGTCGATGGCTTTAAACCCCGACCAAAGCAATATTGCAAATATGATAGCAGGAAGTGGCTTTAAAAAACTACGACGATGAAAATGGAAAATCGCGATTTAGACTCTGATAAATAGAATAAAATGTTCAAACAGTCACGTGATCCAGCATTTGATATAGACGCCCCAGTTGGCAAGGATGATTCTGTTCGCGATTATCAATATTACGCCTATCATGCCATAGACTCAAATAGTCGAGCAAGAATTGATCTTCAAGTCCATGATACCAGTAAATACTTTTTGCCCTGTGAAGCGTTTATCGAAATCGAAGGAGACATTGTAACAGCTGCTGATACTCCTGCTGTACCAGCACCGTATCCAGCTGGTACTCAAGTCGGTTTTGTCAATAATGGTATCATGGCGCTATTTGAGAGTGCTAGATATCTCATTGATGGAAAAGAAATCGAGTCGATAGATCGCGATGTTGATGTGGCTACAACAATAATAGGGTTAGCGAGATATTCCGATGATTATACAAGATCAGCAGGACCCTCTATGATGTTTTCAAAAGATGCTACAAATACCGCTGGAGGAAAACAATTTGTTGTAAGACGACCAAAGAATAATGCTGGCACCGCTAATATTGATGCCGAAGATATGATTATAAACAACGATGTTAATTTCAATCTAGGAGCTGCAACACGTATTTCAATGTTGCAAGGAGCGCGTAAATCATTTTCATGCGCGATTCCACTGCATCATATATTTGGATTCTGTAGAAACGTCCGAAAAGTTATTTATGGAGCGAAGCATACAGTATCGCTTGTACGAAAGAGTGATGATAGTGACGCAATCTGGAGGATTCCAGCAGACAATGCAAATCCAAATGCTGATGCCGGTAAAGTCAATTTAACAAAAATATCATTGTGGATGCCAGTGTTGACTCCAGCAATCACCGCAGAAGAACGATTACTATCATTGATGGACCAAGGAGGAAAGTCGTTGTTGAGTTGGCTAACCGTGAGTACAGATGTTAAACAATCAAATATCAACGGGTTATTCACTTGGAACCTAGCATCAAAACAAGGCGTTTCTGCGCCACGTTATATATTTATTGCGTTACAAGATAACGCACGAGTTGGCGATCAACGTTTCAGTCATATGATATTTGATCAATTAGGTGTGAAAGACGTCTCACTGAGAATAAACGGCCAGCAGGAACCATCCGAGGATATACAACTTAATTACACAGAAAATCATATTGCACGAGTTTATCATCGTCTGTTGTCATTTATGGCACGTGATCAAAATGTGGATACTGGTCTACAAATATCACAATACGACTTTAAAAATCTATATCCGATCTATTACTTCTCACTGGAACATCTCGATTTGATGAGACAATCTGTTGTTGATATACATTTTAGAGCTAACGTGACTCGTGGTGCTATTGCTGATTATAGAGCGGTTGATATCATTCTCAGTGATAAATCAATGCTACTTGAAGGTGTTGGTGGAAGAATGAGAGTGGTAGATGCACCAGTGGAAACATGTAAACGATTTAAAATCAATCAATTATGTATAACATGTCATATAGTGCTATTAGTGTTGAGTTAACTCCTGGTCAAATAAAAAAATTGCAATCGGAATCGGCTAAAAAATGTGGAACCACAATCACGTTGAAACCCAACCAAATGACTGGTGGTGCAAATAAACTATCACTGACAACTCGTCAAATAAAACATTTCAATGATGCACTTGCAGTCAAAAAAGGTGTTCAGATTACTCTTTCTGCGGCTGCTATCAAAAATATGATTAAAACAGGCGGTATATTTCCGTTGTTAGCTGCGATTCCAGCATTGATTGCAGCAGCAGCCCCAGCGGTGGCTAAAGCGGCAGCGTTAGGAGCCGTTGGTACTGCAGCAGGAATGGCACTAAAGAAAGCAACTGGGAAAGGATATAAAAAAAAGGGAAAGGGTCTAAGACTACCAGGAACCCCGTATTCGTGGTACAGCGGAAAAGGTCTAAGACTACTAGGAACCCCGTATTCGTGGTACAGCGGAAAGGGTCTAAGACTACCAGGAACGATTTATTAATTCAGGAACCTATGGTTCCCAAATCTTCGATGGTTCCCATGTCCAATTTTGATTTACTCGATGCTGCTAAAAAACTCGCGATTAAAAACTTCAGAGGTGTCTTTATGAAAGATCAATTACCACATCAACCAAACAGCGTTGAAACCGGAATCATTAATTTAGATAACAGCACCGGACTTGGAACTCACTGGGTTGCATACGCTATTGATCCACGTGGGATTGTCTATTTTGATTCATATGGATTAGCCCCACCAAAAGAGTTTATGCGTTATATAAAAACCCTTCCAATGAAGACTTGGTATTCTACGCTACCAACACAACAAATGAATGACCCACCAATATGTGGCAGCGAAGTATTAAATGTCCTTGACGCTATTTCTAACTCCTTGAGTAACCCAAGCGGAAAACCACCACATATTGTCGTTAATGAATACACTAGTAATCGCTGGAGAAAATCGAAGATTTTTCAACGAAGTCGTCAAAAACGATTTTAAAGAGAGAAAGAATTTTACAATAACATGATTGATATTTGGGGGAGATCTTTGAAACCCAAACCCGATGGCAATGCACCACCTGATTCTGTCAAGGATATAAAAAAATAATTGAAGATGAAATCGCTGAGACGTTGAACTTAACAAATGTTGATCCGAATGAAATAGTTGTATTTCAAGACAAACAGGGTAAATTGAAATCCAGTGATGTGTCGTTGGATGATATTTTAGTTAAACAACGAAACGCAATCGAGAATACTATCGCGCTATTTTCCGATCAGGGTAAACTCAAACCGGGTGTACTCGTTTCGACGATTACAGATCGATTAAAAACTCTCAACGATGAGTTAAACAATTCTGTGTTTGTACTAACAACACTTGAATCTAAAATTGAAGAAAACGGAAAACAGTTTATATCATTTCGTAGAAATATCATTGATAAATTTATTGGAACCCCGTTGGATAAAGTTGAAATAAAACTCCCTGATATTAAAAAATCCATCGATGAGACAAAAACTTTCATCGAAGCCATCAAAGGTGATTATTCGAGGATTATAACAATCATTGAAAAAACAAAAATTCCTCATGAGAAAACCAACAACGTGGTATACACAATCCAACACGGATCATTTGCGTGGACACCTACAAACAACAAATTAGATATCACTGCAACCGTTAAAGGTATTTATCGATTAACACTAGTAACACCATTGACTCAATTTAATATATCATCGTCCAGTTCATCCGGGGTCAATAATACGATTTCAACGATCATCGACAAGGATACAACTGAAAAGTTCACTATAACAGCTACTGATAAAAATTTGATTAGGGTTTCAGCAACCTGGTATGTGGAATTCGTAGCGGATTTAAGTAAATAACTAAATTGAAAGGAAAATCGTTCGGATTTCACAATTGAAAACGCTAGCTTTTTAAAATAACAATGATTTCATCAACGCAATGTCGCTATGATCAGGTCAGAGAATTTCAAAATAGACTCAAAACCCTCACTGAGGAGTATCAAATAAAAATAAAAAAATACCGACGAAGAATCACCGCAATTGATATTACTATGTACTCGGTGTCAAGCGTTCTCACTGGCGCCGGAATAATACTTGCATCGGTTACAATGATTGCCCCGGTCGTAGTTCCTATTTGCATTTCTGCGGTGGCTACAATCGGGGGTATATCAACCGGGATAGCAAAAAAGATATCATCATGCAGCCAAAGTAAACTGCAGAATTACTTAATTCAATTTCATATTCCATCAACCGCATACTCGCAATTATCCCTGATGATATCGTCGTCACTCGATAATACAATTATATCAGATAGTGAATTCTCAGCGATGGTCAGTATTTTTGATTCCGCGATATCGAAATTAGAGCGACAACATGAATATAATAACAATGACAACACCGATGGAATTAGAAAACACGAACCCAAAAACCAGAATGATCTCAATAGTATCAACCATACCAGATTGTGAGTTCTCAGTGATGGTCAGTATTTATGATTCCGCGGTGTCAAAATTAGAGCGACAACATGAGTATAATAACAATGACAACACCGCAGGAATTACTTCAACGAGTAGTGGAGAACACGAACCCAGTACAAACAAGCATGATATCAATAACATCAACGGAACCCGAGTTTAGTGTGAATTTCCCTAGCCCAGTCCCCGTGAAGGAGATAGCGCTAGCAAAACTACGAGTGTATCACAGTTGGCCTAATATCAGATCAAAATCATTTGGTGGTCAACAACCGAATAATTCACTGGTGTTCTCGTATAAGAATAAGGACGACGGTACCCCAGACTGGAACGTCGTTTCGATACCAACAGGGTCATACCAAATCGAACAAATCAATAATGAATTTGCGCGTAGAATAAAATCGATTACTGGAGTAGAGTCAAAAATCGCTATAACAGTTCATGAACCGACGCTATCATCCGCATATGAGATAAACACAGAAGGATACGTCGTAGATATCTATCAAAGTTCTATTAGAACCGTACTAGGATGGCCTGAATTACCACCCCGGGGAGAAACCGTTGATTTACCAGAACCACAAAAATCTGATTATATCACAGACAGGATAAAACCTGATAATCCAATAAAGAGTTATCAAGATAGCACAATCACTATATAGTTTTTTAAGACCTTTCGCGATATAGATTTGGAGGGGGGGAGGGAATTTCTTGTTGCTCACGATCTTAAAATCGATGATAATTTCACAGCAATGAATAATGATTTTTCGCTGTTGTTAATATCTCTTAAATCCGGCTCTCTCACCCGAGATGAATTTATCAGCGTCGTAGAAACATGCAACAAAATTATCGATGACATGGAAACATTTAATTCACAAATCATTCGAGTTATATTAGATGACCATAATCCCGAATCGAGAACACAATTTTCATTAATCTATAATATCCGCGTCAAAGATATTCCGACATTCAAACTACCAGGATATAACGTACCGGAACTAAAAAAAACTTCTCAGTGATGCCATCGATGTTGGTTTTAAAATAATTCATGATGCATGGAAAAAAACAGCATCACCGGAAATAAAAATCCTCAAACACAATAATGACCCAGACGGTGGCGGTAGGCATATCGCTCCGTTCAACGTGAATATATCCTCAGTGATTGCGCTTAATTTAGTATGTGATGTTATCGAAGGAAGCTATCAAATTAATCTCGAACAATCAAATCAAGCTCAGCAAGGATATATTCTTTATTCGTTTTCACCAACAGCTCCTCCAGGATTCCTAATTATTGAAAACCCAATTAATCCTGTCTACATGCGATGCCATAATAATTCGTTAACGAGAATTAATTTCAAACTCACAGATCAGTCAAATAATCTGATTGATTTACAAGAAGATGTGTTAGCGATTAGTTTGTTTGTGAAATCCTGAAAGGATTTTCGTCCTAAGGACTTTCATCATAAAGACTCGATCAAATCATTTATTATTTTTTGTTAACCCAGAACTGAAAGTTCTAGCAGCAGAGAGGGTGGATGACCACATCGTTGCGACCAAAATTAATTAAAAAATCGTAAAATCTCCGTTTTTGCAAAAATGGAGACTTTTTTTTTGGTTAAATGAGATTTTGTTGGAAGTCTTATTTTTTGTCTGAAAACGTAGTCTATAGGCCATATTTTGCTCGAAAACATGATCTGTAAGCCTTATTTTTGCTTGAAAACGTGGTCTGTTCACCCTCTCTGCTGCTTAATTTACCAACAAAGTTGCGATATGTAAGACAAAAAACTCAAGTTGTTATGCTCACGAAAAACGTAATTGAAGACCACGCAAATGAAACAATTACGCTAAATCACTATTCAGTGCAAACAATGACTTTCTCAGTCGTCTGTCGCATGCATACAACGCCATTATATCTCACATGTGACTGTGTACAAATTGATCAATACATTTATCACTTTGATCATTGCGTATGGAGACAGCAGTATTCTAGTGAATTTCTGATGTCTAAAAATAGCTGAGCATTAGCTTTATTGACGTTTTAACATTATAAATAATTTGTTAGATAATCTCACCTGGAAAAGAATGATAATATTTGTGTGGCTATACTTTCACGAAGATGTCCTCGGCGAACAGCCGTAGTATATGTGAGACCGCGATAGTGTCCAAACCGCACTGCAATAATATGTATGGGACAATCTTATACATATTGTCATTTATAACGTGCTTTAATCCCATATTTGCAATAACCGTTAACACAGTACCACCTTTTCCATTTGTGTAAGCAAACGAGAATTTCAGTGTTCAACAATACACTTTATCTGGATTTAAAATGGATATAAGAATCATATGTACGTTGCAGCTGCAATTTATTTGTGAACATTTGATAAATTGTTTCACTTATCTTGATTTAATAGAGAATGCATTTGATTATAGTTAATAAGGCGTTAAATTATACAGTAATATATTAATGAGTTGAAATAAACATCAGGAACCTAATAAATCAGAAGTAGTCACTGATATATTCAGTTAGATGTCATGTTAAATTGATTTTCGAATTCTTACAATCTGTATTCCACAACGACTATTTACGACTGATAATAGGATATATATATATATATATATATATATATAGATATATATATATATATATATATATATATATATATATATATATATATATATATAATAATAAAAATAATAATAATATAATAATAAGCATAACAATAATAATAATACTAATGAGGACTTTGTATAGTGCCTAATCTTTAGAAGCTCTAAGCGCTATACACATCTATAATGATATGACAACACTACAACAAAAAATATACAAAAAAAATTTTAAAAAATAAAATAAATGAAATTGGAAACATAAAAACATGCTGAAAACATATAAGATACAAAATATTATTAGGTCTCCAAGTTTGTTCGTGCAGTCGACAAAGGTGAGTTGTAAGAGCACCCTTAAAAGGGACAACTGAGCCTTTGTGTCTAATTTTAATGGGCAATTTGTTCCACATCGCCGGGCCCTGGTATGCAAAAGAACGTTATACATATCACATCGTTTTCATACTGAGAACAATGAGTATACAATTGTCAGAAGTGGAGATTAAGTATCTGGATGGTGTATACACATGGGTGAGGCCGGGTAGGTATGCTGGACTGGAGTCTGTCAATGAAACATAACGCAGAGAACAAATTTTGTGTTTCATTCTATATTGAGTTGATAGCTAGTGTAGGGTTCAGAGTAATGGTGAGGTGTGCTCTAATGGAGGTACTCTAAAGATGATCCGATCAGCTGAGTTTGGAACTTTTTGAAGTTGTTTGAGTGGATATTGTGATGGACTAGACATAATTCAGCAACAATAGTCAGTCTTGAAGGTACTAATGAACACAAGTGTTTTAGTGACATCAACTGAAAGATATTTGCGAATGCAACTGATGCGTATTAATTCACGATATGCAGCTTCGCATATGTTCTTGACATGTTGGTGCAATGTGAGTTTACTGTCTAGAGTAACACCTAGGTTTCGTATTGATCGTGTAACGTTAATGTTGTTGTTAATGCTATTTATGGAGATAAAGATGTGAATGCGAAAGTCTTTGTGTTTTGATCAGAGTGGCTTTAGTTGTATCATCATTCTTCTGCAGCTAGTTACATGTCATCCATGATTTCACATTAGAAATGCACCTCTCTACCCCATGGATGGTAGCATCAACTTCAGTTGGGTGACTAGACTTGTACAAGTGGGTGTCATCAGCGTCCAATTTATGAGACACTGGGTGAAGATCTATGACACTTGAGAGCGGTTGAGTGTATGGAATGACGGGAACAGGTCCAAGAACAGACACCTGTGGAACACCACATTATATATCAACTGGTCTGGAATGCATGGAATACAATTTGCACCCTGTTGACTAAGTAGGACTTGAACCACATCAAGGCTATAGTCTGAATGCAAAATACATGCTGGAGAACGTGAAGTAATATATCATGGTATATTGTATCCAATGCTGCAGACAAATCAAGGCGGGTGAGAACTGGCATCTTTCCACTATCCGAATCAGAGAATGTCATTAAATACAGAGCTCTTTCAGTACTGTGGCAAGGGCGATATGCAGACTGTACATTGTTAAAAAGACTGTTTGGTTTTAATTCAAATGAGATACAAGTTGGGTTAGAACAAATTTTTCTAAGATTGTTTTATATGAACGATAGATTAGAAACTGGGCAGTAGTTCTTTAAATCGTTATGGTCAAGAGTTGGTTTCTTCAGCAAAGGCTTTTTGCTAAATGGACTATGTTTGTGACGTTCTTCTTAGTGGACTAATATATTTATTCATGAATAGTGAGTTTAGTGGAAAGCCGAAGCCTCTCTGTCTTTTGGAGATGTCTTTTAGCAGTGCGAAGCTGATTCCTAACACTGCTATACCATGAAGAACACTTTTCTATTGTTACTCTGTATTTGATACTCTGCATTTGGTGGTTGTACCATGTTTTTCAAGCAATGAACGCAAGCAGTTATCGAGTTGTTCTGCTAAATGATTTAAGTTGTTAGGTTCTTGGATGGTATGCATTAATTTGGTTTCCTTATATCAAAAGGAGGTTTCTCTTAGTAGCAAATAAAGGTGGAGGGTTAGGGATCGATACGTCGAGATGGCATATAATTCAGAGGTGATCGGATGCAAAAGCGTGGGATAGAAGGGTAAATTGAAGACTATTATCATCATGTATATGAAGAAACTAGTCTACAAAGTGACCAAGTGTATGGGTGGGTTGGTTAACTGACTGTTCAAGGATGCAAACTTTTATGGAATCTAGTAGTTTTGACGTGTATAAGTTTACAGGACATTCAGAGTGAAAGTTGAAATCTCCATGAATAAATAGGTTGCCACCTATCGAATTTGTATTCTCCAGAAGATTCCAAAGAGAGGATTCAGTCATCTTGTTTATTCTACTAAGAGACAGAAAAAATGGACTGACCTATTGTTCCAGTGTGTGTTGTCTGGACGATGTAAGATCCCACCCCCACACAACCCCCAAACGATGTGTGACAGAAATTGAAGGTTATGTTGTACTTAAGCATTTTCTCATGGATTTCTTTGCAATGACAGCTATTTCACATCCGCGAGATTTGCTGGGGAAAGACTTAATGGAATAAGTGGTCAGTGTTAAATCCGCGCACATGGTCTGATGTTTTTTAGTCATGTTTCTGTCAGGAAGAAGACGTCGATATTCGGTGATACAATTAAATATTTATGAGCGCTTTTTTGGTGTTCTTACTGATTGTGCGTTAAATAATGTAATGTGTAGTGGTATCCCAGGAACAGTTGACACAACGGTTGACGATTTACGATGAATTTCAGCAGGTTATCAAAATTAACTGCCGAAAATTTAAATTATTTATCTGTTAAGGGCGATAGGAAAATAACTGGAATTCTTCTTCCTGTTCTACGCCGGCCAACTTTGAAACAAGGTTTCTTTTTCGCTTCAGTTTACATTTGAGTACGGATGAATGTTTTACAGGTTGTTTACACTTGAGCATAATGTAGTATAAAGAGCCAAAGTGTGGTTATTTAATGCAATTAATGACTGCCCATCGAAGCGTAAGCTGGTTGACTGGCCGTCACGTGATGGCGGTTTATTCAAACACAAAGGACGTCTTAACAGTGGAAAAAGATAACTGAGACAAATTCTAATTGTTCTTGTTTCCAAAACAAGAAGAATGAGTAACACATACGAACTAAACAGTCAATGCATGACGAAATACAATAATGCAGACAAAGATAGATAACAATCACATATATCATGAAACATAGCAGAAAAACGGAAGAGCCTATGTCAAGCAGTTAAGCGATAGCGGTTATCTTACCGGAAATATATATATATATATATATAATATAATTTTGATTTTGCAAGTAATGTGCTGGCATATATATATATATATATATATATATATATATATATATATATATATATATATATATATATATATATATATATATATATAACGTTGGTTTCACTAAGTCCATTCCATCATTGCTCTACTCCTCACTGTATACGTCTAGTACAATATTCATATCCGCAATCGTTTGAAGCTTGACTCCACAGACCCAAACTTACAAGTTAGAACAACAACACTATACATCCTCTCTATTAATTATTCATGTGTATATCACCATCATATACTACTAATATGTATGGTCAACATAATAGGTCAGCAACGTTTTAATGCGGCCAGTTTTGTTTAGTTGTAGCAGCAGAGAGGGTGAACCGGACAACATTTTTAGACAATTTTTCACTGAAATCATGCTTAAAAACAATGAAACCAATGAAATCAGGCCCAAAAAAAATCAATGAAATCAGGCAAAGAATCAATGAAAAATTATGAAAAAATCAATGAAATCAAAATCTTTTCAACTATTACAACGTCGTTGTCACTCACCCTCTCTGCTGCTATGGGTCAACCGAATATTTGATCCAGTCCGATACGATATCGTGTTCGAGGGTCATGTAAATTTATTGTTACAAATCCGTGTGGGGTAGACTGAGCATGACTAAAGAAATTTCTAAATTGATTGAAGTCCATATCAGAACACCATGTCTGCCAAATATTTCGTAGCGTATGTGTATCAACGCCGTTAAATACACACAACACATTACAATTATCGCGAATCACTTTTGGTATTTGTGTGTAGCGTTGAGTGACATAGATCACATCCGTGTTTTTGTGCCTGCCTCGGGAAAATATTCTAGCAGGATTTTTTTGTTTATCTAACATGACATCGTCGTATACAACTAAATTGTTGATACTTCCATCGAGGTCATCCACGGATGGTGACTCGTCAATATCGGTTATAAATTCAATAACATCCTCGCCGGCAATCTCTGAAGCGT
This sequence comes from Unio delphinus, assembly GCA_029339505.1. Lineage (NCBI taxonomy): Eukaryota > Metazoa > Mollusca > Bivalvia > Unionida > Unionidae > Unio > Unio delphinus. The sequence goes on along the minus strand of JAQISU010000152.1, from coordinate 2,034,939 downwards.
TTTCATTAAAATCTTTTAGCACTTCATAGCATCGTTGGTCATCTACGCTAGGGGCAATTAAATACAACTTATCCCACTTCATCCATCTCATTATTAAATTGAGCAACAATTGCGTTTTACCGGATCCAGATGGTCCGATTATAATTGCGCGGATAGAGTTTGGTAGCGCTGCATGATGTTCAACTGGTTCTCTTGTTTAAGTCGCTGAAAAATCAATTATATTCATATCTCTATACGTAAATTATGGATCTATATTGTGTGAAGTGTAAGGCGCGTACTGGCACAGATGACTTGACGACGATTACAACTAAAAATAACCGATCAGCGCTTTCTGGTAAATGCGTACAGTGTAGTACAAAGAAATTTAGATTTGTTTCTAAACCCAAGGAACCTTTAAAAAAAACGAGGAGGTGATATCGCTGCCAAATTAGCAAAACTCCCTGGAACCCCATGGGCAAAATACCCCGGAGAAAAACACCTTCCAGGGTATAGTTATTGTGGACCGGGAACCAGACTTGATATCAGACTCAATGATCAAAATCAGCCCCGACCCGGTGAGGAACCAATAAATGCTATTGATAAGGCCTGTCACCTTCTTGATGTTGCTTATAAAAGCAGCAATTTGCAACACAGGCATCTAGCAGATGTGAAATTAATTCATGCGTTAAATGCTATTCCTGATAAATCCTTTAAAGAAAAATTGGCTTCATTTTTGATAAAATCGGCAATGAAAAGCAAATTCATGTTAGGTGCTGGTAATTAATAGCAACATGGAATCTATTTATTATTCCCCAAGAGGATACTGGAAGGGTAACGCTGCAATCAGTAAACTCGCTAGCGCCGCAAAAGTGAAAAAAACCACTGCGGCTCATTGGTTATCCAAACAGGCACTATGGCAAATGTATCTACCACCGCCTAAACAAATTCAATTCTCGCATTTTGATGTGACCTTTCCTAATGAAGTTCATCAGGCTGATATATTATTTCTGCCACATGATCGTGGTTACAAATATGCGTTAACTGTAGTTGATATTGCAAGTCGATACAAAGAAGCAGAACCGTTAAAAACAAAATCAGCCACTGAAGTTGCTTCTGCATTTGAAAGGATTTATCGAAGGAGCCCTCTGCACTGGCCAAATCTGTTATAAGTTGATCCGGGCAAGGAATTTCAGGGTGCAGTGTTATCTACAATGAAATATCACAATGTCACTATCAGACGGGGGCATACTGCACTGCATCGTGATCAGGCCATTGTAGAACGATTTAATCGGACTCTTGCTGAACGGTTATTTGGATATCAATACGCAAAAGAATTCATCCAAGAAAAAAGATCCCGTGAATGGGTTAAGAGATTACCAGGTGTAGTTACCGCACTGAATAACGAGATTACTAGAACCATCAACATGAAACCTATCAACGCGATTAAAAAGAAGTCGATACCTGAAAAACCACAAAAGGATTTCCCTAGAAACGCTAGCGTTTCCCAACCAATTCTTGGTAGTAATGTCATTGTGAGGTATTTATACGAACCAGGAGAGCTTGAGGGTGGCACAAAAAGGGCTACTGATCCTATTTGGAGTGTTACTGCACACAAGATATCTAGTATAACACGATCTACGGGTAGACTTCCAATCTATAAACTGGATTCAACTGCCCCTCAACGGGGTTTTACTAGACAACAATTACAAGTGATACCCGAGGATACTCAATTGCCACCCCATGGTCTTAACTAGCACCCTTGCGTCTATTGCACTCGAGACAAGTCAACATCACATTATTTCTGACATGACCGAGATTGTTATTTTTTCTGTCTACGGTGAATTGGCGAGGATCCTTATCCGAATACTGCCAACGCATTATACAATTGCAACTCGCGCAGTGATTATTCTGTTGTTGCTTCAGAGTAATTATTAATTCAGCATCAATGTCAAATTCTCGTTGTTTTTTTTTGTCTTGTTGTTTGTAACCGGAGAGTTTTTTATCAATAATATCATCTATTGTGGTGTCATTATCATCGCCAATGATTTCATCATCGAAGACAATTCTTCGAAGTTGATTTATTTTTCGTACTCTGGATACTGAAAGATAGACTAAATTCGACCATTCTATGCGATTATCTACCATCCAAACAATTGTATCCGATATTGTCAATCCCTGTGAAGAATGTATCGTCGCTGCGTATCCTAGCGTCCATGGGGATTTATTAGCACGCAATGCATCTTCAACGACATTGATATCAACCAGCACAATATCATTTAATACGAGAATCTGCTTTTCACTCTGTCCTGGAATATCAACTTCGATGTTCTGTTTTCGTGTATCCGATGGCCTATAACATAACGGTACTGGAAGTGTTGCAAATTTTTGTTTATGCAATTCAAATAATTTCATCTGAAGTGTGTCTCTGACTATTTTTCTACTTGCAATGATTAAATAATTGGGTCTCCACGCTTCCCAAAACTCATTCATGGGAGTTTCTGAAATTATTTCACGGGCTATTTCACACTGGATTCTATCCGGTTGTAATCTAATTAGTTTCTTCAATTCTTTTAATTCATTATCAAGTGATCTATGATCAGTATCAATTTCTTCATAATAGTCTACAAAACCCTTTAGCCATTCATGGGGGGATGCACCGACAAATGGTGGTGGTTGGCCGTGATCACCGCACATGACGATTTTTGTATTCTTCAATAACAACCACTCAAGAAATATTTTTAAGACATCTTCAGACACTGTGTCTATTTCATCCCAAATCATGAATTCAGGAATAAATTTCTCTCCCATGCGCTCAGGAGTCCATTTATCTCCCTTCCATCTAAAGAAACTATGATAAGTGCAGGCATTTACTCCTCTCTGTATCATTTCTCTTGCAAGTCTGTGTGTTGGTGTTAGCACAATCATATTTGACTTGGAAACACGATATAACTCAATTGCCCGGGTTGTTTTTCCTGACCCGCCACAACCGTTTAAATAAACTGTTTTATATCTACAGATTGGATCAGAAATCGGTGGTGCACTAGAAAATTCTGAACACTGATTGCTTTCTAAGTAATTATTTTCAATGGTAACATCTGCTGATTGAATATAATCATGAAGCATTTCCTTCTTAATTCTCCATGTCCCCCATTTCTCGTTGCCAGTAGCCTTAAAATCAGCCATTTTGCTATTTATGTAAAATGAGTCAGTAGCAACTCTAACTGCGGTGGTAGGAAATCTATTGATCATTGAAAACAGATTGATAGAAGCATAACCAAGCATAGAAGCTCTCAAATGTGTGTACTGCGGATGGTATCCATCAGTGTAAGTAACAATTGTACCCAATTTGGTTCCATCGGACATAAATGCGTCCTTACGATTGACATATAAGCCCTTATTCGTTAAATCCGTGATTACAAAATCGTATTCAGCATTGTCTATAATCAATCGTGAAGAATATTTCGTATTATCATCTTTGCCACCTTGGGTAAATTTACCGATTAATCTTCGTCCAAGATTTTTTGCTTCATTGTTTCTGATTTCAAATAACTGTTTGGACCAATCCATGATTTGTTGTTCATTAAAATCAGGAAACAGTTTTCGCTCTTCGCTAATTATTTTTTCTAGATCAGGTTGTGGTAACCAGACTGATTTCTGTGCTCGATAGGATATAATTGCTTCACTGACAATTAATGATTTTAACATCTTACAATCAAGCATATACCGTAATAATACTATTGACATCCAGTGTTTTTCAGACATGTGTTTACCAATCCAAAGATAACTACACGGATGAAGCCCTTCAGCCATTTCAAATGATACTACACAAGCGAATCCGGTTAAATCAAAATCAGGAAGTGGTCCATTAATAGCAACACGGGTCATTTCGTGTGTAGGGTGTCCAAATCGTTTGAAATATTTCTCACACTCTCCATACCCAAGAAAACTTCCTGGATAACACGCAATCATATCAACTGAAATAACGGTATAAGGGTCGTATTTTGTGTTCCATAATCCTCCATGGCTGTATTCAAGACAGGACAATATGACATCTGATAAAAACTCACTTCGTGTTGGTTTCCACGCGTTTTTCTTTCTTGCAAAATGTGCTGCAATGGATGGTACTGTGAAACAGTTTGCTAATAATTGATCTTCGATTTCCCCCCCCAGAAAACTCACTAGCTAGTTGTTTCATTTGATTATGTAGCTCTTCAGTACGGTATAATTCTCCGTTAGGCCTTACAAACTGATCAAATTTACATTCCTCGTCTGAAGTACTATGAAATAGCCACACTGACACAGGTTCGTTTTTACTCAAATGGTAAATAGCATCAAATAATTTCTGCTCTGAAAAAAACTCTTCGGTTTGGGATAGATATCTTACGGTTCTATCCCGTGGGAATATTGTTACTGCAGATGACCACGCGTGTGCGTTATGATCAATAATTTCAATGGGGTTTCCTTTTTTTGATTGATATTTCGGTTCTTTTAATACTTCACCGGTGATTGTCCTTACCGATATTGGAAATCTCAATGATGTTTCTAATTTAGTTATATCCTGAATTGTTGCCCCATGCTCTTTTACCGTGAACTCCCACTCGGTTATTTTTTTTCGTCTTAGATCAGTTAGTTTATTTCCCCGGGACGCATTTGTGAAGTGTTCTATTATTCGTTCTGCTACACAATTGAGGCCTGTCGAATATTTCATGGGTGCTAGTTTTGAAATATCTGTTTTTTCATTGAGCGGATAGATCCCGTGAACAACTGCTGTGACAGGATAAGATCTTTCGTAGTAGGGTTTATCAATTCCAGTCAAAATTCCCGGTTTTGAATCCTGATTCACGGTGACAGTTTTTTTGCCCCTGAGAATGGGTTCAAATTTATCCCTAATAATCCATTTTCCATCCTCACGGATAATGAATTTGATTCGGAAAAAATGACTTTTTACCCAATACGTGAAATGATCACTGCTGCTTTTTCATCATTCATGGTAGCGTCAACAACACCATCAATTCGAAATGTTGACCAGCAATAAGATGCTCCATCACGCTTGAATTCATTAAAACAGTCTCTGATGGGTTTATCAAGAATTTTATTCTTGGGTGTATTAGAAACTATATCAAGATTGAATTGAGCATCCTTCCATGGTGATCTCATGTTTCCGTCTCTTGGACGTTTGTTACGTTTTTTTGGTCTATCGCGATTAAATCTAGGATTGATTTTCAATAGTCTCTTAAACTCTTTCATGTTTCCGTCTCTTGGACGTTTGTTACGTTTGTTTCCGTCTATTGGACGTTTTTTGGGTCTATCGAGATTAAATCTAGGATTGATTTTTAATAATCTCTTAAACTCTCTCATGTTTCCGTCTCTTGGACGTTTTGGACGTTTTTTTGGTCTATCGCGATTAAATCTAGGATTGATTTTCAATAGTCTCTTAAACTCTTTCATGTTTCCGTCTCTTGGACGTTTGTTACGTTTGTTTCCGTCTATTGGACGTTTTTTTGGTCTATCGAGATTAAATCTAGGATTGATTTTCAATAATCTCTTAAACTCTCTATCGGTATTGAATTTAGCATTTTTCGAAGTCAATCTCTTGAACTCCTTCATGCTATATATAAAACAAGCATTTAAATGAAAGATTTATGTATAATGAATCACTGCAAATGGCTCATGATGGGAAATGTAACCCCGTGTAACAAATCATGCATAAAAAATGAATACTGTAGGTATCATATGCAAAGTTTTCGACGTGGAAGTCTTGGTCCGTTACCCTGTATTCGATGTGGGGTTGGGGTCAAGGGAAGATCACAATTGTGTATTGATTGTGGTGGTAAGCGATATAGGGAATTGAAGCGTTATTATGATAAAAGAATAAAAAATGGACAATCCATCAGAAATTATAACCCTGAAAAAGTCTTTGACCCTGACAACATCAAGGATAAAATCATAAGAACTCCGCAAGACTACATCGAAAGATTCTCCAGTGATGTAATTATTGAACCAAACACTGAATTAGACAAACAACAGAATAGTATATATCAACCAAGAATTCAGACCACATCCCTTGATTACAAATTATGAAGCATCCAGTGATGGTACTGTCAGAAACCGTAGACTAAAGAAACCGGTCGGTGTTGTGACTAATCAAGGGTATTTCAGGTTTACTGTTGGAAAGATGAAATATCACAATCATCGTTTCGTATTTGAATGTTTTAATGGATTGATCAAAGATGGTTTTGTTATTGATCACAAGGATTCTAATCCAAAGAATAATTCTGTATCAAATCTGCAGGCTATCACACAGAGTGAGAATTCCAAACGAGGAAAGACTGGCAATTATAAATCAATTGGGAAGAGACCCGTAAAATCTTTGAATACGATAACTAACGAAGAAAAAATATTTTCATCTATGAATAGCGCCGGTAGGCATTTCAATATTTGTGAATCCTCAGTACGATTCGTTGCAGAGGGGATTTATCGATCGGCTATTTCAAAAAAGAGCGGGCAAAAAGTTCAATTTAGTTATGTCTAATGCGTCATATTTTTCAATTAGAGATATGTCATGTTATAGAATAATGAATTCTGAAAACATGAATAGCATCATAGTTGAAATAGCAAAATTGAAAAATCAGGATATCAAACTATCAGATGGGTTAAATCCTGATCAAATTATGTCTGATTTTCAGGATATAGAATACGGGGTTAGCACTAACAAATATATGCTACCCAAGAAATATGCACTCATCAAAAGAATTCAGAATTCTATTAAAGACTCTCTTTCATTTTCCAGTGACATCAGTGTGTTCGCCCCGTTGTATACTATCGTAGAAGGAATACGAAAAGAATTAGGTAACGAATACGAATTGAAAAAAGAAGTCAACTCTAAAATTAGAAACCTACGGGCATTAATTCAAGAAAATGAACAATTTTGATTACCCGACCATTGATTGCCCGACCATTATCATTTTTTGATTGTGACCGACCTTCATTTTTTTTAGCTGACCCTCAAGGGAGATGTCAAAAATCGATGGACGATCAAATAAAGAATGGAGAAACTATCAGTATTATTTATTTTATATACAATTATGATACTTTCTCCACCAATGATAGAGCCATTAAAACAATCAAATAACACTTCCATGACCGTATCAAAAATCATCCGACATGTCAAAAAAGTGAGGAAAGTGTGGTATTAATTATTTTATTAGAGAATTCCACACTTTCCTCATCATTGATAGAAGGTGTCTCACGATGAAATAACACTTCCATGACCGTGTTAAAAATCATCCGACATGTCAAAAAAATGTTGAAAGTGTGGTATTAATTATTTTTATAAGGATTTCCACACTTTCAACATCAATGATAATGCCGCTTAAACACTTCCATGACCGTATCAAAAATCATCCGATGGTGTTAGGTCGGATTGAAAAATTGTTTTACAATTGAAAAATTGTTTTTGATTTCAAATAATGGTCAATGAAGCATTAACAACCCGATTGGCTCGTGAACGATTAGATGCAATTAAGAGATTTGTACCAATTCGTGACTCTGTAAGGAATAAACTGCAACAACGACAGAGTTTACAAACTGATTTTGCTTTGGGGTCTGAAGAGTTGTTTAAACCAGTAACCACAGCAACGAAGGGGGTTGAGCGTGCTTTACTGGGAGATGTTCCCGAGACGGGGAAATCTGTTATTGGTGAACTTGAAAAAATAGCAGCGAAAACTGAACAAACAAAACAAATGGAATCAAAAAGAACAGTAGAGGACTTACGTGTGAGATTTAACGAGGAAGGGTTAGCAAAAATTGATAAGACTGATTCAACAGAAATTCCTGAGCTTGTTGTTACGTCTTATGAAAACAGAAAAAAATGGTTGAAACCAGAACATCATAAATATGTTAGAAATATAACTCACTGGGCTGATATATTCTACAAAATCAAAACTGGAAAAAGTCAAAAAAGACAGATAGTGCATCATACATCGAATATATCGATGCGGTGGATCTAGTGTATAATCAATACGAAGAGTTTAAACAACCAAAATTGCAAAGGTAGCGACAGCAACCTGCAAAGAAAGTACTCTCTCCTAAAAAACAACAAATACCACGTGATGATGATGATGATGATGATGATGATGATTTAGAAAAACTAGATGAAGCAACTGGTTATAGCGGAAGTGGATTGCAAAATCCAAGGATTGGAAACACTTGTCCTGATAGTGTTATCAATGATATATCACGATTAGATGTTCTTGTAGGAGGATTCCGAGCTGGAAATAATTCACCGGAAATAATTAATGAAGCAGCTGATATCTGTAGACGGTTATTTGCCGGCGGTATCATGGATATCAAAACATATCGAGATTTCATTGACGAGTTAGCAAATGGGTATCATAGTGATTAAATAACAATTGAAAACACTATTCTTTTTATAATAATGATCATCCATTACAATCATGATAAACCAACCCTCGTCTATGTAGTTAATTCACGGTTTCCAGTTTATAAAGCATACTATGGAGATGGTTTAGGCAATACCATTTTAGGATTATTTTCAAGAATGGCCCCAAAAGTGATGCCGTTAGCTAAACAATTATCAATGAAAGCCATTGATGTTATTCGTGATAAGGGTATTGGTGCTGTTGGAGATCTTGCTGGAAAGGCATTTTCAACTGCGAAGAATAAAATAACATCATTAGTAAAATCACGAAAAAAGAAACCGTTACCGTCTACAGAAGAAATGCCTGCAAGTGTTAGTAAAATTATAAATAACGCAGTAGATGAAAAATTAGCATCGATGGCTTTAACTCCCGACCCAAATATGATAGCAGGAAGTGGCTTTAGAAAACTACGTAGATGAAATCCTATGGATTTTTCACGCTAGCGTTTTTCACGATGAAAATCGTTTACGATTTAGACTCTGATAAATAGAATAAAATGTTCAAACAGTCACGTGATCCAGCGTTTGATATAGACGCCCCAGTTGGCAAGGATGATTCTGTACGCGATTATCAATATTACGCCTATCATGCCATAGACTCAAATAGTCGAGCAAGAATTGATCTTCAAGTCCATGATACCAGTAAATACTTTTTACCCTGTGAAGCATTTATTGAAGTAGAAGGAGAAATTGTAACAGCTGCTGAGACTCCTACTGTACGAGCACCGTATCCAGCTGGTACTCAAGTCGGGTTTGTCAATAATGGTATTATGGCGTTATTTGAGAGTGCAAAATATCTCATTGATGGAAAAGAAATTGAGTCCATAGATCGTGATGTTGATGTGGCTACAACAATCATAGGGTTAGCGAGATATTCTGATGATTATACAAGATCAGCAGGACCTTCTATGATGTTTGCAAAAGATGCTACAAATACCGCTGGTGGAAATCAATTTATTATAAGACGACCAAAAAAACGAGATAATAGTGATGCTGATGTCGAGAATATGATTATAAACAAAGATGATAATTTCAATCTAGGAGCTTTAACACGAAACGCAATGTTGCAAGGAGAGCGTAAATCATTTTCATGCGCGATTCCACTGCATCACATATTTGGATTCTGTAGAAACGTCAGAAAAGTTATTTATGGAGCTAAGCATACAGTATCACTTGTACGAAAGGGTGATGATAATGATGCAATTTGGAGGATTCCAGCAGATGCTGCAAATCCAAATGCTGATGCCGGTAAAGTCAATTTAACAAAAATATCATTGTGGATGCCAGTGTTGACTCCAGCAATCACCGCAGAAGAACGATTACTATCATTTATGGACCAAGGGGGAAAGTCGTTGTTGAGTTGGTTATCAGTGAGTACAGATGTGAAGCAATCAGAGCTGAACGGGTTATTCACGTGGAATCTAGCATCAAAACAAGGTGTTGCTGCGCCACGTCATATATTTATTGCGTTACAGGATAACAGACGAGCTGGCAATCAACTCCTCAGCCATATGATATTTGATCAGTTAGGTGTGAAAGACGTCTCACTGAGAATAAACGGCCAACAGGAACCATCCGAGGATATACAACTTGATTACACAGAAAATCATATTGCACGAGTTTATCATAGATTGTACTCATTTATGGCACGTGATCAAAATGTGGATACCGGTCTACAAATATCACAATATGATTTTAAAAATCTGTATCCGATCTATTACTTCTCACAGGAACATCTCGATTTAACAAGACAATCTGTTATTGATATACATTTTAGAGCCCGTGTAAACCCTGCTGGTATTGCTAATTATAGAGCGGTTGCTGTCATTCTCAGCGATAAATCAATGCTACTCGAAGGTGTTGGTGGAAGAATGAGAGTGGTAGATGCACCAGTGGAAAATCTTTGATTGAAAATCCGAAGGATTTTTCCATTAGAATCAATCTATTATGTATAATGTCATATAGTGTTATTAGTGTTGCGTTAACTCCTGGTCAAATCAAAAAATTGCAATCAGAATCGGCTAAAAAATGTGGAACCACAATCACGTTGAAACCTAATCAAATGACTGGTGGTGCAAATAAATTATCGCTGACAACTCGTCAGGTGAAACATTTCAATGATGCACTAGTAGCAAAAAAAGGTGTCCAGATTACTCTTTCTGCGAATGCTATCAAAAATATGATTAAATCAGGTGGTATATTTCCATTGTTAGCTGCAATACCAGCATTGATTGCAGCAGCAGCCCCAGCAGTGGCTAAAGCAGCGGCGTTAGGAGCCGTTGGTACTGCAGCAGGAATGGCACTTAAGAAGGAAACTGGGAAGGGATATAAAAAAAGGGACGATCCGTTCACGGATTGGGTCTAAGACTACCAGGAACCCCGTATTCGTGGTACAGCGGAAAGGGTCTAAGACTACCAGGAACCCCGTATTCGTGGTACAGCGGGAGATCCGTTCACGGATCAGGCCTGAGACTACCAGGAACGGTTTATTAATTCAGAAATCTTCGATGGTTCCCATGTCCAATTTTGATTTAATGGATGCAGCTAAAAAACTAGTGATTAAAAATTTCAGAGGTGCTTTTATGAAAGATCAATTACCACATCAACCAAACAAAACTGAAACAGGTATTATTAATCTCGATAACAGCACCGGACCTGGAACTCACTGGGTTGCATACGCTATTGATCCACGTGGGATTGTCTATTTTGATTCATATGGATTAGCCCCACCAAAAGAGTTTATGCGTTACATAAAACAATTTCCAATGAAGACTTGGTATTCTACTCTACCAACACAACAAATCAATGACCCACCAATATGCGGCAGTGAAGTATTAAATGTCCTTGATGCTATTTCAGCATCTAGAAAACCACCTCATATTGTCGTAAATGACTACACCAGCAATCGCTTTTTAGAGAGAGAAAAAGTTTTACAATAACATGATTGATATTTGGGGGAGATCTTTGAAACCCAAACCCGATGGCACTGCACCCCTTGATTCTATCAAGGATATAAAAAAAATAATTGAAGATAAAATAGCTGAGACGTTAAATTTAACAAGTGTTGACCTGAACGAAATAGTTGTATTTCAGGACAAACAGGGTAAATTGAAATCTAGTAATATTTCTCTGGATGATATTTTAGTTAAACAACAAAACGCAATCGAGAATACTATCGCGCTATTTTCCGATAAGGGTAAACTCAAACCGGGTGTACTCGTTTCGACGATTACAGATCGATTAAAAATTCTCAACGATGAGTTAAACTATTCTGTGGTTGTACTAACAACACTTGAATCTAGAATTGAAGAAAACGGAAAACAGTTTACATCATTTCGTAGAAATATCATTGATAAATTTATTGGAACCCCGTTAGATAAAATTGAACTAAAACTCCCGGATATTAAAAAATCCATCGATGAGACGAAAACCTCCATCGAAGCCATCAAAGGTGATCTTTCGAGGATGATAACAGCCATTGAAAAAACAAAAATTCCTCATGAGAAAACCAACAACGTAGTATACACAATCCAACACGGATCATTTGAGTGGACACCTACAAACAACAAATTAGATATCACTGCAACCGTTAAGGGTATTTATCGATTAACACTAGTAACACCATTCTCAATTTAAGATTTCATCGTCCAGTTTATCCGGGGTCAATAATACGATTTCAACGATCATCGACAAGAATACAACTGAAAAGTTTACAATCACATCTACTGATAAAAATTTGGTTAGGGTCTCAACAACGTGGTATGTGGAATTCGTAGCGAATTTAAGTAAATCGTAATTGAAAACGCTAGCGTATTTAAAATAAAAATGATTTCATCATCGCAATATCGCTATGATCAGGTCAGAGAGTATCAAACTAGACTCAAAACCCTGTCTGAGGAGTATGCAATGAAAATTAAAAAATATCGCAGGAGAATTACCGCAATTGATGTTACTGTGTATTCAGCGGGTGGTGTAATCACCGGAGCTGGTATTATACTGTCTTCAGTGACAATGATGGCTCCGATAGCTGTTCCAATTTGCATTTCTGCGGCAACAACAATCGCTGGAATTATTTCAATAATCACAAAAAAAAATATCCTCCTGCAGCCAACGGAAACTACAAGACTACATAATTCAATTTCATGTTGTGTCCACTGCATACTCGCAATTATCCTCATTGATATCGTCATCGCTCGATGATACAATTATATCAGAGAGTGAGTTTTCAGCGATGGTAGGTATTTACGATTCTGCGATGTCAAAATTAGAAATACAACATGAGTATAATAACAATGACAACACCGATGGAATTACTTCAACAAATAGTGGAGAACACAAACCCAGTACAAACAAGCATGATCTCAATAACCTCAACGAATCCAGAATTCAGTGTGAATTTCCCCTCTCCGGTCCCAGTGAAGGAGATAGCGCTAGCAAAATTACTAGTGTATCATAGCTGGCCTAATATCAGATCAAAATCATTTGGTGGTCAACAACCCAATAATTCCCTGGTATTTGCAAATAAGAATAAACCCGACGGAACCCCAGACTGGAACGTTGTTTCCATACCAACCGGATCATACCAAATCGAACAAATCAATAATGAATTCGCGCGTAGAATAAAATCGATTACTGGAGTAGAGTCAAAAATCGCTATAACAGTTCATGAGCCAACACTATCATCTGCCATTGAAATAAGCACAGAGGGTTATGTCGTAGATATCTATCAAAGTTCTATTAGAACCGTACTAGGATGGCCTGAAATCCCACCCCGGGAAAAAACCGTTGATTTACCAGAACCTCAAAAAACCGACTATATCACAGACAGGATAAAATCTGATAATCCAATAAAGAGTTATAGCGATTACAGGGTTGCTAGAGATTTTTTTAGTATCATTAACGATATAAATAAGGGAGAGAAATATTTTGTTGTTATCCAACCTACAATCACTGAAAACTTCACAGCAATGAATAATGATTTTTCGCTGTTGTTAATCCCTCTTAAATCCGGCTCTCTCACCCGAGGTGAATTTATCAGCGTCGTAGAAACATGCAATAAAATTATCAACGATAAGGAAACATTTCATTCACAAATTATTCAAGAGGTATTGGATGACAGTAATCCTAAAACAAGAACAATTTTTGCAGAAGGCAAGGGCATCCCCGTCAAAGACATTCCAACGTTCAAACTACCAGGATATAACGTACCAGAACTAGAAAAACTTCTCAGTAATGCCATCGATGTTGGTTTTAAAATAATTCATGATGCATGGAAAAAAACATCATCACCGGAAATAAAAATCCTCAAACACAATAATGACCCAGATGGTGGCGGCAGGCATATTGCTCCTTTCAATGTGAATATTTCATCGGTGATAGCAATCAATTTAGTATGTGATGTTATCGAAGGAAGCTATCAAATAAATTTAGAACGATCAAATCAAGCTCAGCAAGGATATATTTTGTATTCGTTTGCACCAATAGCTCCTCCAGGGTTTTTAATAATTGAGTCCCCGGTGAATCCAGTCTATATGCGATGTCATAATAATTCATTAACCAGAATTAATTTCAAACTCACTGACCAGTCTAATAATCTGATTGATTTACAAGAGGAGGTTTTACAAATTAGTCTGTTTGTAAAGTCGTAGTGATTTTCGACCCTCGAACACGATATCGTATCGGACTGGATCAAATATTCGGTTAACCCATAGCAGCAGAGAGGGTGAGTGACAACGACGTTGTAGTCCCTTTTTCCCAAAAAATCGATGGAGGATTTCATTAATTTCATTGATTTTTTTTGGGACCTAATCCATGATTCACACACACATTTGGGCCTGATGTCATTGATTTCATTGTTTTTAAGCCTGATTTCAGTGAAAACTTGTCTACAAATGTTGTCCGGTTCACCCTCTCTGCTGCTGTTGTTAATATCTCATTCCAAGTGTATATGTTCATTCGTATTATTTAACCATGTAAAGAGCAAAATCAAACAAAAATTTTTCTTTTTATCAACCTGCAAACAGTGAAATCAAATTGCTACGTCCTGTAATATTGCATTAAAACTTAAACATTAAACATAAAATAAAAAATTGAAAGATATACATTTTAATAATGCAACACTGAAGAATGTGACCATAATTTCATCCCAAGCTCATGGCTATATAACTTAAATAACCGACACTTTTTATCAACATGTGTGATCTTGGTCATTAAAAGTAATATAACATAAATACCAAATTATATAATTTTCTAAGACGAAAGTATGTACATAATATACACTTGTAAACTGAGTGATATACTGTATGGTATGATCGCTAAATAACGCTCTCCAATCTATGTTTAAGAATTATCTTTCAATGGAGCATGACCTGAGGGAAAATGTACCACAAACTTTTAGGACGCGTTATATGTGTGCAAACAAAATGCATTGCTTGGATCTATTTATTTAGCGATACTTATTACTGATGGATCATCATAGACAATGGAACAATAGCAAATTCTTCGAAGAACACACAATTAATGCGTCGTCTGTTATTTCGTATTCCCTCCAGAAGCTCTGTCCATTTTTTGCCTTATAAACCTCTCATGGGATACCATCCATTCCAGTTGTTTTGCCACAGTTCATTTGTATAATAGCTGTATCGTTGGCGGAGGATGCAGTTGGTCGAGCGTTAGCGTTTTGGGCAATTTGTCTAGAACAGATTCGCTGACCGGCGATGGCAACTTTAGAAGCTGAATAAAATGTTCTTTCCATCTGTCATTTATGCCGGCCACGTCCTTTATTAGTGTGCTGCCATCTTCAGCGAGCAAGTGGAAAGAACCAGACTTTGAAGGGCAGATGACGACTTGATGACATTGTATAACTCTTTGGAGTTGTTAGTGCCCGCATAACATGGCACTATATCAACTTCATTTCTCACCACTGGTCAAGCATGCTGCGGATTTCTCTATTTTTGGTGGAAAGCTTGTCAATTAGGCTCTTCTGGAAATTGAGTTGTGTTTGAAGACTGTTGAAGTTTGAGAATGTTACAGGATGTGATGTGCGTAAAGCGCAGCTTTACGGTCCGTCGGATATCACATTCTACGCATTTGCTGAATAGAATCAGGTCGTTGTTGTTTATCTTGCCAACACCATGCTTGCCAAAGGCATCTTTCCGCCGACCATTCTCGCAGCCAACTGGGCGTTGAAGTCCCCAAGAAATATGATCTTGTCGTCAGCTGGAACTGAGCACAATACA
This sequence comes from Unio delphinus, assembly GCA_029339505.1. Taxonomy (NCBI): domain Eukaryota; kingdom Metazoa; phylum Mollusca; class Bivalvia; order Unionida; family Unionidae; genus Unio; species Unio delphinus. The sequence goes on along the minus strand of JAQISU010000152.1, from coordinate 2,019,282 downwards.
GAGCTGATGTCTATATATAACAGCTCGACAACTATGTGGCGTTGGCACTGATGATTGTTGTGTGGCGAGTGTGGCTGATAGGTAGTCACTATTTAATTAGCCTCTCATTGATACCATCAGGCATGTCCAGAAGCTGCATTATTCAATAGCCTTGGCCGACTTGGTGGATCCTGTTTTTGTTTTGGTCGTTCACTTTGCAGAATAATGCGGTACCGTTTTGCTAGCTCAGTCAGATAACCATAATTTTCGAACCTTGTCTCACTCAAGGCTGAAATGTGGATATTGTATTGTTAAAGCTCCTTAAACACTAGGGCTGTGGGTCCTTATACATTATCTCAATCCATGAGCTTACGAATGTTACATACTCCAATAACAAGATTATTTCTTTAATAATTTTGACCGCAGATATTCCGCGGAAAGCTATCCCGTTTTTGAAATGCATGCTAATGTTTGGCAACTTTTTATTGGCCAATCCCAATGAAAGGTGAGCAGTGATGTAATTAAATAACGGAGTGTTCTCGCACCTGGTGCTGCAACCAAGGCTTTATTGCATTCACATGTATGTGCAATAATACCAAACTTTTCAATACATGGTTTTGGGGTACATCATGACTACAGATGGCAATTTCTACCTCAGATTAGCAAATTTATTTGACAGTTTGTCAGAGAGTTTGTTACCAGTACTCCGACGCAATAAATCCTCGAGAAGTGGAATACAATTGGTATCGATATTATCATCTGTTGACAGTTGACCCAATAGCAGTAAATTCGTAACCACGTTACTACGGCCAGATTCATTTTTATATGCTACATTCAGATTATATTGTTTATAATAACGATCACAATATAAACATAAATACAAACACCAAAGACGTTAATAGTTCTGCCCGATACATGTTGATCACTTCAAACTGAATTTCGTCTCTGATGACTAACGGCACTAATAACGCAACACAATTTTCCACAATTTACATCAGGGACCCTTTGAAAAATTCAGCTTAGTCATGCAGACGCCATTCATCGAATGGAGATGTAAAATACGTCACGATAAATCCTGGTTTAATGGATGAGATGGCGATCATAAAGGTCACGCTCTGGTCTATAATTACAGCTGTTGCATTGATGAGTATATTTCATGCAAAACATATTTTTGTCTGTCAGAATCTTTGTAAGCAGCTCATTAAGTGATGAAATAGAGGGATTAAAAGCAGCCAATACGGTTCGACGCAGTCAGTCATCGTTACGCAGAGCATTATTTCACAGCCGCTCTGAAAATAGCTTGTTTGTCATTTGTATACGCCTGAAGTCCGGTGAGTACAAATTTATTGTTATGATACTCTCGGACAACATCCAGTCGCAGACGGGCATGTGTTGCCAAGAGAGGTCATCGTGGAGCGAAAGAAAAGGATACAATTGAACATCACAATATAAATTAACCTCATATCAATGGGTTAAGGTTGGTTTTACCGATAACACTTTTACAAAACTAAAGATCGATATACAGCATGAATTGTGGGATCGCTCTGTAACTTCTATGGCAAGGCTGACGTGGGATGTTTCTGTGATAAGAACAAAACGTCCGAAATTTAAACGGTGACGCAAATACCAAAGAATGGTTTAGTATTTCCGTTAATAATGTCCTAAACGGTTTTGTGTATAACTAATAAAACACAGAAATGTTACTGATGTATAGATTTTTAGTACTATATTTGAACAATATATCACTCTCGTTAGTTTATAATATACTGATTTTCTGCAATGGTGAACGATTTAATAAATTTAAGTGAGTATACTTGATTTAACATCTGGGTATTCTTCATTGTCATTATTTGAAGGGGGCGAATGTAAATGTCAAGGTCGTAAAATAATTAATATGCATCTAACTAACGTAATCAATCTATATTGTTTTTTACTTTCTCGGAAGTATGGTAGCGACTATCAAGCAAAAGGTATTCATTGTAGAACAACTTTCGTATTAGAACTTTGTCTCCGTTGCATTTGTATATGCACGTTCCTTAAAAAGATTACATCGTACGCATTAAGCGGACTTACGTAAAAAGAAAGATAGGCTTTTGATGGTAACAGTAAGTATTATGACTGAGTCTTTTCTTTCCAATATGCATCCTCTCATGCATGTATCTTTAATATGTTTCTCTTATTTTGTCTTTATCTCTACTAACCTAAAATGTTTATTTCCGTTTCTACGTGTCCTCATTTAGCATAAACGGCGTACACGACGCTCACTCTTTTCTTGTTCTCTGTACATATGGTTTTATAAGATGCTATATGTGCTCTTCATAAATAAGAACATTCAATCAGCAATTTCGTGAACAATGTTAGATGTGGGTACCTTATATGATAAACCAGTCATCACTGTTAATTCCCACAAGCTCAAATATGTAGACAGGTTCACTTATACCTTGATAGCACCCTCTCAGAAGCAGTCCACATACACGATGAGGTAAACACCAGGATAGTCAATGTCAGCATAGCATTAGGCAGACTCCGTTCACATGTCTGGCACATGAGTCATCAACCAACCAAATTCAACATCTTCGCAGCGGTTGTTCTCCCCACCCTCCCTTTTTGATTGTTAGACCTAACAGCAGAGGGGGGCGAACAGACCGAAACTATGTCAGACAAACCTAAACTATTTCAAACCGAAATCATTTCAGGCAGACAAACAAAAATAGAAATTGTTTCGGTTTCGCACACTACAAAGACGGAGTCTCTAGACAGACCAGTCGCTGTTTGCGCGACAGGGACAAATCGTTTTGGTAAAAGTCTTGTACGATTTCACAAACAGACTAATTTGTAAAATCTCTCCTCGTAAATCAATCAAATTATTGGACTGGTCAGTGAGTTTAAAATTAATTCTCGTTAATGAATTATTATGACATTGCATATACACCGGATTAGTTGGATCTTCAATTATTAGAAATCCGGGTGGAGCCGTTGGTGCAAATGAATATAAAATATATCCCTGCTGAGCTTGATTTTATCTTTCGAGACTTATTTGGTAACTTCCGTCGATTGCATCACATACTAAATTTACTGCAATCATCGAGGATATATTCACATTCTGAGGAGCATTATGCCGCCCACCTCCGTCTGGGTTATTATAGTGTTTGAGAATGGTTGCTTGTGGTTGTCTCCATGCATCTAGTATTTGTTAGAAGTACTCACCGACGAGATCAATGACTGATTTTTTTGTAAATGCTGAAATATCATTTACGCGTATATTATATGTTTATGCAAATTCTTTTCTTTATTTAAGATTTATGGCATTTAAGACCGTTTGAGTAATTCATAAATTAAATACTTCCATGTCAGCGATACTTTTATTACATATTTCTGTGTATTTGATTATCTCATCAAGCGGTGATTTTTTCGAAAAGTTTTCTCTTAGTATATTTCTGTGTATTTCAAATTCATTATTTATTTTTGTGAGATATTCAGTAATTTTACTTTGAATGGGTTGAAACCATCTACCACCTGCTCCTTCTCTCCGTCCACTAAAGAAATCTAGAACTCCAAAATTTCTATCGTATGATATCATTGCATCATGATATGATGGTTTATCAGAAGTATAATCAGATTTTTTAGGTTCGGGTATATTCTGAGAAGATGGCGCCTGAGGTGGTATTTCAGGCCATCCTAGTATTGTTCTTTTAGAACTCTGATAGATGTCTACGGCATATCCGGGTGAGTTTATTTCAATCGCGATTGATAGTGTTGGTTCATGAACTATAATAGCGATATTTGATTCTTTACCCGTAATTTATTTTATTCTGCGTTGTAATTCATTATTGATCTGTTCGATTTGGTAAGACCCAGATGGTAAGGAAAGAACGTTACAGTCTGGAGTACCATCGGGTTTATTTTTACTCGCAAACACCAGGGAATTATTCGGTTGTTGACCACGAAATAGTGTAGATCTAATGTTAGGCCAACTATGGTATACTCGTAATTTTGCCAGTGCTATTTCCGTCACTGGAATCGCAGTAGGGAAATTCATACTGAATTCAGGATTGGTTGAGGTTATTGAAATCATGCTGGTTTTCACCGGGGGGGTATTTTCCGCTATTTGTTGAAGTAGTTCTTGCGATGTTGCCATTACATTCATGTTGTTTTTCTAATTTTGACATCGCGGAATCATAAACACGTACGCGGAAAAGTCACTATCGGATATTAATCTATCATCGAGGGAGGACGATATCATCGAGGATAATTGTGAGTATGCAGTTGACACAACATGGAACTTAAGTACGTAATCCTGTAGTTTATGCTGGCTACATGATGAAAATTTTTTGGTATTATTGAAATTATTCCAGCAATTGTTGTCGCCGATTATATACAGATTGGAACAGCTATCGGGGCATTGTCACTGAAGAGAGTATAATACCGGCTCTGGTAATTACACCTGATACCGTCTACACGGTGACGTCAACTGCGGTAATTCTTCGTCGGTATTTTTTTTATTTTATAGTTGGTACTCTTCAGCGAGTGTTTTGAGTTTAGTTTGAAATTCTCTGACTTGATCGTAGCAATACTGCTGTGACGTTGCCAATTAAGACATTTTATTTATTACAACAGATTTCAAATTGCTAGCAATTCAATTAAGTTGTTTACTCAAATCGGCCACAAATTCCACATACCATGTTATTGAAACCCTAGCCAAATTATTATCAGTGGCTGTTATTGTGAATCGCTCAGTTGTTCCCTTGTCGATAATCGTTGATATGTTACTGCTGACCCCGGTTGAACTCGCTGATGAAATATTAAACTGAGTCGATGACAATAGTGTTAATCGATAAATACCCTTGACGTCCGCGGTGATATCTAGTTTGTTGTTTGTAGGGGTCCACACAAATGATCCGTGTTGAATCGTATGTACCGACTTTACATTTTTCTCATGAGGAATTTTGATTTTATCTAATCGGTGTATCAGCGCACGAAAATCATTCTTGATGGCATCATGAGTATGTTTGATATCATTGATGGATTTTCTAATATCTGAGTGTTTTATGTCGCGTTTATCTAATGAGACTCCTCCAAAGAATTTCTCAATGATATTTTTATGAAAAGTTGAACAACATGATCTTCATACCTAGATTGTAATGCTGCTAAATCTAACATAGCGGTTTTTATCTCTGTGAGCTTCAGTGTGATCACCGGTGGAACCCAAAAGAAATTAGCGACTGGGAGTTGAACCTCAGTAACCGATTTTTGTATACCCGCAAATTGATTTACTTCAGAGTTTAGATTGTCAGTAAGTGTTTTTAATGATTCTGCAGATGATATATAATTATCACTGAGTGATATTAATTTATCTGTGAACGTCGAAACGAGGACGCCTGGTTTAAGTTTACCTTCTTTGGGAAACAACGCGATATTATCTTCTACCGCGTCGCGCCGTTTTGTCAAAATATCATCAACGGAAACATTACTCGTTTTTAATCTTCCTAGGTGATTTTCAAATTAGACTATTTCTTTTCAATCCACACTTGCAAGGTTTAGCATCTCGAATATTTCATCTTCGATTATTTTTGTTATATCAACGGTTGCAGATATTTCCGCGATGGTTTTTCTCAGGCTTGACAGAGATCTTCCGCAAATATCAATCATGTTATTTTATATAATTTATCTCTAAAAATCGATTACTAGTATATTCATATACGGTTTATGAGGTGGTTTAACCAATGATGAAAGAGCGTCGAGGACATTTAATAATTTTATGCCTCATATTGGTGGGTCATTCATTTTCTGTGTTGGTAGCGTGAAATACCAACGAGGGGTGTTTAAGTGGTGTATATAACGCATCAACTCTTTAGGCGGCGTTAACCCATATCAATCGAAATAAACAATCACACGCGGATCAATCTCGTATGCAACCCAGTGAGTTCCGGGTCCGGTGCTGTTATCGAGATTAATGATACCTGTTCAGCGTTATTTGGTTGTTTGGTAATTGATCTCAAATAAAAACACCTCTAAGTTTTCTATCGCTAGTGTTTTAGCAGCAGCAAGTAAAAATTGTTTTAAATTTTTAGGCTGGTATTCAAAGGCCGTTTCCGCTGTACCATGAATGCGGAGTTCCTGGTAGTCTTAGACCTTTTCCCGATCGTTTCTTTTTTTTTGTATCCCTTTCCAGTCGCTTTCTTTAGTACCATCTCTGCCGCTGTACCAAAGGCACCTAACGCAGCAGCTTTCGCCACCGCTGGGGCCGCTGCCGCAATCAACGCTGCTAACGCAGCTAACAGCAGGAATATACCACCTGATTTTATCAGGTCTTACATCGAGCCCGCTGAGAGAGTGACCTGAACACATTTTCTATCTTTGATAGCATCAATGAAATGCTTAATCTGACGAGTTGTCAGTGATAGTTTATTCTGAACACCAGAAGTCAGATTCTGTTTTAACGAGATCGTAGTTCCACATTTTTTTAGCTGAATCCGATTGCAATTTCTTAATCTGACCAGGAGGTAACGTAACACTAACATGAGATACGAGATTGATCTAATTGTCTACATAATTTTGGAAAACACTACACGTTTTCTACTGGTGCGTCAACTACCCTCATTCGTCCACCAACACCTTCGAGTAGCATTGATTTGTCACTGAGTATGACAGCAATTGCTCTGTATCTACCACCAACAGCAGGAAGTCGTGTTACACGAGCTCGGAAGTGTATATCAACGAAGGACCGTCTTGTTAACTCAAGATGTTCCGGCGAAAAGTAGTAGATGGGATATAGGTTTTTAAAATCCAATTGTGATATTTGCAAACAGAAAACTGCAATTTGTACATGTTAGTTGTGTTCGCTACGTTGGAGTGTTAATCGATACCGAAATCTTCGATTTTTAAACTAGGATAGATAAAATAACAGCTCTATCATCGATGGCACAACAACCCCATTTTAAATGTACATGAATTGAATTTTATTTTTTAAACGCTTTGAAAACGCAAAATGTTGTACTCGTTCTGCAACGCGTCGAACCGAGCGTATACAAACTATTTGCCGGCTTTAGTCAATTACTGAAATATTCTTTCTTCATTATTTTCTGTATTAAAATACTTGAAACATTTTGCAATTTTCGAGTATTTTCCAGTTTTCCCCCGCTTGGTATTCTCACTTTGTGTGATAGCTTGTAAATTTGATGAATAATTATCAGTTCTTATACTATTTATATGATCAATCACAAAACCATCCGGGATTTCTCCATTAAATACTTCATAGACAAATCGATGACAATATAATTTTTTTTCTCTCCAGCAGTAAAGTTAAGATACCCATTGCCATTATCCACTCCTAATGGTTTCTTCAGTCTGCGGTGTCTGACAATACCATCACGAGATGCTTCATAATCATTTATATACTATATATTATTTGTCTAATTAATTATTTGGTTTAATTATTACTTGGGGATCTATCAATGTAGTCTTGAGGTGTTCTTATGATTTTGTAGGAGTCATTGACGGAATCTTTGATGGAATCTTTGATTCTGTTATCATAATAGCGCTTTTGTTCCCTATATCGCTTACCACCACAATTGAGACACAACTACGACTTACCACGCAAACCTACCCCACATCGTATGCAAGGTAACGGCCCCAAAATCCCTCGTCGTACGCTTTGTAAATGATATCCATAGAATTCATTTCTACATGATTTGTTACATGCGGTTACTGATCTTATCATAAGCCATTTGCAATGATTCATTATATGAAAATTCTTTATTTAAATACTTGTTTTAATTATAATATGGAGGAGTTCGAGAGATTATCGAAAATAAAACCCTGGAAAAACGCTACATTCCATCTCGATAGTGTATATACTGATGCACCTACTAAGGGTTTAATAAGTGATAGAAGCATGATAGGTAAAATCCATGGTGCATTTTGTAACATAATTGTTTCCGAGCGGGTGGTAACAAAAATTGAAACACACACATGCGTCTCGACCCTGTACAACCGTACAATTCACCAACTGTTGAATCGCCGCTCAGCTTCTCCGAATACCTAGGGTTGACCCAATACTATTATCGGCCACATGCCCTTCAAGGATCCACTACAGTTATACGTCACACTAACGTACAGACAGCATATAGCACCTATTAGAACCACCGGTCCCAAACACATAGATGCTACCCCGGACGTTTACACCTCTAGACAGCTCCGGACACTCTGACATTTAGACTTCTAGATAGTTCCGGATATTTACACATCTGGACAGATATCCTCAGACATCATGACCTCCTGTTCACGCCAGATACAAACGTAGACGGACAGACAGTCTGACAGACAGACACTCAGACACCTCAAATTGATCGCATAATCAAATGGCACAATCAAACAGCACAATCACGGCACAATCAACTACAATAAAGAAACCAAACTAATAATAGTTGTTTCTAAAACAATCTAAAATTTAAATTACGCTATTGCATTTAAAGTCTAATAATGACTAGTTATTCCAAACATTCAACGGTTTATAAAATGAATAAAATTCAAATTAAATAAAACGAAATATAAATTTAACACTCACCCCTTTGGTTGGAGAAAGAAAATGACGAGCTATCTCTCCTTTGACAAGATACTTTTGACCCCTAATCTTTCTAGAAATTTTCTGCCTTATATGTCCCCAAAAAGGTGAACAGAATTCAGGGCAAAATTCCCGTGCACCCCGTGATTATACTGTTCCTGACTTCAAGTGATTTCCAGCCAGGTACATGTATGTCGCAACACGTCGCTTACCTTGAAAAACACTTGTTTACCTCAGGTAACGCATGTACTACGAAACAAAATGGTCAAATTGGTTTGTATCCAAGAAGAAATAAATTCAAGTTTCGCCTAATTCTGTGACAATACCTCCCCCCTATTAATAAAAATGTACACAATTTTAAAACTTACACAGAATAGAAGAAACATAACTACTGATGATATCTTACAACATTTACACTGGTTATACTACAATCTGGATTTTTAATACTGGGTAAATTTATACAAATTTCCAATCATGCCCTACTCAAATAGGCTGCTCCTATATTTTCAAATCCCCTTATTGCTTCTACACGGAAGCGATAAGGTTGTAGTGTCAGCGCCCAACGCATCAACCGAACGTTAGCGACCTTGGCCTTGTTTAAATAGAATAGGGTTGGTGATCAGTCTCGAGAACGAAATCTCTCCCAAATAGAGCACAAAATGCTTTATCTTGTGGCGGTCCCCATTCAACTTTGTTTGGTTGCCCCTTCTTGGTCAAATCAGACAGTGGGCTAGCAATGGCTGCAATGATCGGTATAAACTTTCTATAAAACCCTACTATACCTAGAAATGATCGTAGTTGCATTTTGTTGCTTGGCTTTGGTGCATCTCTAATTGCTTCAACTTGCTTGGGGTGAGGTTCTAACTGACCCATACCACTGACCCTATGACTCAAACAATCTAAATCTGTATAGGCAATACTGCATTTATTGGGTCTCACTGTGAGGTTCGCTGTGCGAAGTCTATTGAAGAGTTCCCCCAGGACGAACACGTGCTCACTCCAAGTATTCGTGTACATTAGAGTGTTTGGCCAAGAGCGCATTAATTTGTTGACGCTGGTCTTTCGTCAACTCCGCATTCACATCGACTTTATCTATCCCTTCCCCCGCAACTCCCCAGGGACATTCAAGGGAACTCTCGATATCCGAATCTGCTACATCATCGTCGACGACTGCCGTACAAACGACATTTAAGACCCCATTTTCAACATTGTCGCTCTATCTCGTGATGTAAAACTTAAGCATGTTAACATGGAATGTCTTTAAATTACCGTCTATGTCAATTTTATAGCCCATGTTACCTTTGACCTCTTTAACTTCATAGGGACATTTCCACTGGACTAATAACTTATTTGTGCTAGTTGGAAGAAGCAATAGAACCTGATCTCCTACAAGAAATTTCCTATTTCGCGCTTTGCGATTATATTATTTGGCATATCTGCCCCCCGATTTAATTAATTCGTCACGTGTCATCTGGCATGTACTCTGTAGTTTATCTCGCAGATCTAACACCTACTGGTAAGTAATTTATATTTCCTCGTTCGCGACATCACCCGTCCATAGTTCGCGTAGTATCCGCATAGGGCATCGAACTGTTCCTCCGTACAACAGTTCAAAGGGTGAAAACCTTAAACTTTCCTGCGGTACTTCGAGGTACGCGAACAGAACAGCGTTCAAATAACGGTCCCAGTCTTGCGGACGTTCCACGCACATTTATCGTAGCATGTTTTTCAGGGTACCATTAAACTTTTCTACCAGTCTATTGCACATCGGATGGTAAGAGGTAGTGTTTAGCTGTTTGATGGATAACAGCCTACTTACTTCACCCATGAGGTCAGAGGTGAATTGGTCACCACAATCTGTGATGATTTCTTCTGGCACCCCTACCCTACTGAAGATATCTACTAATGATTCAGCTACCCTTTCCGTTTCAATAGTTGGTAACTCTACGGCTTCGGGGTATCTGGTCGCGTAATCAACAAGACTAAGAATATACCGATTATATCTTTCGGTAACTGGTTGTATTGGTCCTACAATATCTACTGCCACTCTTTTAAACGGTGTATCTATTAATGGCATCTGTCCTTAGGGCACCCTTGTGACCCTTCCCTTACATACGATTTTCTGACATACGTCGCACGACCTACGGAACCGTGTGACATCGCCATTAACACCGGGCCCGTAAAATGCAGCGACTACTCTGCTGGTGGTCTTAGCCTTACCTAGATGTCCTGCCATGCTCGACTCATGCGCCGCCCTATGTACTTGAGATCTATATCTCTGGGGTACGACCACTTGCCAATACGTCTTACCCTCCGGAGTGCTAAACTCCCTATGAATGAATTCGTTCTTCCTTTCGAATCTCGAGCTACCCCCACCCTTGCAGTGTTTAATCGCGCCGGACTCGATTTTCTCAACAATTCTTTTGATGGATTCATCACGTTCTTGCTCTCGTTTGAACTCATCACTCGAAATTCCTGAGATCGATTCAGTGACTACTAATTTATGAAACGCGGTTTTCTCTCGTTTCGATTGCCTGGGCCAAAGGTATCTTAAAATCTGCCATGGTTGGAAGACGGGAACCTTCAACATTACCGATCGTCAGATCGTAAATAGGGTTTTCCATACAAAGGACGTCAACAGTACCAGTTAGGAAAGGTGTTTTTACCGTGATCCTTGCTACGGGAAAGCGACCTATCATCTGATCAAGTAGCATACATGGGGACTCCCACCCGAACATTTGGTTATCCTGCACGAGACTACGTTTGATCACTACGCCCGTGCAACCAGTGTCACGTAATACTACGACTTCTCGACCGTTGACTAACCCTCTCGCGGTCGGTACTCGCGCTTCGGGAAATAGACACGTGCGAAGTGAATGAATACATGGTTCTACCTGTACGATATTATCAGATATACCTTTACTTTATATAGCCACTGCTACCTTATGTACAAGCCCCTTTCTTTTAGGACACTCTTTTTGAACATGACCCATTACACAAGTAACATTGCACACGCGGACTACCTCGATTCCTAACTGACCTATTCGCCGCAGCTGATTTCACAAGCTCCCTAGGCATTGGTCTCGCAAACTGGTTTCCAGACTAATAATCTTTTGAAACCACGTTGTGGGTTCCCCCATGAGCTTCGGCGAAGAAGTCGGCCTGATTAGCCATATCTTTTACGTTTGAGAAGACTTTCTCTTTCAGAAATTGACCTAGTTCTCGCCAAACTGGTTTGAATAATTGATCTCTGAGCAAGAAGTCAGTCAACCCTTCAAACGTTTTCAGCGCATTGCCGCATTCAATCCACCGCTCAAAATAGTTCGCAATTCTAACGATGAACTGACCAAAGGTTTCTTCCTTATCGGGATTGCTATACCTGAACTTTTTACGAAACCCTGTTCAATGAGCTCGTACCATTTAAGAAGTGCTTCCTTTAGGACGTCGTACTTAAACACATCGTCTCTAGGAAGTCGTGAGTATACATCCAGCGCTTTACCTTTTAATAGAGCACTAAGATGCAGTGCCCAGTCATTTCGACTCCACTTCTGGTTTTCAGCATACCGCTCCAACCGATGAAGATAGCTATCCATGTTATCTTTTCTTCGTCAAAGGGAGGTAGTTTGAGGCCCCTTAATTTGCTAGAGGCAGAATCGTGTTCTACTTTTCCAGCTGTTGCTAATTTTACCTTATGCTCATGATCCTGTTGCTTTGCTTTTTCTTCTAACTCTTTTGGCCTTTCCTCCGCTTCCATTTCCCATTCTATCCTGTCTTTTTTGGCCTGCTTCTCTAATTCTATCTTTTCCCTCTCAAAGGCCCATGTCCTTTCGTCGGCTTCCCTTTCTAATTCCCTTGCCCTTACCCTTTCTTCCCTTTCCCGGGCATGTTCTGCCTGAATACATTTCCTTAAACGTTCTCCATTATACCCAAATTCATTGCCTAAAGCAACCAAGTCCTTAAGAGATGACATAAGAATGTAATATAAATATATATATATATATATATATATATATATATATATATATATATATATATATATATATATATATATATATATGTATATATATATAGAACAGACTGACCTTATCTTCCTGATGAAGGTAACCAAACCAATGCTTTAAATATGTTTATACTGGACCCACGGACATAGATAAACTAAACAAAAAAAAACCTGCTTGAGGATTATCTTCTCAAGAGGGTCACGCTCAAATATAAACATTAAATGTATACTTTCACGAACAAAATGATTGACAGTTCACTTAATCCAACGATCCCACTTCTGACACCATTGTAACAGAATTGTTTCCGAGTAGATGGTATATCAAATGAACAACTCAAACACAATATGTGAAAGATGATGTAAATTTATGAAATAAATTATTAATGAAAAATAATGATGTATCAACAAAATAACTCATGCGTTCAACTCACAATCACACTTCACAACCATTCACAATTTGAAAATAAAATTAAATATTAATTCAAAATGAACACAGACCCAAGAAACCTCATGGACTGCACAAATGTTTCTAATAAAAAGGGAACCTTTACAAAAATTATATTATCACACGTATGAATTGCAATAAATCTCAAATCATATTATTGCACTTATGAATTGCGATAACAAGTACAAACATCTATATGTATTAAGTGAAGTTTCTAACTGTTCTTGAGATTCATGTAATTCCTAGGAATACTACCGAGATTCAAAGTAACTCCGTGTAAATATATCAATGCATTCAATTGTAACCACAATTGAAACACACACATGCGTCTCGACCCTGTACAACCGTACGTTTCACCAACTGTTGAATCGTGCACAGCTTCTCCGAATACCTAGGGTTGACTCAATACTTTTATTGGCCGCTTGCCCTTCACGGATCCACTACAGTTATACATCACACTAACGTACAGACAGCATACAGCACCTATTAGAACCACCGGTCCCAAACAGTTAGATGCTACCCCGGACGTTTACACCTCTAGACAGCTCCGGACACTCTGACATTTAGACTTCTAGATAGTTCCGTATATTTACACATCTCGACAGATATCCTCAGGCATCATGACCTCCTGTTCACGCCAGATACAAACGTAGACGGACAGACAGTCTGACAGACAGACAGTCAGACACCTCAATTTGATCGCACAATCAAATTGCACAATCAAACAGCATAATCACGGCACAATAACGGCACAATCAACTACAATAAAGAAACCAAACTAATACTAGTTGTTTCTAAAGCAATCTAAAATTTAAATTACGCTATTGCATTTAAAGTCTAATAGTGACTAGTAATTCCAAACATTCAACGGTTTAAATCTGCACTGGAATAAAGGCATCATTACATGAAATGATAAACTGAAGACAAAAATTCACTTTAAATAAACAAAATATAAATTTAATACTCACCCCTTTATATGGAGAAAGAAAATGACGAGCTATCTCTCCTTTGACAGGATACGTTTGACTCGTAATCTTTCTAGAAATTTTCTACCTTATATGTCCCCAAGTAGGTGAGCAGAATTTAGGACAAAATTCCCGTGCACCCCGTGATTATACTGTTCCTGACTTCAAGTGATTTCCAGCCAGATACATGTATGTCGCTACACGTCGCTTACCTTGAAAAACACTTATTCACCCCAGGTAACGCATGTACGACGAAACAAAAATGGTGAAATTGGTTTGTATCCAAGAAGAAATAAATTCAAGTTTCGCCTAATTGTGTGACACATTTAATGAATTCAAACGCGATGGAGCATCTCACAATTGGTCAACATTTCAAATTGATGGTATTGTTGATGCTACCATGAACGACGAAAAAGCAGCAGTGATAATCTCTTATCTTGACAAGAAAAAGTATTTTTTTTAGAGTGAAATTCATTATTCGCTCAGAAACAGGAAATTGGATTACACGCGAATTTTAAACAATCCTGAAAGATACGAGAAATGACAATGTGAGTCAGGATTCCAAACCAATAATTCTGACTGGAATTGACAAACCATATTACGAGAGAGCTTATCCTGTAACCGCGGAAGTTTATGAGAGCTATCCGTTAAATGATAAACCGAGTATTGAGAAACTAAAACCGATGAAATTGTCAAGGATAAATTGTGTACAGAACGAATAATAGAGCATTTTACAAATGCATTGCGTGGAAACAAATTAAGGGATCTCAGACGTAAAAAAATCAGCGAATGGGGATTAACAGTCCGACAGAAAGGGGATACAATTCAAAATGTAGCTATAATAGAAAAAATACTAAACTACCCAATAACCGTAGCGACAGTAACAAGCGATATATTATATGAACCGAAATATAAAAGGAGAGGATATCCAATCAAAATTATTGACCATAATGCACACGCATGGACATCCGCAGTACAATATTTCCGCGAGATAGAACCATAAAATATCTACTCGTGGACTTCTCCGCCTGGGATTTCTCCCCGGAGGAGAAATTATTTGAATTTATTTACGAGTTAAGTAAAAACGATCCTGTGTCAGTGTGGTTACTTCACAGTTTTGAAGACGAAGAAGGTAAATTCGATCAATTTGTAAGACCCAACGGTGAAATATACCGTACTGATGCACTTCACGACGAGATGAGAAAACTAGCTCGTGGGTTTTCAACGGAACACGGCGAACAATTACTAACAAACTGTTTTACAATTCCGTCAGTTGTAGCTCGTTTCGCGAGAAAAAAAATATTTGGAAACCAACAAGATCTGAATTTCTATCAGATATCAACTCAAGCTGCGTCGAATATTGATATGGCGGATAATGAAATACCAAATATGACCCCAAAATTATTATTCGGTTGATATGATTGCGTGTTATCCATGGAGTTTCTTGGGTACAGAGAATGCTCTGAATATTTTAAAAGATGTATGCATTCCACACACGAAATGACCCGTGTTGCGATTAATAGGCCGCTGCCCGATTTTGATCTAACCGGATTCGCTTGGGTGGTATCATTTGAATTGGTTAAATGACTTCATCCGTGCTGTTATGTTTGGTATGGTAGACACAACTCTGTAAAACACTGGATGCCAATAGTGTTATTACGGTATATGATTGATTCTAAAATACTGATATCGCTGATTGTCAGTGAAGCAATTATATCATATCGAAAACAAACTGAAGTCTGGTTACCACAACCCGAGAATCTAGATAGTATAGTCAACGAAAACAAAAAAACAATTTCCTGATCTCGACGAAGAAAATATCGTGAAACGGTCCTAAGAAATCTCTGAAGTTAGAAATAAACAAGCAAAAGATCTCGTTGGAAGAATAATTGATAAATTCACCCAAGGTGGAAAAAATACGATCACAAACGATATTCTTCGCGATTAATTATAGATGATGTTGAATACGATTTTATAATCGCAGATGCAACATATAGGAGTATATATGTCAATCGTAAAGACGCCTTCTTGTCCGATGGAACAAATTCGGTACAATTGTTACTTATAAGGAAGGATATAATCTTAAATACACACATTTAAGGGCTTCTATGCTGGCTTATGCTTCTATCAGTTTACTTTCGATGATAAATAGATTTCCTGATACCGCGGTTAGAGTCGCCAATCATTCATTTTATATAGATATCAAATATAAAGAAGCAGTGGCTGAATTTACAAATTCCGACGAGTGTTGGGGATCATGGAAAATTTAAAAGGAAATATTTTGTGATTACTCTAAATCAGCAGATGTTACTATTGAACATAATTACTTGACAAATAATCAGATATCAGAACTGTCTAATACACCTTCGATATCCGATCCAATATGTAGATGTAAAACCAGTTACCTAAACGGTTGTAGTGGGTCAGGGAAGACGACTTGTGTGATCGAATTATTTCGAGGGAAATCAAACGGACTGTGCTTACACCCACACACAGACTTGCAAGAGAGATGAAACAGCGAGGAGTTAATGCTTGCATTTAACACAGTTGTTTTTCGATGAAAAGGTGCAGAATGGACTCCTGATCGTATGGGCGAGAAATATATTCCTGATGTAATTATATGGGATGAGATATGCACAGTGTCGTTAGATGTATTACAAAAGTTTCTCGATTGGTTATTGATAGCGATCACAAAAGTGATAATGTGTGGCGATTATAGTCAACCACCAGCATTTGTCGGTTTGTCTCCACATAATTAGTTTAAGAATTGTGTAGACTATTATGAAGAACTAATACCGATCATAGATCACTTGATAATGAATTACGTTAGTTCAAGAAATTAATCAGATTACAACCGGATTGAATCCAGTGTGAAATAGCGCGCAAAATAATTTCAGAAACCCCATTAAATGATTTTTGGGAAGCGTGGGGACCAAACGATTTGAGAGTTGCAAGTAGAAAGATAGTCAGAGACACATGTCAGATGAAGTTATTTAACGCGCATAAAGTAAATTTTGCAACACTTCCAGTTCCATTGTGTTATAGACCTACAGATACACGAAGACAGAATATTGAAATTGATATTCCAGGCCAGACAGAGAAGCAGATACTCGTGTTAAATGATATTGTGTTGGTTGATATCAACATCGTCGAATATGCATTGCGTGCTGATAAATTCACATGTAAGCTAGGACACGCATCGACGATACATTCTTTGCAGGGATTGACTATATCCGATACGATTCTTTAGATCGTAGATGATCGCATCGAGTGATCAAATATAGTTTATCTCGCAGTTTCCAGAGCAGGAAGAATAAATCAACTTCGAAGAGTTGTTTTAGATGCTAATGACACCACAATCAGTGATATTGTCAACAATGACATAATCAGAAAAAGACTCGCTGGTTATAAACAACATGATACAAAAAAATAACTGAAATTTTGATATTGGTGCTGAATATGTAATTACGCTGAAACAACAACATACTGATCACTGCGTGAGTTGTAATTGCATAATGCGTTGGTGTTGGTCGGATAAAGATCCTCGCCAATTTACCGCAGCCAGAAAAGTTAGCAGTGTTGGTCATGCCAGAGATAATGTGATGTTGACTTGTCTTGAGTGTAACAGAAGCAGAGGTACTAGTTAAGTCCACGTGGCGGTCATTGAGTATCCTCGGGTATCACTTGTAATTGTTCTCGCACAAATCCACGCTGAGGAGCAGTTGAATCTAATCTATAGATTGCTGGTCTACCCGTGGATCTCGTTATGCTAGATATTTTATGTGCGATAATACTCCAAATAGTATCAGTAGCTCTTATGTTACCACCTTCAAGCTCAACCGGTATATAATATCTCACAGTGACATTGCCGAGAATTGGTTGTTTTGAAAAATCATTTTGCGGTTATGATCACGAATCGACTTCTTTTTGATCGCGTTGTTAGGTTTCATGTTAATTTTTCGAGTAATTTCATTATTTAGCGCAGTAATTACACCCGGTAATCTCTTCACCCATTCACGAGATCGTTTATCCTGAATAAACTCCTTCGCGTATTGATATCCAAATAACCACTCAGCAAATGTCCGATTAAATCGTTCAACAATTGCCTGATCGCGATGTAGTGCAGTATGTCCTCGTCTGATGGTGACATTATGCTGTTTCATTGTTGATAACACTACACCCTGAAATTCCTTGCCAGGATCAACTTGTAATAGATTGGGCCACTGCAGAGGACCTCGTCGATAAATATTTTCAAACTCAGAAGCTACTTCATTTGATGATTTTTTCTTTAGCGGCTCTGCTTGTTTGTATTTACTCGCAACATCAACTACGATTAACGCGTATTTGTAAACACCATCATGCGGCAGAAATAATATATCAGCTTGATGAACCTCATTAGGTACGTTGACATCAAAATGTGAGAAGTTAATTTGTTTAGGCGGTGGTAGATAAATCTGCCATATCGCCTGTCAGGGTAACCAATCCTTTGCAGTATAATTTTTTTACCTTTGCGGCACTAACGAGTTTACTGATTGCTACTTTACCCTTCCATTATCCCCTTGGGGAATAATAAATAGATTCCATGTTGTTATTAATTACCAGCACCCAGCATTAATTTACTTTTCAGCGCCGATTTTATCAGCCACGAAGCTAATTTTTATTTGAAGGATTTATCAGTGATATAATTTAACGCATGAATCAATTTCACATCTGCGATATGTCTGTCGTGCAGAGTGCTGCTTTTATAAGCAACATCATGAGCATGACATGCCTTATCAATAGCGTTTATTGGACATTCACAGGGTCGGGGTTGGTTTTGATCATCGAGTCGGATATCGGGTCTGGTTCCAGGTCCACAATAACTATAACCTGGAAGATGTTTTTCTCCTGGATATTGTGCCCACGGAGTTACTGGTAATTTTACTAATTTGGCTGCAATATCAATTCCCTTTTTTCTGAACAAATCTAAAAAAAATTTATACCACATCGTCCACACTGGCCAGTGATAGATTCTCTGTTATTTTTTGTCGTAGTAGGTGTTGGGTCAATTATTGGTGTACGCGTCCTACATTTCACACAGTATAGATCCATAATTTATTTATAATAACATGAATGTAATTGATTTTTCGGCGACTAAAACACGAGAACCAGTTAAAAATCATGCAGCGCTACCAAATTATGTTCGCATGATTATAATCTGACCATCTGGAAGTGACAAGACACAATTCTTATATAATTTAATAACGAGATGGATGAAATGGGACAAGTTGTATTTAGTATCCCCGAGTGCAGACGATCAGCGATGTTACGAAGTGTTAACAGATTTTAACGAGAAAGCAAAATCGGAAATCGATGAGGATATTATTGAATTTATAACAGATATCGAGGAAGCACTGGATATTGATGTTATTGATGGAAATATTAGCAATTTAGTCGTATATGATGATGTCATGTTAGACAATCAAAAGAATCCCGCTAGGATATTTTCCAGAGGTAGGCATAAAAATACTGATGTGATATATGTCACTCAACGGTACACACAAATACCAATAGTAATCAGAGATAACTGCAATATTCTTGCTGTATTTAATGGAGTTGACACAGATACGCTAAGAAATATTTGGCAAACTTGGTGCAATGGTGATATAGATTATAATCTCTTTAGAAATTACTTTAGTCACGCTCTGTCAATCCGACATGGATTTGTAACGATAAATTTACATGACCCTAGATCAAGATATCCAATCGGACTTGATCAAATATTCGGTTGAAACAATTTGTCTCTGCAGCGCAATCGGCGACGGGTCTGTCTTTAGACTCTGTCTTTGTAGCGTGCGAAACCGAAACAATTTCTCTTTTTTTCTCTGCCTGAAATGATTTCGGTTTGAAATAGTCTTGATTTGTCTGAAATAGTTTCGGTCTGTTCGCCCCCTCTGCTGCTGACCTGGACTGTGTATAGCCGCCTTGTTATTGGAGTATTTTATATTTTTCATATTAGATACGTTTGTCGCTGATTGTTACCATTCACCATCATATTTTGCCTTTTACAAGTCAGATTTATAAGCACAAAACCAAAGCAGACAAAGTAGTTATTGTGTCTTAATTTCCAATGTTCAGAATCGATGACGCATATACACAGTTGGACATGCAAATTACGAAAAAGCGAGTTGTTCCGTGCCTGTGATTCATTTTGTATGACATCCAGGGCGGATAAAATAAAAATAGACGAGTTTATCTCAATGGCTATCTCTGAAATCCGTGTGACTGTTCGTATATATATATATATATAACTTCAAATATGCTGCATTCCACCTCCATTTCATTGTGCCAGTTTTATTTATAAATTCTGGTAAAGATAGGCATTCATTCATATTTCAATAGCAGTCTGCTGAATGAGTTTTAGTTGTGTTCAGATCTGATTTGAGATGGATCATTAATCTAAATTATGATTTTGAAATTTCGAAGTGCTCATTGACTATTTGGATCAAACATATTTTATGATAGAGGTCTCACTCAAAGACATTCGGGATGATATCAGTACGATGCATCAAGTCATTTGGTACAACAAGTCGTTCAAGGCCATTTGTACATCATAGCTTCGAAGACCTGGAGTTCATTCGGGTATAGAATTCGGTTCAATGGTTAAGACAATCAAGAAGATTCACTTGGCTATCTATACAAAAATACTTCTTCAACAAGACAAAGTTTTCATTGGTTCCACCTGCCAGGAGGGTTAGTAATGTCATGCAAGCCAATAATGTTTGTTTAATTACAACCATCAGAACACATTAGTCATAGACGACGTTTTAATTTAAATCACGAGAGAGCCATGTGGAAAGTTTAATTCCATTTTATTGCTATCACACCCTAATTTCACTTTTGACTGAGTTTAATAAAATTAGTATCTGATATTTCAGAGATTATTGACAACTTATATGTGAAATCAGTGACATAGTCAAAATAATTTCATTTTGAAATCTTCATAATTATTTCGAATACGAAATGCATTAGTCGACGTACAGTATGTTAAACTAAAACAGTTAAAATGGAGAAAACCGCGACGATTCTTGAGCTGATTCTCTAAGGGCAAAACACAACGAATGAACACCCTCAATCCCAATCCATTGTTGCATCAAAGCAACATAACCGAAAAAGATAAGTCAATGTTTGATGAAGTCTTCCAAAAACCTTTGACTGCCGGCCTCATAGTAATAAGAGTATAAACTGTTAGATGCTTGTTCATGAATACATTGTTGAAAACTTCAAACGATAACATTTGATTCTTTATCAGACTAGAAGGCATTTGAAGGTAAATAAGGTTTAAACATATTATTTAGGCTTTTACAATGGTTTATGTTTAGTATGTCGAAAGCGATCTTGTGAACTTACATGCTATAGTCAGTAAGTATTGGTTACCAGACGTGGTTTCTGGTAATGGACATGCACAGTAATCCAATATTCCTGAAAATGATCCGTCAAATGCAGAATAGTGTACAGGTGAACTTAGGTATCCTCCTTTTAGGATTTCGTTGCACTTGCCAAGTGTGACAAGGTCTAAACTATTTAGAAACATCGCTTTCAAGTATCGGCCAGTTAACAGATTAACCACAACCTTAACTCCAATTAAGGCATTGCCTTGCAGTTAATAAGTACCTTCAATAAGTAATGAGTACACTGTTCCGCAATTCATGCGTCATGAGACTACGGTAAGACCGATGCCATGCTGATATCATATATAGTAAAAGAGCACACCGCAATCTATTCCATGAAAAAAAGTACATTCAATAGAATAAGGCATTTCAGACAAAGGCAACGTACCTAATAACAAAAGACTCTGAGGAGCTCCTATGCCCCGTAACATCTTCGTACGTTTAGATTTAGCAGAATCACTTAGTTATACTCAAAAGACCAACATGAATATTTCAATACTCTCCAAAGCAAAATCGAACTGGGTTTGATTTACCTAAGAAAGGAAGTAATTTTAATACAAGGTTTATCTTTTGGCTTCTTCGAAATATGAGCATTTATTTATCGTTATGCTTTTTCAACCTATACGAATCATCAAAAGCGTGCCATTCCTCTTACAGTATGTGCATATCTGACAAGAGCGATTTCTGATCGGTCTCATCAGAATTTTGATTTATGTGCGTTGTTTTCAGATTGAAATTCGGAAGCACTCGTACTAGAAATGTAGTGAAAGGAAGTCATATTTACAAGTGAAACTTTGTGAGCCAAGGATTACTCGTAAGCAGTACATAAAGCAGCATTCAAGGTGTTGCCCATTCGTATAGGTATAGCCTTAAAATGGAAAATATTCCTCAATTCTGAAATTAATGTTTAGTCAAAGATTATTTCACTCTGTATCAAGATTTTCGGCTGAACACCCGTTATTAAACAGTATTGTTCCTTTCACATTAGAAATGTGACAGTAAAATGTAGATTTCACGAACGTTGCTAGTAAATACACACTGTAATAATGTCCATTGCGTTCTTTCACATTTTCAGCAATTTTTTAAACGCTCGGAAAGTTTGTATGTACTTATTTTGCTTATAAGTAGGTACTGTCTTTTTTTCTAAAACTGACAATGTATGTCAAGAGTTGGGATACCACCTACCATTTCTAAAACCTTTATCCTATATTGCATTTCCTTCATTATTATTTTTGTCAATCTATGAATCCTCTTTCTCTCTTTCTCTCTCTCTCTCTCTCTCTCTCTCTCTCTCTCTCTCTCTCTCTCTCTCTTTCTCAATCTTTCTCTTCTCTAGTTTTCTTGTCCCTCTTTGTGAGTTCGCTTTTGCTTTTAATTTCTTAAAATTTGTATTTTTGTTTCTCGCTTTATCTCCTCTCTCTGTGTTTGTATTTCTCTATGACCAATCTGCTTTTCCTATCAAAACCTTTGGGGAACTTGCAAATCAAACCCATGCAAAATATAGTACAAAATTGTCTTTTACACCGAATACTGAACAAAACTTCCTCGGTTAAAATTGCTTTCACCTCCTAATGTTATTAATTTCTGGCAAACTCTGGTCATCTTCAAATATTCAAACACTCAATTATTAGCACTTAAAGCAATGTTGATTAGATGCTATTTTAAAAATTGCTAATTTTAGTATACATTTATCAAATTTGTGGAATTAAAACTTTACTAGGGACGATGAAAATTCCTAAACTAAGTTTATTTACCTTTTGAAGCTAAATATTATACCTCTCAAATGATTAATTAGATTTAGATCTCGTAAGAATTAAATTTTTTATTGCAACTCTACATCATAAACTATAGAACTGTAACTAATAAAACCTTAAACGGTACATGAATGAGGAAATAACTTATTTTCCTTCAGTACCAATGTAAAAGGTAAACATGCATAGCGAATTTGATTACAAATAAACTTTAGTGTTCTACCATGGGGTAATATTGTTTTAAACTACATCACGAAACATAAAAATAAAATTGTAAATATTACATTTTAATAATCTAGCACTGACCAATTTAACTTCACTTTGCTCCAAAGCGCATTATAACTAAAACAAAGTAAATTCAAATTGATATGGGGGTTGGGGCTAATATTGATTTAAAACTAAAACACGAAACATAAAAATTGATTGTATTGATTCAGTTTAAGTACTAAAACATATCAGTGTCAAATATCTTACTTATTATTCACTGAAATCCTTGTGTTGATTCTACAATGTCAAATATATATATATATATATATATATATATATATATATATATATATATATATATATATATATATATATATATATATATATATAATTTAAATATTTTATTGCTAATCCACAAGATTATGAGTCAAATGTGTCAATGTTTTGATCCAGTAAGACAATTATAGTTCGATTAGTACCTCAATAATAAAAGAACCAAGGATTATTTAAATTATAATATTAGAACTTTAGAACTTTTTTTTTTCTGTATAAATACTGCCTTTGAGTTTCATTTATACTACCTTGTTTATTATAAATTTAATGTACACATAAAGATACTTTAATTGCATGCAGACCTCTCCGGTAGCATAGAGGCTAATGAAATCACCGCGGATGCTCGTGGTTGCGGGTTTCAAGCCCGGCCAAGTCATACGAAAGACGTTAAAAATCTTACCAATAGCTGTCTCGATTGGTGTTTAGTTTTAAGATGTTAGCGTTAAGACTGGTCGACCTGCTCTCAGGATAATGTGACTGGGTCGGATGATGCCCCAGTTCTAAGACATGCCAATAAACTGCAGACATCTTAGCGATATGAGTAAAATTGTTAAAGCTATGTTTTGTATCATGCATGAATCGTACAATGACATCATGAAAATGTCCACTTGCTGTTATCCTGTTATCTGCTCTACTTATATTCCTCGCTGCATGATAATCATCACATAAAGACCACATCATATATGCATCCTTTTCTACAGAATCATATGTAAGACAATGGTAGAAAACGCATCCCTTTTCTAAAGCTGATATTTGTATACATTCAAAATTACTTACCGGCGCATCATTTCCCACACGCCTATTTTAACACCTAGTTTCAGCCCAATGCACTTATTTTTTCATGAAAATACCATCTGCGTTTTAGTTCATGGAATGTCTTGTAAACACCCAGCATTTAGTTCGGTATTCAATAAAGCAAGAAACATTTTTAACACAGGCGACCTGTTATGAACTTGAAATTACCTGTGATATGCATGCATAAAAGACCAAATTTTAACTAATGTACACTAGTGCAATTCAGATTAGACAAATCCCCTGGAGTTTGGGTGGTGGTGGGAAATACCCTAACTAGCCATTTATTGAAACATTGAAATTTGTAGCATCCACTGAATCCGGATATATCGATAAATCTGAAGATTCATGCACATTCAAAAGGTTTTAGTGCAATACTAATCTGTAATGATATGCTTGTTACTCTTCATGCAATATTTGTGTAATGTAGTTTATATTACATCGTCTGAATTTCTTTTGTAAAACCCAGTTATATGTACGAATCGTTTAAGTTGATATGGAAACCATTATGTTTCTAATAGAAAGGATAATATGATGCTGATATTTTAAATTTCATTACTGGAATTGATATTCGCTCAATAGCATTCTACCCACGGTTTGGAGTCGAATGTAATGATATGAAAAATCCATGTATTATATAACTTGTATCTTGGTTTAAATGTACAATATTTCATATGTGAATCCAAAGCGTTCGGGAAAAGTATTCATTACATAGTCTGTTGTACATTTGGAAGCTTACTATTAATCAATAAAGTAAAAAAGAGATGAAGCTAGTCGATTAAGCATCTAATGTATTAATGAAAACTATTCACCCATATACCGGTTCTTCGAATCGTTAAATTATTAGTGGATAACTTTTAATATATCTTGCCAATATGCAGTTGATGCAGTTGATGAGATCCTTTTTCAAGTATCTGAAATGGTGGAATGGTCCGAAGCAGAGAAAACCTGCCAGAAGAACAATGGTAAACTATTCAAGACCAATCAAACGTCATTCGATGTGTCTATATTCAACGATGATGCATGGGTTGCTGCAACATACATCAACGTAATAAATTTTGACTCAGGTAGGTAGGTTTATATTTAGCAAGCCGTTAAAGACATCAATTGTTGTCAGTACAATTCTTTATTTCATAAATTATGTTACCCAGCACGAACATCCACAACTTGTAACATAGAAACTATAACTATACTAACTGAAAAGATTGTAACACCTTCAGATAGTAGTGCTATGAAATTTGCTATGCATACATACAACTAGTTAATAATGTTGGCCTCATTCTTAGATACATATTCATTATTCAACCAATTGTTGTTTTTACTTTGAATCCAAAAATGAGTACATGTATCTGTCAAAATGTGTTGACGGTAAAGCGGCTTGACATATCTATATTATGAACATGAGGTTTTGTTTACAAACACGATTTTGTCCTATATCTCAGACTGGGTAGATCGTGTGTTACTACATTGTTTTAAGAACTGATATGCATATTAATTACAGCTTTAATACGTTCTGTCGGGCAGACGATGCACAATATTATATTTAATGTCTATGAAAATTCGATAGGTGCCAACCTTATTATTCTTATAGGTTTCAACTCTCTCTTTGACTGTCCTAGAAACGCAACCGCATCAAAACTCCTAAGTTACATTTTTTTCAACCTTAAACAGTTAGTTAACTAACCAACCCATAAACTTTGTCATATTTTGGACTAGTTTCTTCACAGATATGATGATAATATTCTGCAATCCACCATTATTTCCCACGAACTTGCATCAGATCATCTCTGCATTGAATGCCATCTCGACGTATCAGTCCCTAAAACACCACATTTTGTTGCTACTAAGAGAAACTTTCGTAGGATAAATAGAACCAAATTAATGCATGACATCCAAGAAAACCTGACAACTTACATGCTACTGCGAAAAAATCGATAACTGTCTGCATTATTTGCTTGAAAAAGGTGCCTCAGACACCAAATGCAGATTATCAACAAAAACATTTTCTCTATGGTACAGAAGTGTTCGGACCAGTTTCGCACTGCATAAGGACATCGCCGTAAAGCAGAGAGGCTTTCGCTTTCCACCAGACTCACTATTCCAAAACAAATATATGAAGCGGCTAAAAGGAACCTCACAAACATAGCCCATTTAGCCAAATCATCCCACTACAGTACTCAGACCACGGAGAGTTTCAGGTGCAAAGAGCCCTTCGTGATAACTAACAAACACATGTCAAGGAACAAATAAATGTACATCACTTCAAATTAACTTCTCTCCAGCAGACTTTTTGAACCTATTTGTAAATTTCTTTGTCACAAGACAGTTATGATACAGAATTTACACCAAAGTCACGTGGACTTGATCCAGTTCTAACATTACTGCTGACTGAGTGCTTAGACTGAATTGTGCCTTCACTTACTGATGCTATTAATAATATCTCTCTCTCATCGGGGTAAGTCCCATCATTTTTCAAAAATGCCATCGTATAGCATCTGCTGAACAAACCAACACATGACCACAACGATTTAAAGAACTACCGCCCATTTTCTAATCTCTCGTTCACATAAACAAATCTTAGAAAATGTTGTTCTAACCCAACTTGTATCTCATTTGAATTTAAAAAGTCCTTTTAGCAATGTACAGTCTGCATATAGCCCTTGACACAGCACTCAAACTATTCTGATGAAATTATCTAATGACTTTCTCTCTGCTTTGGATAATGGAAAGATTACAGTCCTCACCCTCCTTGATTTGTCTGCAGTATTTGACACAATAGACCATGCTATATTACCTCACCGTCTCCAGCATGTATGTGTTGTTTATAATACAGCCTTACAGTGGTTCAAGTCCGACTTAGTCAACGGGATACAATATATATCTGCCAATGGAATTAACTCCAGCCCAATTGATTTATGTTGTGGTGTTTCACAGGGGTCTGTTCTTGGACCTGTTTTCTTCATGCTATACACTTGACCGCTTTCAAGTGTCACAGATTATTACCCAGTATCAGACCCATTGTACGCTGATGGATCTCAGATATATTTCTGACATGAAATAATGGATGATATGTAAGAAGCTGCAAATGAATGATGATAAAACTGAGACCATTCTGATCACAAAACATACATTTTCTCATTCACATCAATTAAAGTAGATAATAAATATTTGTAAAATTAACAACACACAGTCAGTACAAAAGCTAGATGTTACTCTAGACAGTACTCTCGCATTGCACCAACATGTCATGAACATATGTAAGGCAGCATATCTTGAGCGGAGATGCATCAGTTCCATTCGCAAATATATTTCAGTTGATGCTACTAAACACTTGTGTGTTCATTAGTAATTTCAAGACTGGACTATTGTAACTCACTTATGTCTTTTTCGTCACAATATCTACTCCAGAAACTTCAAAAAGTTCAAAACACAGCTGCTCGGATCAACTATAGAGTACCTCAATCAGAGCACACAACACCACTGCTCTGTACCCTACTCTGCCTATCCATTCGATACAGAATCAAAACATCAAACACAAATTTGTTCTTTGTACTACGTTTCACTGACAGAATCCAGTCCAACATATCTATCCGGCCTCACCCATGTGTATATACTTGCAAGATACTTACGCTCCTCTTCTGACAATCGTATATTCATTCATCCCACTATGAAAACGATGTCATATGGCCAACGTTCCTATGCATACCAAAGACGGCAATGTGGAGCGAATTTTGCCGATTGAAATTAGACACAACGACACAATGATCCTTTATAACAGTGCTGTGAAAACTCACTTTTTCGACTGCAGGAACAAACGTAGAGACCTAATAATGTTTTGTACCTTAAATGTTTTCATGATGTTTAATGTTTTCAAACTTCATGGTTTTTGCTTTTTGTTTTCTCAGTAGTGTTGTCATATCACTATAGATGTTGTAAAGGGCTTAGAGCTTCTGAAACTTAGGTGCTTTACAAAATCCTCATCATTATTACACACTATTTGTGCTAAGACCCATACAAGTTAAATATGAAACCTTTTCCTTAGTCTTTTCAAATGAGATAATATGTATAACCTTCATTCGTTAATCTAGAATTATAAATATGTAACGTTACAAACAACGAAAGAACACAACTTTTTCATTACTTTCCTATAATAAGTCATCGAATCAGAAAACACAATCTAGTGTAAATATTCCTGTAGGATATAGTTATCGAGAGATAGACATTCCGCCTGGTTAATTGTTCGAATTCTAAAATAATGATAAAATACGCCATGATTACCATATGTTTATTTTAGTATTATATTTCTTTACGCAACATGCTTAAAAAGTTTTTTTTACAGCTTCCACGCAACCTGATACTGTCATCAGGTGTGAAATGTGCACTATAGGAGAGAAGTGTGGAACTACCTGTTTCTACAAGGCATGTGGGAACCAATGCAGAGCTGTATGCAAATATACATTGGGTACGCATTTATCTTTACGTTCTCATATTACAAGGTAGCATTGATGAAGCTGTGAATAATGTTTGGCATATTGTAAAACATTCACTAAATTGTTTCCACTTTTCAACAAAATTAAACACTCTCGATCAACATTAATAAAGGAACAATGTGAGTTTTTTTAGAAATTGGATA
The DNA here is from genome assembly GCA_029339505.1 of Unio delphinus. NCBI lineage: Eukaryota > Metazoa > Mollusca > Bivalvia > Unionida > Unionidae > Unio > Unio delphinus. The sequence goes on along the minus strand of JAQISU010000152.1, from coordinate 1,990,184 downwards.
TGGGCCAAAATTGTTCAAACATTCTTTCTGCCAAGAATCCATGTAACGCAATTAGTTTAAATGAGCTCAATTTCTCTGCAACACACATAATTTACCGAGTTTATTGGAACCCTTGGGTATATAGTAGTTTCATATCATGGAAATGTAAAACAATAATAGTGAACAACACTTGCATTGGCCGTAATATTTAAACATATTAAAACAGATGTTAACGATTAGTTTCCGTAACATATTGATGACAAATGGTACATGTCACCCTCATATAGTCACAACAGCTAAATTGGTCTTCTTATTTAAGGACATTACAACAGTAATTAACGTTTACTTTCCGTAAGATAAAAATGACGAACGGTCATCCAAATAGTTTCACGTTAGGACTAGACATGACGTTGAAAATAAATACAAACAAATCTGTATCAGCAAGTATATAGTATTTTCCGTTCTTGAAGTACATGTAATACTTATTATTTCAATGAAATTACTATAATTTACTTTCGTTCAAGCCAAATAGTGTCTGATTCTATTTTTCATTAAGTGACATGACTCATAACTGAACACAGTGAAATTAAACTTGTATTTATAAAGCGTGGTCACCATCAATTACATATTAGAAAAGAAAATATATAGTGTACCATTAGTTTTAACTAAATACGCAGATGTTTAAATACAAATATGGCTCCTATATCAGTAATGATTTGTGTTGTTCATATGTATACTCATCAGACTGAAGAATCAACGTTATAATCCCAATTTTTTTTAAACGCATTAACAGTAATCCAGGGAGCGCTTTAATCCAAATTGCCTTTCTTCGAAATCAGACTACGTATCTACAGCGATTATATACAAATAGTCGTTATATGAGTCTTAGAGCGAAGTAATTCAACCAAATGATTACAAATAAATATAAAAATAATGCATTCAATTCAATAGTACTAATGTTGTGTAATTCTACGAAATATTTATATTATATGGAAACTCGATATGAATTAGAGAGACTGCAATACATGCGCGGCTTTGAATAAATCATTTTGGTATTTCATAATAACTTGACAAGTTAACAAGTGAGCTTGTTCTCTAAGAAATAATGTTCTGGAGTTAGATCACATGATATTTACCAAAACTATGTTATATCCAAATCATGCAAATTCTTGAATCAACACGCTTGTTATTTGACTCAATTTCCAGTGCGAACTAGCCATTGATAACAAATTTAGTATTTAATACACTATTAACTAAATTACCCCTACGATCTATAACTAAGAATGAAATACAAATAATAAAGATTTATAAAACATTATGCAATCGTACGATCGAAACCCTAAATGCACTAAGTGTTATGTTTGCATAGGATTCCCCCATGCATTGTCATGCATACAATAGTCTATTTATCCTTCTTTTATTTCATTAATACATGTCTATAAATGAAGCAACATGTCTGCTTCTAACTAAACATTAATAAAATCTGCCTTACATAACACTGAATATTTCAGTGACTATCTTACTATTTTGAGTTTGCAAATAACATCCTTGAAAATGGCGACTATCGTCTCCTTACACACTATCAATTTATCAGTGCGTCTATTAATTATAGAAATTGTTATATTTGTTTTAGACACCCATGATACTTATAAATATGAAACAATGCATCAAATTAATTTAAATATTGAAAGCAGTGTTACTGAGAAATTTACAGCATACAGAGAGATAGAGAGACACGCACACACACAGACACACATACACACACATATATATATATTAGTTGTATATATATATATTAGTTGTATATATATATATATATATATATATATATATATATATATATATATATATATATATATTAGTTGTATAAATATATATATATATATATATATATATATATATATATATATATATATATATATATATATATATATATATATATATATATATATTAGTTGCACATTAGTTGTACATTACACTAGTTGTAATAGAGGAATGAGTGTATGTACACTTGGTTCAAGTAAGGGGTTTGGGGAAATATGAGAAGTTAATATTAGTCCATAAGTTAAAGACCTGGAGTAGAGGGTGTGGTTGGGGGTTATGTTAGAATGGCACAAGTATCTACAGCTACCAGCAACACAACAAATATAGAAAAAGAAAAAAACTCCGATAACAAAACAAAAATTCACACCAACCTATAATTATACCACCATTCTACTGTTGCTAAAAGCATCTAAGTAATCCCTACATCCCGTACAAAACCCTGCTTGTCTATACACTCACATGAAGTTGGAATGATTTTATAAATATCTGTCGTCACAGCCATGGTATAAAAGAAAGTCCCATTCAAGTTATAAATAATTTGTTTGTAGAACATTTTACTATTATATGAAAATAGTTTATATAATTCTAAAATTTGACAAAAAACAGAGTCTGTGTACAGATGGATTTGAAAGGCCGACACTAATGCCCATAACACACCGGACCAACATAAATCTTAACGATACCGGACATGGTACGCATCAAACGAAACCCATCATAACCAGATCGACTACATACTTGTTCAAAACCGTTTCCTATCTGACATCAATAGAGCAAATTCCAGAACGTTTCCAGTTGCTGATGTTGTTAGGGATCAAGACCTCGTGAGTATGAACTTCTTAGTGAGGCAAAAGAAAACTTACAAGAAAAATAAAATCAAGCTCAAATTCAACATAATAAATGCAAATCATTCCAAGCCACAATTAGAGGAAACTTTTCTCCACTCCTTGTGATTGATGTTTATGTTAAAGTGATGACTGACACTATCAACACGGTCCTGACAAAAGCAGCCACGGATAGCGTTGGCATCCATCGCCCAAAGAAGAAACTCTGGGTTACAGAAGATATTCTTAATCTGTATGGTGCCTAAGGAGACCACAGAAAAATCGGACACACAACAGGAACAATGGAGTATCACGAAACAACCCACCGATATCAGTAAAATCTTGAACAAAGCAATACAGATTGGATTGAACAAAATTACACATCAATAGAGAGCAATCTGATAAAAAGGCATTCCCGATTGTGAAAAATCTCACCAGACAGAAGCAATCAAGATTCCGTACCATTCAAGATGAAATGGGAAATGCCTCACAGAAGCAAATGAAATTGCAGAATGATGGACTGAGTATTCTAAAGAACTATACAACCATCCGTCCACAGGTCACCCAGAGGTGATTGAAGATCCTAACACCACAAATGTTGATGATTAACCAATTCTCAAAGAAGAGGTGTAGTCAACAATAAGAACATTGAAACATGGGATGGTAGATGGAGTAAACAACATCCCAGCTTAACTTAATATAAAGGGGTGATCATTGATAGAGCTACTAACAAAATTCTGCAACACAATCTGGCAGACAGGTGAATGACGAACACAAGGGACCAGTCACTCACTCCCCAACAAAGGCAATCTCCAGCTGTGCCATCATTACAGAACTATCAGTTTGATCTGCCATGCCAGTAACGTGATGCCAAACACACTGAAACCACAGGCATAATAAACAATCGTGGAAAAATAACAGTGTTCCGGAGTGGAATAAGCTACACATAACACATTTTCAATCTCAAGGTTTTGTGCGAATATTATTCGCAACAATAACAATGTGTTCAAAAATTTCAAATAATTTTCAGCCTAGATAAAAGTCAGAGGATAGATACTGTAAACAGTGGACAAGTTCAAATATCTAATTTCCATAATCACCGAAGAGGGATCAAAAGCAGAAACTTTGTCACGAGCAGCACAAGCAACGGCAGCAATGTCGAAGCCAAGACCAATCTGATGAGATAAGAATATATGTTTGAAAACTACAATCAGACTATTGAGAGCAAGCCATCTCATTAGTTTCGTATTCCTGTGATGCATGGACCATAACAACAAACTTAAAACGAAGAATACAATATTGGGTCTTAAACAAGATTAATATATTGGTATGTTTAGTACCGAATTGAATATCGGTAACTCTCTTGAAACAAAAAGATATGTCAATATGTGTTTCAGTAACGGTACTGCTTTTGCTGCAATATCTATATACGTGAAAGTACTGACTATTATTTATTTCAGTATATTGCTCTATTAATGTCGTTTCCTTCTTGCCAGTTATTTCAGTTTAGTGACGAATTATGCTTAGGAAATATGTGTAACATTTGGCAGAACATATCTGACATCGACCAGTAGTAGTAGTAGTACCGTATTATTATTTGTTTGTTTTCGCTTTCTCTTTTCATGTTCTTGTCTCAGTTGAATAAAGGTGTCTAATTTTCAGTTTTGTAAAAGGGTTTCTAGCTCTTTGGTTTTGTTTATTGGTGAACAAATGTATGCGATAATCAACAGCAAAAGCAGCGAAAGCAGTATCAAAAGCCCAATCATTCTCTGAAAGAAAAGGTACTATCAGTGAAATGTGATTAGCTACAGCAGCAGTTATATTGTCGTCCAAATCATTTGTTCAACTGCAATAAAACGCAATCAAATTTGAATGTTATTAACGATTTAAGTATAGATATCGCGCCTTCTCATGCGTTCTAATAGATAGAGAAACAGTTTAATACATGACTTTTTAAATATTACAGACACGTTTCAGGAAACTAATATAAAGTCTTATAACATACCTTACAAAGCATTGCTCCACTTTTAATGAATAATATGTCCATAGTATCATATATATCTCCTACTAAGCGAAACTGGTGCGCACAGTTTTTGGACATACATGGAACATATTATGTATTGAAATAATTCCATCAAACGTTTATTAGTAGTTCCCTTTTGAACCATATGTTTAGTTACATTTGAAAAAACACTATTATTCTAACGATCAGACAGAAAAAGATATTTAAACATGGAATATGTCTGTATTAATTACTTGTTTTCAACATTATAGGAAGCTTTGAATAAGATACTTTTAGTTCAATGCCTCCGCAATGTATAGTTAGTAGCTGTAAAGAGACAAATGTCTACAAATACTTCATTTTGTGTTGTTCCCTTATTAAGAAAGAAATACAAATAATTGTAATAAACTGATTTTTGCATTTGTGCTCAGCAAAAACTGCCCAAAATGGCAGAAACGACAAATGGTATAAATTATATACTTATTTATGTTGCTTCCTTACGAAAGAAGCAGCGGGAGGGGGGGGGGGCGAATCGGACATTTGCTATTTGCTCCAGACATCATTTGCTCTAAATCTAACAAACATCTCGAGAGAATTAATTCGAATCCTTCTTTTCAACCCAAAAAAGGATTACTTGCTCGAAACATAAGTTTTTCGCAAATCATACTCCAAGACCGTTTTCATCGTTTAGTCAAAATACGGTCTCGTCGTGATGTCATCGCCCCCCTGCTGCAATGGGTTTTTACGATTTCAACCAAATATTTGAGTCCGATACGATATCGTGTCCGAGGATCATGTAAATTTATTGTTATAAATCCATGCGGGTTGACTGGGCTTTACTAAAGCAATTTTTAAATTGATTGAAGTCCATATCAGAACACTATGTCTGCCAAATATTTCGTAGCGTATATGTATCAACGCCGTTGAATACAGCAAGAATATTACAGTTATCTCTGATCACGTTTGGAATCTGAATATAGCGTTGAGTGACATATATCACGTCGGTGTGTTTGTGCCTGCCTCTGGAAAATATTCTAGCTGGTTTCTTTTGATTGTCTAACATCACATCGTCGTATACGACTAAATTGTTAATGCTCCCATCAAGGTCATCCACTGATGGTGCCTCGTCAATATCGGTTATAAATTCAATAATGCCCTTGCCGTTGATTTCCATTGCTCTCTCGTTAGCATCCTTTAACACTTCATAGAATCGTTGATCGTCTACACTCGGGGCGACCAAATACAACTTATTCCACTTCATCCATCTCACTATAAAATTGAGCAACAATTGCGTCTTGCCGGATCCAGATGGCCCGATTATAATTGCGCGGATAGAGTTTGGTAGCGCTGCATGATGCTTAACTGGTTCTCTTGTTTTAGTCGCTGAAAAATCAATTATATTCATATCTCTATACATAAATTATGGATCTATATTGTGTGAAGTGTAAAACGCGCACTAACACAAATGATGTGACGACGATTACAACTAAAAATAACAGATCACACTTACTGGAAGATGTGCAACATGTGGTATAAAAGTTTAGATTTGTTTCTATGAAATCCGGAGATGTTTTGAAAAAAACGAGGAGGTGATATCGCAACCTGGAACCTAATGGGCAAAGTACCCAGGAGAAAAGCACCTTCCAGGATATAGCTACTGTGGCCCCGGAACACGATTAGATATCAGACTTGATGATCAAAACCAACCCCGACCCGGCGAGTATCCGATAAACGCTATTGATAAGGCGTGTCATGCTCATAATGATGCATATAAAAGCAGCAATCTGCAACACAGGCATCTCGCGGATGTGAAATTAATTCATGCGTTAAATGCTATTCCTGATAAATCTTTCAAAGAAAAATTGGCTTCGTGGTTGGTAAAATCAGCTATGAAAGGCAAATTGATGATGGGTGCTGGTAATTAATAAAATGGAATCTATTTATTAATCTTCGAGGGGATACTGGAGGGGTAACGCTGCAATCAATAAACTCGCCAACGCCGCAAAAGTGAAAAAGGGCACTTCGGCTAATTCGTTATCCAAGCAGGCTATATGGCAAATTTATCTACCGCGTCCTAAACAAATCAATTTCTCGCATTTTGATGTTACCGAACCCAATGAAGTTCATCAAGCTGATTTATTGTTTTTCCACATGACAACGGTTACAAATACGCGCTAACCGTAGTTGACGTTGCGAGTCGATACAAAAAAGCAGAACCGCTAAAAACAAAATCATCACCTGAAGTTGCTTCTGCATCTGAAAAGATTTATCGACGAGGCCCACTACGCTGGCCAAATATGTTACAAGTTGATCCTGGCAAGGAATTTCAAGGCGCTGTTTTATCAGCCATGAAAGATCACGATGTCACCATCAGACGGGGGCATACTGCACTACATCGCGATCAGGCTATTGTTGAACGATTTAATCGGACTCTTGCTGAGCGGTTATTTTGATATCAATACGCAAAATAATTCATCCAAGAAAAGCGATCCCGTGAATGGGTCAAAAGTTTACCAGGGGTAGTTTCAGCGCTAAATAACGAGATTACCAGAGTAATCAATATGAAACCTAACAACGCAATAAAAAAAAGTATATACCACAACCACAGAGGGATAGCGTTTCTCAACCAATTCTCAGCAATGTTACCGTGAGATATTTATATGAACCAGGAGAACTCGAAGGTGGTAATAAAATGGCTACTGATCCTATTTGGAGCGTCACTACGCATAGCATATCTACAATAACACGATCAACTGGTAGACCTCCAATCTATAAATTGGATTCAACTGCACCTCAGCGGGGTTTAACACGCGAACAACTACAAGTGATTCCTGATGATACTCAATTGCCACAGCATGGTCTTAACTATTTTTTTTGTCTACGGTAAATTGGCGAGGATCTTTATCCGAATACAATTGCAACTCGCGCAGTGATTATTCTGTTGTTTCTTCAACGCGATTATTATTTCAGCATCAATATCAAATTCTCGTTGTTTTTTTTTGTCTTGTTGTTTGTAACCACAGAGTATTTTTTATTAATGATGCTAACATCAGTATCATCCATTGTGGTGTCATCATCGAAAACAATTCTTCGAAGTTGATTTATTCGCCGTACTCTAGACACTGCAAGATAGACTAAATTTGACCATTCAATGCGATTATCGACTATCCAAACAATTGTATACGTGATGGTTAATCCCTGCGAGGAATGTATCGTCGTTACATAACCCAGTGTACATGGCGATTTATCAGCGCGTAATGCGTCTTCGACAACACTGATATCAACCAGCACAATATCATTTAACACTAGTGTTTGACTTTCGTTTTTTCCTGGAATTTCAACTTCAATTTTTTGTCGCCGTGTATCACAGGGTCTATAACACAGCGGCACTGGGCGCGTTGGGAATTTTTCTTTGTGAAGCTTAAACATTTTTTTCTGAAGCGTGTCTCTGACTATGTTTCTTCTTGCCACTACAAAATCGTTTGGTCTCCATGCTTCCCAAAATTCCTCCATGTGAGTTTCAAGAATTATTTCCCTGATAATTTCGCATTGAACTTTATCGGGTTGCAGTATAATTAAATTCTTAAGTGTACGTAATTGTTCATCAAGTGCTTTATAGTCAGTATCGATTTCTTCATAATAGTCAACAAAATTCTTTAGCCAATCATGTGGACCCGCGCCGACAAATGGTGGTGGTTGGCCATGATCTCCACACATTATTACTGCTGTATTCTTTTGCAGCAACCAATCAAGAAACATTTTTAATACATCTACCGAAACCGTGCATATCTCATCCCAAATAATAAACGCAGGCATGAATTTCTCACCCATTCTTTCAAGGGTCCATTCATTGCCCTTGTATCGAAAAAAGCTGTGATAAGTACAAGCTTCAACGTTTCGTTGTTTCATCTGTCTGGCAAGTCTGTGTGTTGGTGTTAGCACAATCATGTTTGTGAAATCCGTAGGAATTTTTCCACGAAATAACTCAGTCGTCTTTCCTGACCCGCCACAGCCGTTTAAATAAACTGTTTTATATGTACAAATTGGATCTGATATCGATGGTGCATTAGAACGCTCTAATAAATTATCACCGTGTAAGTATTTTTTTTTAATTTCAACGTCTGCTGATTCAGAATACTCACGCAGCATTTCTTTTTTAATTCTCCATGATCCCCAGCTTTCATCCGAATTAGTGAATTCAGCAACTGTGCAACTGTACTTGCTGTTAATGTAAAATGAATCAACGGCAACTCTAACCGCAGTGTCAGGAAATCTATTTATCATTGAAAATAAATTAATACAAGCATAACCCAGCATCGACGACGCTATAAGTAACAACTGTACCCAATTTTGTTCCGTCGGACAAAAAGGCATCTTTACGATCCACATATATGTTTTTGGATAATGCATCCGCGATTACAAAAGTCGTATTCGGTGTAATCAATAATCAGCCGTGAACAATATCGTTTATAGTCGCATTTTTTTCCTCCCTGAGTGAATTTTCCGATTATTCGTCTGCCGAGATCTTTTGCTTCGATGTTTTGTTGATTAAATACCCGTTTGGACCACTCAATGATATATTCTTCGTCGGCATCAATATGTTTTCTGGATTCCTCAATCATACTATCATGACGTTTCGGTGTTGGTAACCAGACATTGATTTATTTCCGATATGATATAATTGCTTCACTGACCGTCAGTGAAATTAACATTTTTGTATCAATCATGAATCGTAATAGCGCTATTGGCAGTCACTTCTTTTCAGACATGTGTCTACTAATCAAAATATAACAACAGCGATGAAGTCCTGCTGCAAATTCAAATGATACTACACGAGCGAATCCAGTTAAATCAAATCAGGCAGCGGCCCATTAATTGCAACACGAGTTATTTCATGTACTGGGTGTCCAAATCGTTTAAAATACTCAGTACACTCTCCATAACCAAGAAAACTCGATGGATAACAAGCAACTATATCAACTGAAATTATATCATCATGGTCGTATTTGTTATTCATAAAGCGCCATGATTAAATTTTAAACAACTAGCCTCAATGTCTGGCAAGAATTCTACGCGTGTTGGTTTCCATGCGTTTTTGATTCTCGCAAAATGAGCTGCAAAAGACGGAAGTGTAAAACAGTTTGTCAATAATTGTTCATCCCACTAGCTGTTTTTTTTTTCATTTTGTTGTGAAATGATTCAGTGCGGTATAATTCACGGTTTGGTTTTACAAACTGATCAAAGGTATCAGTGTCGTTTTCAGTGCTGCGAAGTAACCACACCGACACGGGGTCGTTTTACTCGAATGCGCAATAGCATCGAATAGTTTCTCTTCAACGAGAAAACCATCCCTGGAAAATTCTTCTCGTTAGAATTCGTCGGGTATATACTTTATTGTTCTGTTTCGTGGAAATATTGTGACCGCGGGCGTCCACGCGTGTTCGTTATGATTAATAATTTTAATTGGGGCTCACATTGATTTATATTTTGATTCGTATAAAACTGCTCCGGTTATCGTTGTAACAGTTATTGGAAATCTCATCGGCGTTTCTAATTTTGCTATATCGCTAATAGTCGCTCCGCAGTCTTTCACCGTTAACTCCCATTGAGCTATTTTGCTACTCCGTAGATGGGTAAGTTTGTACCCTCGGGGTGCATTTGTAAAATGTTCTGTTATTCGTTCTGCTACACAATTCAGCGATGAAGTCGCCGGCGACGACTGTTTCATTGCTTTAAGTTTCCTTATATCAGGTTTTTCATTTAACGGATATATCCCATACACAACTGCTGTTTCAGGATATGCTCGTTCATAGTATGGTTTGTCAATTCCAGTCAACAGACCCGGCTTAGAATCACGGCTAACAACGACTCTTTTCTAGTCTTTGAGAATAGGTTCAAATTTGTCTCGTATAATCCAACCGCCTGATTCTACACGGATAATTAATTTCACTCTGAAAAAATACTTTTTGTTGCCAAGTTGTGATAACATCAACGCTGAGTTGCTGTCGTTCATAGTGGCATCAACATCACCATCAATTCGAAATGTTGAACAGCTATGAGATGCACCGTCGTGCTTGAATTCATTATTACAATCGAGTATTTCATTTATCAGGGCTCTATCCGTTATTGCCCGTTTTGGCACATCTTTGAGGGTTCTATCGAGATTGAATTTAACGTTTTTGAAAGGCTTAACTGATGATAATCTCCCGAATTCATTATTCATATAATTAAAACAAGTATTTTAATAGAAAAATATAGTATAATGAATCACTGCAAGTGGCTAATGATTGGATCAACAACCCCGTGTAACAAATCATGCAGAAGCGAATTCTGTGGGTATCATTTACAAAGTGTTCGCAACGGTTCCTTTGGCCCCCTTCCGTGCCTCCGATGTGGGGTGGGGTTAAGGGGAAAGTCGCAGTTGTGTCTCAGTTGTGGCGGCAAACGATACAGAGAACTAAAACGCTACTATGACAAACGAATAAAAAATGCAGTCATTGATCCTACCGATGACTAAGTCAGCGACAAAATCATAAAAACTCCTAAAGATTATATCAAGAGGTTTATAATTAAAGCAGATATAAATTAGACAAGTAGTATTATTATACAAATGAGAGAAGATTTCAGACCTCACCCAGTGCTTGTTAATTATGAAGCATCCCGTGATGGTGTTGTTAGAAATTGCAGACTAAAAAAACCGGTTAGACGGATAAATAATATAGGATACTTGGTGTTTACAGCCGGGAAGAAGACATATCTTAATCGCAGAATAATCTATGAAGCATTTTACGGATTAATCGAAGACCGATTTGTGATTGATCACGTTGATGGATTCCCTCAAAATAACAAATTGGAAAACTTACGAGTTGTTACTCAAAGTGAGAATGCAAAATTAGGTGGAACCGGCAATCACGCAAAAAGGGCAAAACATGTCAAATCATCTGATACAGAAAATAACGAAGAAAAAATATTTCAATCAATAAATGAAGCCAGTACATATTTTTATAATTGTAGGTCTTCAATACGATTTGTTGCAGAAAATATAACTAAATTAACTCTGTCAAAAAAAAAATGGCCATAAAATAAAATTCGTATACATCTGAAACGATTCAAGGGAGATAAATCCTTTATGGATAGGTCCGCCGCCACTCATAACACTCTACTCACTAAGTTCCCTTGTATTAAGACCGTCAAAGGTATTTGTGTGTCGTCTGCTACACCTGTAGAGAGTTATAATTGACATAGGCGCGCAAACGTGACTGTAATGGAGTATAATACATGAGTTTCGGTAGAGTTGTATTTATCAACTTTTAACATTTCTAAAACTTTTTATTGTCGCTTGACTAAAACTGCATCATTTAAACAGCTGTATTTATTTAAACCCTTAGGCCATCTATATTCAGCTATTTATACACTTTTAGTACAGACGTTCTTTATAATCCAACGCGTTACCTATGTTCGCTCAGCCGGAACGAGAATGAAACACTAGTGTTTTCCATTCATTGAAGTAAGTGGGCGTGGTTAAAATTCCTCAGTATACAGCTCTTTGTGACCTAATCGGTAACGCATTTTGTCTAGAGGATTAGAACAGAGAAAATACACGATGTTATCTAACAACTGTATTCTTTTATTTAGTGTTTTATTTAAATATCTTGTCTCATTTAAATGTTGTCAAACAACATTAATACAAAATTCAAGGAAATAAAATAACACACCCGTGAATCAACGCTGCTGTATTAGTCACCTTATATATTTTATAACTCGTAATAAGCTTGGGGCTTTCGAAAGCCAAATCCGACCGATCAAAACTAACCAACGCCATTAACTCGGGCGTGTGGCTGTCTTTTGTCAATCATGCAACCGGGTTAATTTAATTGGGTTGATTTTGATTGGATGGATTGGCCGTAGAAAATCAGCCCCTTCGTTTCATGTTTGTGCTGTCTTAGTGCCGTCCCACATCATTACATCACAAATTCCATCATCGTTTCATTGAATATACCATCCTTTATTAAGTATATATGGAATTGTGCCGTCCCACATCAATCGTTTCATTGAATAATGCCATCCTTAATTAAGTATATTTTATGCCTAAAATCTGCCGCAACACTCAAGTGGAGATATACATGGCATTGTGCCGTCTCACATCATCGTTTCATTGTAAATATCCATCCTTAATTAACTTAATTAAGTACATGTCCCCAAGCATATCTTCTTGGCGGTCTAAGATGACGTTTGTCACCTTAGGCCTCCCTTCCGGAGATGTATGTTTCGGGTTCCCTTGGGCTTACTTGGATGTGAAGGCAACCAAGGAGTTCCAAAGATGTGTTGTCGTATATGTAACATCTGGGTCTCTCTGACGTCATAGGGCGCCAGCGAGATTGCCAAATGGGGTTTTCATGCATGTGCTGTCCTTAATTAACTTAATTAAGTACATTTAGTGATGTCCCCCAAGCATATCTTCTGTGCGGTCTAAGATGACGTTTGTCACCTTAGGCCTCCCTTCCGGAGATGTATGTTTCGGGTCCCCTTGGGCTTACTTGGATGTGAAGGCAACCAGGGAGTTCCAAACATGTGTGTTGTGCTGTCCTTAATTAAGTTATTAAAGTAACCTCTGGGTCTCTCTGACGTGATAGGGCGCCAGCGAGATTGCCAAATGAGTGTTATTTTTTTTAATAATTAGAGGTAAAATGTATTATATAAATAATGGATATCAAAGATGTAAATTCTATAATTGTTGAAATTTCAAATTTGAAATATCGAGGGATAGTATTATCTGAAGATATCGACTGCGACAGGATTGCCTCGGAACATGAAGACATTGAGTATCAGTTTAGTAAGGGTCGTTATGTTTTACCTAAGATGTACAGGCTCGTGAAAGAAATTCAAAAGTCCATCGATGCTTGTTTGTACGGTAACAACATTAATGTATTTATAACACTATTTAGCACCGTTGAAGCAATACGTCAAAAGCTCGGCCAAGAGTATAAATAAATGAGCTGAAATTAGTTCTAAGATTCGTGATGAAAAATATTAAACGAGGAAAAACCAGTATCCTAACCACGTGAGCGTTACTATAAAAAATAGGCTTTCAGTTTTTTTTTAGCGTTTTTTGTTACACTTGTCACATAGGATTTTCTCCTGAAAGAATACTCATCAGTTTGGGCTTGCTCATGCAGTTATGTGCGTACTGGATGATCTGGTCGTGGTAGCATGTAATCACCGCGACGCCTCCATTTTCACGTAGTTGTTGTTATTGCCGCGTTGTTAACAAAAATCGTTCATCGCCGTTCTCAGATATTACAATTCTGAAACCCCCAGCGATGTTATTTCTGAAACATTCACGGATAGTCGTACAGTTTAACCCTGTCGGAGATGGATACGTTAGCTTGATGGTACATGTATTTAATAACTCAGCTTTTAATTGTGATAGTTTCACATTTGAAAACTCAGTTCACAAACAATATATGGTAGGTGAATCGCTTACAACTAAATTAGCCCGAGAGCGGCTAGCATCAATTAAAAAGTTTATACCGGTTCGAGACAGACTTCGTGAGAAACTTCAACAACGACAACAAATGCAAACTGACTTTTCTGTGTCAAGTGAACAACTGTTTACTCCGATAACAAGTGCGACCAAAGATGTGAAAAAGTTAACTGAAGCAGCGATATACGGAGATATTCCTGAAAAAGAACGAGCAACGAAGGCGCCGCTGCTTGATACGCTTGAAAAGATAGCAGCAGAGACCGAACAAATGCGCGCAGGGATACAACAGCTATCCAGTGATATAAAAACCCAACACGAGTATGAACGATTAGCTGATATTGATGAATCTGCGCCTGAACCACAACCTGTTGATGTCACCCCAAGAGGTGTTCCCTTTATAGACAAACTCACCGAAGGAGCTATAACACAAATGAAACAATTTCAATTAATAAAACCCGAACATTATAAGATTTTTGGTAATTTTGCCGCCCAAAGCTTTCATTCCAGAAAGGGCTTTTCAAAAGACGAGTATAAAAACAGTAAATTAAACCGAGATGAATGGGTTAATTGGTTGAATAAAACGAATAAGGAGATTCTTGGCTGTTTAGATAACAAATAATTGGAATATAAAGAATTTAAAAATGGAGTTGATGAGTATGATGAAACTAGTACAAGCAAAAAAAGTTACTGCTAGCGGATATTCGATTGGAAATCCTTTGGATTTCAACGCAATCGTGACATGTCCTGGTAACATCCTCAGTGATATATCACGGTTGGAAATACTTATGGGTGGAAAACGAGCCGGAAACATCTCCGTCGAGATAATTAATGAAGTAGCTGATATCTGTAGACGATTATTTGCCGGCGGTATCATGGGCATTGATGTATATCGAGAACTCATTGCTGAATTAGTTGAAAATCACAGATATGCCCATGGTTATTACAGCGATTGATCACTAATTGAAAATCTACTAGTTTTATAACAAGATGAGCATACACTACAACCATGATACACCCGTAAGCGTCTACGTGGTGAACTCACGATTGCCTGTTTATAGAGCATATTACGGAGATGGTTTCGGCAGTACCATTGCGGGGTTATTTACAAGAATGGCTCCCAAGGTGACGCCGTTAGCTAAACAATTATCAATGAAAGCCATTGATATTATTCGTGATAAGGGAATCAGCGCTGTTGGAAATCTTGCCGGAAAGGCATTTTCTGCCGCGAAAGATAAAATAACATCATTGGTGTGAAGACGAAAAAAGCAACCAGTTGTACTGGCATCTACAACAGTGATGCCTGCAAGTGTCAGCAAAGCAATAAATAGCGCAGTGGAAGACAAATTAGCGTCGTTGGCTGCTTCGTTGACTCCGTCATCCGTGGCTGCGCCGCTGGCGAACAGTAACCAAGATGATATCGCAAACATGATAGCAGGAAGTGGTTTGAAACGAAAACAAAAACGACGATGATTGCAAAGAATTTCACAATTGAAAATACTAGTATGTTAATATAATGTTTAAACGAACAGCTGACCCCGCGTTAGATATGGAAGCCCAAGTACGCAAGGACGATTCTGTCGGCAATTATCAATTTTATTTCTATCATGCAATGCAAGCAGATATTCGATGGCGAATTGAACTTCAAGTCCATGATGCCAGCAAATACTTTCTACCCGCTGAAGCGTTTATCGAAGTAGAAGGAGAACTTGTACGATTTACTGATACTCTTGCTGTACCCGCACCGTATCCAGATGGTACCAAAGTCGGCTTAGTCAATAATCGTATCATGGCGCTATTTGAATCCGCGAGATATCTCATTGACGGAAAAGAGATTGAGTCTATAGAAAGTGATGTTGATGTGGCTACAACAATAATTGGGTTAGCAAGACATTCTGACGATTATACAAGATCAGCAGGTCCGTCTATGATGTTTGCAAAAGATAGTAAAAACACTGCTGGACACACTCAATTTATTGTACGACGACCAAAAGATCGTGCTGGTCCTCCCGCCCCTGATGGTATCGAGGATATGATTATAAATACTGATACCCAGTACAATCTAGGAGCTGCAACACGAATAGCAATGTTGGCAGGACAGCATAGATCGTTTTCATGTGCGATTCCGTTGCAACATATATTTGGATTCTGCAGAAATGTACGAAAAGTTATTTATGGAGCGAAGCATACAGTAGTACTCGTGCGAAAGGGTAGTGACAATGATGCAATCTGGAGAATTTCAGCGGATCCTGCAAATCCAGACACTGACGCTGGTAAAGTCATTTTTACTAAATTGGTCTTGTGGATGCCAGTAATGACCCCATCAATTACCACAGAACAGCGACTACTATCATTTATGGATGCGAGTGTCAAATCATTGCTAAGTTGGCTAACAACAACAACAGATGTTAAGCAATCAAATATCAATGGTACATTTACATGGAACTTGGCATCACAACAAGGGGTTTCAGCTCCACGTCATATATTTATCACGTTGCAGGATATGACAAGAGTGGAATCACAATTGCACAGTCATATGATATTTGATCAATTAGGAGTTACTGAGGTCTCGTTGAGAATAAATGGCCAGCAGGAACCATCCGAAGACATACAACTTAATTTCGGTCAAAATCATATTGCGCGCGTGTATCATCGTATGCTGTCATATCTGGGCCGTGATCAAAATGTTGATACTGGTTTGCAAATATCGCAATATGATTTTAAGAACTTTTATCCGATCTACTACTTTTCGCTGGAACATCTTGATTTAACAAGGCAATCCGTCGTTGATATACACTTCAGAGCCAATGTCCTTCGTGGCACTATTGCTAATTATAGAGCGGTTGCTGTCATTCTCAGCGACAAATCAATGCTACTTGAAGGTGTTGGTGGACGAATGAGAATTGTTGATGCACCAGTGGAAAATATGTAAACGATTCACAATTAGATCAATTGAAAGTATAAATGTGTTTTACAATAAAATGACATATAGTGTTGTTAGTGTCAAGCTGACTGATGGTCAGGTCAAGCAATTGCGATCAAAATCCGCTAAAGAATGTGGAACCACAATAACGTTGAAACCAACGCAGATGTTCGGCGGTACACATAAAATATCACTGACGGATCGTCAAAATAAAACATTTCAATGATGCGCTGAAGAATAAGCGAGGGGTTCAATTTGTATTTTCAAAGGCTGCAGTCGCCAACATGATAAAATCAGGTGGTATATTTCCATTGTTAGCAGCAATACCAGCATTGATTGCAGCGGCCGCCCCAGCGGTGGCGAAGGTTGCGGCGTTGGGAGCCGTTTGTACCGCGGCAGGGATGGCGTTGAAAAAGGCAACTGGGAAAGGATATAAAAAAGGGAAAATGTTTAAGACTACCAGGACCCGTATTCATGGTACAGCGGAAAGGGTCTGAGAATACCAGGAACGGTTTATTAGTTGAAATCCCAATTCTCCCTATGTCCAATTTTGATTTAATTGATGCTGCTAAAAAACTAGCGATAAAAAACTTCAGAGGGGTTTTTATGAGAGATCAATTACCGAAACCACCTAAACGCGTTGAAACCGGTATCATCAATCTTGATAACAATAACGGATCGGGAACTCACTGGGTTGCATACGCGATTGATCCGCGTGGGATTGTTTATTTCGATTTATATGGGCTAGCCCCACCGAACGAGCTTATGCGGTATATAAATTCTTCGATGAAACTCAAAGAGTTTCCGATTTTTTATTCCACGCTGCCAACATAACTATTAAATGATCCGCCAATATGCAGCCGTCAAGTATTAAATGTCCTCGCGGAGATTTCATTGTCACAGATACCACCTCATCTGGTTGTAAATAAAAAACGAGTGATAAATTACCAGGTAATTTTAGAGAATCAATAAATTGAAAATACAAGTTGCGCTAACAATAATGATTGATATTTGGGGACGATCTCTGTCAATGTTGAAACCCACCGCGGAAACATCTGCGGGTTCTATCGAGGATGTAAAAAAAATAATTGAAGATGAAATCGCTGAGACGTTAAATTTAGCAAGTGTTGACCCGAACAAAATAGTTGTATTTCAAGATCGCCAGGGTAAATTGAAAAGCAGTAATGTATCCGCGGATGACATTTTGATACGGCAGAGCGATGCCGCTGAAAACTCTATTGCGCTGTATTCCAGCGGTGGACGATTTAAACCAGGCGCACTTTTGTCTACGATCACCGACGCGATTGCCGCCCACGGCCGTGAGCTGAGTGATTATATACGAGGTTATAATAGTTTGCGCAAAAATGTCGTACATAAATTTTTGGAACCCCGCTTGTGGTTTGCATGAATCTCGCTGAAATTAAAAACTTTCTATCTTTATTCTTTTTTAACAAGGAGGATGGGAGGATGATGAATGAAAATGAAATCCAGGCAAATTATCTCGATATTTACGCGGATATTTCTAAACTAATAGAAAATTTTGAAAAGGTACAAAAACCCACCAACGACCTCATTAGTAAGTTTTTTGGAACCTCACTTGTGGCAGGTATGACTCTCGCTGAAATTAGCGAGTTTGTTGGCAAGCATACTCACAATGCCTACGTCGCTAATAGTTTCTTTGGTGTCCCGACTACATCTACGATGACTCTCAAAGATATTAATATGTTTATGGTGAGACAAACAACACTTAAAACCATCGTGGATACGCTTTTAGGGAGAACACCTGTGTCTGAAACCACATCTCTGACAGGCCCGACCCTCGCTGAAGTTAAAAAAGCTATTGACGAACAAAAAACTGCCAGCGAAATTGTTAATAAGTTCTTTGAGGGGTATGGCCTCCAAGATCTCACGACAAAATTTTATCACATCGACCTATATCTTAAAGACCAAGCACAGCTTAACATAAGAAACCTTCTGGCTTCATTCTTTTATGACAGTGGGGTGAGGACAATAGATCCTACCAGAATCAGGGCAAATTATCTCGATGTTTACAATGATGTTTTTAGACTAAAAGCAGACTTTGAAAGGATACAAAAACCCACCGACTCCACCATTGTTAAGTTTTTTTGGAATCCCACTTAAGGCAGATATGACTCGTTGAAATTAAAGCGACTATCGATGAAAGTAAAACAACAGTTGATGCCGTCAAAAATGATTTTCCAAAAATGATCGAACAACTCGAACAACTCGATAAGGTAAAAATTCCACACCGCGTAAATACCGCTGATAACATCGTATCAAAGGTTGCCAGTAGAACCTTTGATTGAATCCGATGAAATGAAAATAGTTTACATTTTCACAGCAAATATGTAGTATACCGGGTTGCTATCGATTTACAATAATACATCGCCATAAATTCGATTTGGGAGTCGGCCCGGCAATATATATAAGCGGTGTTAACACAGTGACGTATATAAAAGATATGATACCAGCAGCACCCGACCGAATAAGATACCCTATTAGGATTGATATAACTACATCCGACGAGTCAGTGGTTAGGGATTCGCTACCCTGGACGCTAGAATTTATATCCGGTATTCCCCCTACCGACCATAAATCCGAGTACATAATCGAATAATTGAAAACACCAGCGGGTTTAAAATAGTATGATATCGATGAAATCAATTGAACCTATAATAGTCCCAGAGGTATCACAATCGCATCGATATCGATATGATACATTGAAAGAATTTTCCGCGAACTTGAAATCACTTTCTGAGCGCTATCGTGAAAAAAATGAAAAAATACCGACGCAGCGTAGCAATCATCGACATCACCGTGTACTCGGTGTCCGGTGTGATGGTCAGCTCCGGGGTTATTTTGTCGACGGTGACCATGATGGCTCCGATTGCAGTTCCAATCGCTTTCTCCGCGGCAACAACAATTGCAGCAGTCGCCACCACGATAACTAAAAAGTTATCATCGTGTTCTCAGAAAAAACTCAGTGATTACACAGCTCGGTACCGGGTGGTATTTGACGCGTACTCGAAATTATTCGAGTTTATCTCGCTGTCAATATATAATTCGTTCATATCCGATGTTGAATTTTCCACGATGAACCAGTTGTATAACTCCGCGATGTTGAAATTGGAAATTGAAGACAGCGTTAACAATAATGTCAATCGAACTGCTTCAACGAATCGCGGAGAATACCACTCCGATACGAACAAGCATGATATCAATAACATCAACAAACCCACAATTTAGTGTGAACTTCCTTTCTCCGATTCCAGTGCGCGAGATCGCGCTGGCAAAATTACAAGTATATCATAGCTGGCCTAATATCAGATCGGTTGCATTTGGCGATCAGCAACCCAATAACGCACTGGTGTTCTCGTATAAGAATAAACCCGATTGTACTCCAGCGTGGGAAACTGTTTCGTTACCAACTGGGTCGTACCAAATTGAGCAAATCGATGCTGAAATTCAGCTTAGAATAAAATCATTCACTGGAAAAGAATCAAAAATAGCTATTAAACTTCATGAACCGACGCTCTCGTCGTCGATCGAAATAAGCACAGAGGGAGACATTGTAGATATCTATAACAGCTCGTTAAGAACGGTGCTAGGATGGCCTGAAAAACCACCCGGAGCCGCCGCCGACTTAACCACGGATGTACAATCATATAATGAAATAAATCCCAGATATCGAGATAGTTTATCTGATATAAGAAAAGGAAAAATCGCCGATAGATTTATATTTACCAACACAAAGTCATTGCAATGGGATTTTATCATTAAAAGAACAGCCGACTCATCTGTTACTATTTCATTTACGCGAACTGACATCACTGGTTATTTTAATGAAATTAATCAATTACATAAAACACAACTAGAACAACTACGGCAAACAAAATCGCAAAAACACGTTGAAATATTAAATCAGCTTATATCTGACATGGAATATATCAATGAACAAATTATTCAAACAATAAATAATGACAACAGCGACAATAAACAACGATTCCTAACCGATTACAATATCACAGAAGCCAATCTGCGTAATTTCAAGTTTCCCGGATACAACGCTGTGGAACTAAAAGGATCTGTTAGGAATGTTAGCAAGGTATTACAAACACTAGATTCAACTGTCCTCCTCAAATATAATAATGATCCAGATGGTGGCGGTAGGCATATTGCCCCGCACAATGTGAATATTTCAACGGTAATTGCGCTCAATTTAACATGTGATGCAATTGAAGGAAGCTATCAAATTAATCCAGAGCAATCAAATCAAGCTCAGCAAGGATATATTCTTTATTCATTTGCACCAACAGATCTTCCAGGATTCCTAATTATTGAAAACCCAATTAATCCTGTCTACATGCGATGCCATAATAATTCGTTAACGAGAATTAATTTCCGACTCACCGACCAGTCAAATAATTTAATTGATCTACAAGATGAGGTGTTAGCGATTAGTTTGTTTGTAAAGTCATAAAGACTTGATCAAATATTTGGTTGAAATAAATTATTAACCCATAGCAGCAGGGGGGGGGGGTAGGCGGATCTTCCTCACATAGAGGAAGATCGCTGATCATATTTTGTAGGGTCGAAGAACATAAAATAATGCAGTCCGTTGCCTGAGATAATCTGCATATGCAGAACAAAATAAGATTAGCTGATACATTTTTTTTCTTTCTCATTTGCTTGTCTTTCTATAACTTTGTTTTAGAACCACACAACCAATATCTATCTGATATACCAAACAACTGGACTGAAGCAAAACAATCGTGTTTCAACAAATATGGTGAATTAGGCGACAGGATTCAGAATGCATCGTTAATATTTTCCCATGGATATTGTGATGCTCAATGTGTCTGGACCAAAAATTTGATTCAAGTGAACTTACAAGCTCTAACAGGTCTGTATTACACTAATTTTACTTTAGTTTCAACAGACTGTGTCTAAGTCATATTGTATACTTAATTAAAATACTACATTTATTTAAAGCGTGTCCTTGAAAATGATGTTTCTCTACCAATTAAACCAAATTCAAGATGTGAGATCCGAGTCATGGAGTCAAGTCAACGGAAATAAGTACATTTAATTTTTAACGTTTGTAAAGGCATGTTTGCTTAAATTCAATCAAGGACACTATTATCGTGGTGTTATATAATCTCAATGTATGATAATTCCTCTAATTCGTATTGACACTGAATTATAAGGATCGTAATTATGTCAGTGTCGTACTTATTCAATATTTCAAATTTGATTTCATTTCTTTGTAAGGGATTACACTCTAACAGCACTATCAACAAAAACATGACCAAAATATTCGTATTAGATTAGATTTGTTTGAGGTTACATAGAGTTTAAGGTGCTAATACATGAAAATATAGTACGTCCTTATTTTAAAGTTTAAATATGAACTTTAGTGCATTAGCGGCCAGGGACGGTTACATATATATATATATATATATATATATATATATATATATATATATATATATATATATGTATATATATAGATATATATAGATATAGATATATATATATATATATATATATATATATATATATATATATATAGATATAGATATAGATATATATATAGATATATATAAATGGGATAAAAAAACAACACAAACGCCGATAAATTTGTGCAACTAGTTTCGTATTTATGCTTCTTCAGGCATAAAATTCAATTTTAAGAACAATTTTATTTTTTCAATTTCATATATATATATATATATATATATATATATATATATATATATATATATATATATATATATATATATATATATATATATATATATATATATATATATATCCTATTAACTTGATGTGGATCTTGTCAGAGCTTCAAAAAAAAAGATATATTATTAGCTACTTATATATTTTAAAATCCATTGAAAAATACTATTACACCCACTAGGTAAGAAGTCTCCTAATCAACTGAACGTCACTAATATGAAATGCACCAGTAACAAACAGTATCTCTTGTATGCCCTGGAAGAACGTTTGACCTCTCGACAATCATAATGTGGAAAGGGAATGGGCGGCATTCAGAGAGCTGATCTAGAGCACAGCTTCGGAAATCCTAAAACCCTCAACCAGACAGTATCAAGACTGGTTTGGTGAGAACTGCGAAGAGATCAAGCATTTGCTGGACGAGAAACACCGCCTTCTTCAAACCTACCTCAACAACACCATGTCCACAGCTAGGAAAAATGCGTACAACACCATACGCAGAACTGTACAACAGAAGCTCCGCCAGTTGTGAGACACATGGCAGAGCAACAAAGCTAGGCAGACCATCATGACATGAAGAACTATTGCTATGCCGTTAAAGACGTTTATGGACCTGTATACCTGAATCATCCCCGTCTTAGCACAGACGGGAATACACGGAATACAGACAAAGAGAGGATTCTTAAACGATGGGATAACACTTTGACAGCGTCATGAATCACACTTCATCCATTATCGATGATGCCATCAGTCGTCTCCCCCAATTGCCGATCACAAAACCAATGGAATATCACACAACATTGCTGGAGACTCAGGAAGCGATACAACTGCTCTCTACTGGCAAAGCATTGGGTTCACACTCAATCCGAGTCGACAAGGAATGGAGATAAGCCCTGATAGAAATGCTCCACCAACTGTTTTTACTGATGTGACAGCAGGAGATGATTCCCCAGGAATTTAAATACGCTTCCATATACCAACTGTATAAGGGCAAAGAGATACGCCAAACCCACAAGAAAAATGTCAAAAGCAAAATACTGACCTGTTGTCCATCTACTTCGAATAGACAAAGGTTTTCGATACTATCAGCGAAGAAGATATGTGGAAGGTAATAGCGAAGTAGGGATGCCCAAGAACATTTTATATCCATGATACAGCATGTCCACGATGCCATGAAGACACGAGTCCAGAACAACGGAAAGACATTTGTACCATTCCGAGTAACCAATGGCATCAATCTGAGTTGAGTTATTTCACAATGTCTTCTGTTTTCGCACAAGCTTTGATCGCACAAAACATACCAAGAAGACTTCATCCTGCATCAGCTGCCCCCTAGACAGCCTTATGTTAAGCCAAATATCACCGTCAATGGCCACAAATTCAACGGAGTGAACTTCTACACCTACCGTGAAAGCATAATGTCACAGAGAGTTTCTATTAACGGTAAAGTGAACCTTTGCATTTCCAGAGCCAGCGCAACTTTCCATAGTTTGTATTCCAATTTATGGAATAGAAAGGGCACCATCATCCAGTATAAGCCAAAGGTATACATGGCAGTTCTTCTCCCCACACAAATATACGCTTGCGAAACGTTGACTGTGTACCGACGTAACGCCAGGAAAGATAAACATCTTTAAGACACAAGTCTCAGGAACATCCTCGACATCAAATAACAGGACAAGGATCCAGACACTGACATACTCGCCCCAGCAGGTCTCCTCAGCATCTACATCATCCTGATGCAGTTAGATCTACGATGGGATGTACATATACGCATGCCAGACCACCGGCCGTCTAAGAGATTCTTTTATGGTGAGCTAAATAAAGGCAAGCAAATGGATCTCGCGGAGCTCAGACGAAAGGCTTCAAAGACAATAGCATTCATGAAAGCATTCAACATAAACAGTATTTCCTGGGAGCAAACAGCAAGCGATCGAGTCAATTGTCCTTCTTCTATGCACAATGGCTCTACGTTGTGTGAATCTAGCAGGATAGTAGCTTCATAGCTGAAGAAGCAAGAAATATATGCAGGAGACTTCGACACTTCTGGAGATGTCCCTCTCATCTTCTCTCTCATATGCAAGCGAATATTCCATGCAAGGGCTGGCAACATTAGCCACCTGCGCACACACACAACTGATTGGTTTAACCTTTTACATGGTTTTAGATTGTATTATATGATGTTGGTGACTTGCAAACATGTTTACGTAGCAATCAACATAAGCTGTAAATATGTTGTGAATATGGAATAATCTATTTTCATGCGTGTTGCAAATTGTTGATTGCAATGAGTCAAACTAAGTCAAGTAATATGTGTATTAATAAGGAATTGAGAATGCATTCATTCCTTTCATAAATAAGTCTTCACAATTAATGTATTAAATTGTAGTTATGTTGAATATATATTTTTTAAAATTCCATTTTTAGTTATTTGGAATTGCTTAATGTGCATTGGCGATGGATACTCATAGCTTTGAGAGTATTGTGAACTCATTCATATGCATTCTGGTTCGTATTTGTGACCACACAGCAAAACGTAAAGCATAAAACGGAACCTTTCTAATGAATTATCTTAATTTAGAGCCGGACAGAGGGTAGGATTGCAAGAATATGAAATATTAATGATATGTTTATCATTACTTTAATATCAGTATACTTACTGAATAAACGCCACCTAAATTAATTAAGGTTTTCTAACAACCTAAGCCTTCGTTTGCGAAGCAGTATAGTAATGTGACTTTATGAAGAGGTAGTGCTAATAATATGGTCTGAGGTGATACTAATCTGTTACTGGCTTGTATACTTGTGACCATATATAGCATGTTATATACAGTCTAACCCATTTACTAAAATGGAGATACTGATTTTAAACTGGATTCCATGTTCAAAGGGACTAAGTTTAACAATCTTTAAAAAGTCATTTGTTATGTTAAATATATTCACTTTCAAGTCAAAATAAGTTTTTAAAAACACAAAATAATTAGTCATGACTTGAAGTATTTTCTAAAGAATTTGAAAAAAAAGATTGCAATCTTGACGTTTTTTGTTTAAGCACCGTCGCTTCCGCAAGGTGAATGTGGTATATTTCGCAATAGTACATTGACCTTTATCAGTTGCAGCAGACACCTACATCCGCTATGCGAAAGAGGTAATAATTTAATTCATTTTTTTTTGTTAGTCCGAAAGATCATTCAATTAACAGTAAAACATCTGAATGTTCTTACTTCTCCTCATTCATTTATTTCCAAGGCGCAATTGCTGTTACTGCTAGTATTGGGTGCGAGTATGTACCTCCTCGATTGCGATTTACAGTATATGCCCTAAAGGTACCCTGTAATGGTTGTAAGTAGTCATCTTTTTTTTAGTTTGTGTTAACTTATGTATTGATTTCTAATGACATTTGTGAATACAGAAAATATAACAACGTACACTTATACATGCAGGACATCAAACACGGTAAATTTTTAAAACCACCAGCAGAGGGATCGCGTTTCTGCTTATGTGAAAATATGTTAACACTTAATTAATAAATTATCTACATTTTCAACAATATATATTGATATCAGTTAAAGTAAAGGTTTTATTTAAATGAACGCTGACACAAGCGAATTGCTTTTATCATATAGGTCGATTATAAAATAAGTCACAAGACAAATTATAGACGGTACACAAGCATTACTATAGATTTGTGATAATTAATCAAACAATATCTGTCACGTTGTACGGATTATCCAAATTTTAACATGTATATAACAGACCCTGAGACCAATAATTTCGCGAAGTCAATATGTATGAAGGTCAATTCAACTAACAATGCCAGTTAATTGACATGGCCACACAATTCGAAACTGACCATATTTTGGGTAGCCAGTTACACAATTAATGCGATCACATGTTTTACGGGTAAATGATGGAATTCTGTTTTCAGATCAAAGGAACATCAAGTGGTTGTCGTAATACACAACCTTACCAGTTAAAGCATTTCGCAACTAACACTCATCTTCATTTGTAATAGTATTATTATTATCATGATATTATTAATATTATTAGAATTATCAAGCTTTGCTAAGGTCACGGGAACTTTATCAGTCTAATATATACGTCTACAGATAATATTGCATCTATAATTATATCAAGCGATAAATTGTTCAAAAATAAAGTATGTACTAAATGAGACTGTACTCCAAGTAGACCAAAAATCTTACAAAGTTTGACCCAATGTTGGCGATAATTTTTTATATTAGCATTGTTGTCTCATTCGTGAGTGGTTCTTTCAAATATAAAGTACCAATTATATGTGTTTTTATTACAATACATCTTCGCATGACGGAAGGTGGGCTGGTGTTATGAATACGATGAAAAGGCTCTCATCCCAACGGTTTCCTTTAATGAAGTTTATGTTGACCTCCTGCATCTAGGTGTTACATTAGCGGTGTTCGAGCTCTGGCTATTCATTATGTATTGTGCCACTTCGTCAATGACATTCCAAGTATAGGCTCAGTATGTTATATTGTCTTTATTTCTGAGGGTCATGTATTGATTATAAGTTTATTCTCCTCAATGTAGATTGTGTTATCGTTTTAATGTCTTAGTCATGTGGTTAGAGATTGTTATAAGCCTTCTTTTGGCCAAGAAGTTGATTTCACCATGATATTTGTGCTTCATGGAAAAGCGGCGGCTAATACAGTTCCTGCAATGATAACTAGATTTAGACGTCTTCGGCAAAATATATTTTCAATCTTGGACTTGTGGAAATATGGACATTATAATTCCTTGATTTGGAGAGGGATATGAAAGTTCAACTACTCTTGAGAGGTGGAGATAGACGTGTCAGCTGTCGGAAACTTAACGCGTTAGAAACTTTATAGTAGTTTGATAGTGCATGGAATAGCTTTAAATGCTACCTCAAAGTTTGGATGGTAGGCGCATCCGTATAAAACTTACCCTTTAGCAATGGACTGGCCCCAAATTACCTAACCTTTTGTATAAATGTTTGAATCCAGAGGGTTAAGCTGTTCCAAAACAAACAGTTTAAGGCAACCTCTAATTGTTTTAAATTTTACCTGAAGAAACCGCTAACATCTTGTTTAATTGTTAGGACATAAGGACGCACAAACTTTGTCTCGCATTTGTAGTTAGCAAGCCAAATTAGGGTTTCAATATTATACCTTTCATATGTCCAATATATATATATATATATATATATATATATATATATATATATATATATATATATATATATATATATGATGTGAGTTGATTAATTGTAGAATTAAATAAATTGTAAAACATTAACATATAGTCTCCCTCTATGTTAATATTCATAAATGAAGTTTAAAATGGCATTATTGTTATAGTTGTCTAGCTTAATGTTAAGACGTGTCACAATATATTCTTTTATATGTATGCATTTGCGTATGAACAGAGTTACATTTAACAATATCAGCCTCATACTAATCGTATTCATCCTCAGTGACGGCTCCGTCTAGGGAGAAAATGCAAGAAGTAACCTTGGAGTATAGTCTGTCTTTGGGATTTCGGCATCGTCTGCTGTGACTGTGCAGGCCTATGGGCGAGTGCAGCCCATTTTCAAGTTGGTAGAGGCGTAC
This sequence comes from Unio delphinus, assembly GCA_029339505.1. NCBI lineage: Eukaryota > Metazoa > Mollusca > Bivalvia > Unionida > Unionidae > Unio > Unio delphinus. The sequence goes on along the minus strand of JAQISU010000152.1, from coordinate 1,961,788 downwards.
TGTGAATTCTGAGTTGTTGGGGATGCTGCCACACTCTTATTTATGTCATATTACTCTGCGCGCTGACATCTGTTTTTTAGAGGTTGGTGTTTATCACGCATCAGCGAAACGGTCTCCGAGTTTCTGGAGGGCATCCTCGTTGTGGGTCATTATACTGAACTATTCCCTTCATATCGGCATGGACAGAAATTATTACGTTGCGCAGTTTTGAGTCGCAGCCATTCTTCTTCAAGATATGCCCTTCCAGCTGGATAGGTCGAAAGTCTTGGCGATGTTGATGAACTTCATGTAGCGCGGCTGACTTTGCTCTGCGCATCTCTTTGAGTTTAAGTAGGGAGGAAATCATGTCTGTTCTCGACCTGCCTGCTCTGAAGTTGGAGTGGGATTCATCGTATAGAATGTCCAACTTCATGTACAGCCTGTTGAGGAGGATCCATGAGTACAATTTGTCAAAGATGCTCAGTAGCAAAAATCCTCTGTAACTGTCATTGTGGTAGCCCTTGGTTTTGTAAAGTGTCACAATTGTGGACGCGCCCATGTTATGGAGGACTGCTTCTTCCTACCAGCAGAGAAAGATTTGCTCATGCCGCTACAAAAGCAATGATGGTTTCACACTTTTTATAGATTCTGATGGAATGCTGTCACTACCTTTTAATTTATCGTTTGGAGGGAGTCTATGGCTGTGCTGAGCACATCTAGGGTTTGCACTTTGTTGAGCTCCCATATGCTGGGCAGGTTTTGTATTCTGCTAAGTGCCGTATTGGTGACTGATACCTCTTGGGAGTACAGCTCCGTGTAGAGCTCCATCCATCTGCCCGCCAGTTGCTCACATGTCGGTGATCCTCGTCCTTCAATGACTTAAGGGAGAACCCCTTAGTTGTATGACATAGGGCATTTTTGATGCCACTGTTCATGCGTTGGATGGTACCAGATTCATCACTGCGTTGGATTCCTTCACACGGTTGCTGCCAGTTCTCGTTCGCGTAATGTCTAGTGATGCAGTGGATGCTGCTTATGGCACTTCGTTTGGGCATGTTTACAAGCTATGCTTTTCTCCTCTATTATTGGTTACATGGTTGAAAGGTGTGCGTTAAACGCTTATGTGTGTGGCTGTATGTGCACCCTGCTGATTACGAGGGTTTGGCCGAAGTCACAGTCTGCACTGTGATATCTTCCGGTTGAGAGACCTGTTTTTATTTACACTTGATTAATGTGTTTATAACGCAAAACGGTCATGGAAGTCGTAGTTGAAACCCACACAATAGTTTCTGCGTGGTTTACTCCTGTAGACTTTACGTCTCCCGAAGATGTCCACAAGGCTGCTGGGCCATCAAGTAATGCATGGGAACTTCCTGGGCTTGACAGATGAGTTTCATTATCTTAGACGAATTACCCGACAAGGTAAACGAGATCCATCTGCCCATGTTTGGAATTTGTCTTCGATTAGACTGGCTGCCTACCAAGGTTAACGAGCCCGATCATCCCACCCAGTTATACCGCTGGGCACTCGGTCACGGCACATAACATGCTCCGTCAACAGAGTAAGCCCCGAAGCTATCTGCAAGTAAGATACAGCCCCTTCGATCCAGACAGTTTTGCTGTGGTGATCACTACGCAAGGAAAGGTGAGGATGTGAGAGACTCTTCACTTTCCCTTGCAATCGGGACGTTTGGCCCAGACATTGCACACCTCTGTATTACTCATTGACATGCACACACACACACACATATATATATATATATATATATATATATATATATATATATATATATATATATATATATATATATATACAACAAAGTGACACTTTTTTTCTATGTATGGATTTCATATCCTACAAATGCGTTCATTGGGATATTGTTTGCTGTTAAAGTTAATTTCTCAGTAAAATCATTTAAATATGTTTGTCATGAAAATAAAACTATAATAAAAAATCACCGGAACGTAATATTTCAGTTCCAATGAACTCATTGGTAGTTTCTTGCACGAAAATACAACGCTGTCTCATCTTCTTTATATAAACAATCTCTCTTATCAGAGACACTAATTCATAAAAAACTGCTACCTTATTCATATTTTAATCATATCTGTTTTTCACTATTTGTGCAAACTCTTGGTTGTTTGTAATTGCATTGTTTTTTAAAATATGAACATCTATGTCCACATAATGAACGGTTCTTCACAGTGGTTGCAAGTACCTTACATAGAACTGGTAGAGTATTTTTGTGCCTATTATGTTAACAACGTTAGTGACCCAGTTAAAAATAAATATTAAGATTAATCTCTTTTGTGTTGTAAAATGAGAACCGGGTGCGATTTTTCGGATTCATAACTGAACACTTTTGACGATGATATAAATACAATGTTTAATAATGACTGACTTGAATAAGCAAATAAATTGGATTATTATTATAATAACGTACAAAGATGCAAAGAAATTACTCTACAAAAGAGAAACTAAATGCGTGAATGACTCACATTAACGGAATAATGGAAAGTTGGATATAGTTCACTCAGCTAGCAAACAGTGTAGATTTTTACTCATTTAGTAAAATAAATTCACTCCTATTGAAATCGTGCAAAATGAAAGAGGATAGATATATCACTTATCTTTAAAGTCCCGAAAGATACAATGGGTTTTTCAAACCCCACAATTAGCATACTGATACAATATTACATGCAACAAGATACAACACCTTACTTCAGCTTCACGGCTGCTAGAGAAATTTTTTATACTACATACCTCTATCGCTGCAGATGTGACAATCCTTATAGTAGATCGCCGACTGACATGATTTTTATAATGTAAAGAGCTTTGCATGCGGTAAAGTATTTATACACAGGTATTGACTGTGCATCGAAGGCATTCGGTTCGTCTCAATAAAGGCATTTCGCACCTGCAACATAGAATGAGCCGAACTCACTATTTTGAAATAAGATACAATTACATTAAACACCCTCGGGTATCGTTGTGCGCCAAAACTAACACTCTAGTACACGAACTAAAGAAATAAATAAAAATGGTTTATACAATTCCGTGATATGTGTTTCGACGTATTATAACATAACCGAAAATAAATTATTATATCACTTAAAATCTTATACCTGTTCATAACAAATCTCGCTCCAGATAATTCTCATTGCATTTACAAGCCAGCAATATTAATGTTGACGATATTACCCTAGTAATTAAAAGCCAAGACAAACAAATTATTGGTATAGAGATCATCGAAATTTAACAATCGAAGGTATCCAAATTACATTTTGTAAAATACAACCATTTTATTATCGATGTGAATTGTAGTGTTATAACATGTGATAAAACTACTTTTATATATCCGTTCATTTGAACATTGTATCAATCTGTTGTTATTATATAATAAACTATGTCCACATGATGAACGTTCATTCACAACATTTTGAAAAACCTTAAGTAGAATTGGTCGATAAAAATGTTTAGCCAAATATGATAATAACTTTAGTGATAGATGTAAATTTATATATCAAGATTAAGCTGTTTTGTGTTTCAAATTATTATCACAAAACGAAAACAGAATTCTTAAGTTACTTAACAATATTGTTGTATGTTTATGATAATCATCGCTCCAGATAATTCTGATAGAATTTACTATGCAAGATTATTAATTTACACGATGGAGATCATCCTGATTTTACAATGCGAAGTGCAAATAAAACGTTCTTTTTCTACCATTTCGTTTAGGAATTTATATTTTACCACATGTAAACTACTACAACCTTACTATTATCATTGAGAATTGTAGTGTTATAACCATATGGCATATACGATCGATACACGATGGTAATTTGTGCTGATTAGAAAATCAGACGGGTTTGAATCTGTTGGCCTAATCGATAATATTACTGTTGTCGTAGATTCAGAGTAATGAAACAGGATTTCCTGAAGGAACAAACATCCCATTAATATACATAATTGTGTATATGTATATATAACAATATACATTAAAAATACATATATGACAACTTCCGGTGATATATACAAACATAACTGTATATATGCATATATAATTTCATATTCAAACATATTTCTATGCATATGCCCATTGCATGCTTGAGAATATATACCCATCATGGATGCATACATCAAATATCAAGAAAACCTAATATATAACACTATTCTTAATTAGGATCAATTAAGTCTGTCTTGCTGATTTATTTTATGAATTTTAAGTAAATAGATATTAATTTATTCTGAGTATATTTCTTTATCTTTACCTTTTGCAGTAGCCTCGACTACTATGAAAACAACACAGGCATAACGAAGAACTAATGGAACAAATGCAAGAATCATTACCTCATCTACATATGGAACATCAACTGTTGCAAAAGAAAGCACGAAACAGACAACGTTTGGATTAAACGAAGAACTTTCATCCGTATGTGTACCAGTAGGAAATTCACCTCATAAATCTGGTAAAATGCGATGTAAATTTATCTTGTAATTTTCCGGGCAGTTTTGAAACAAAAACGGTAATATTAATAGAGTTTCAATATCAAATAGATTTCATTAATAAATAAAGCTTTATCATCCATAGGTAGCTAGTCTTGTGGCATTACAAATATATGTCCCTTACTCTTTGTTATATTCAGTTTTGTAATCACTGAAGGTTGGATATTTACAATAAACATTACGCTTTTTGGCGGTAACGAAACTACTCAAAACATATATATATATATATATATATATATATATATATATATATATATATATATATATATATATATATATATATATATATATATATAATTAGAAAATATACGACATATTGATATCAGATATTTGACATAAATTGTCTTTTTGTAGCAAAATAAGACATGAATGATCTAATTTGTGAAAATTTACTTTTTCCGACACCTCAAGATGTTTTCTTTGCAATAAGCTCAGATCTTATGTAATGGGATTGTTTACTATTATAGTAAGATCGTTGCCATACATTTTTTAAAACACTGTTGTTTGCGTATGCACACGAATATGATCTGAGCAGTGGATAATACACAGATCCACACATTGTGTTCATAGTTCATTTGTAACTGAAGTTTAAAAACAGTTCACGGATGAATCTTAATAGTTACATGTTTCATACATGCAGACAAAGGGAACATCGGTCTCAAATATGTACGTGTATCTTATTTTAAAAGATTTCTGGCAACTTCCCCCAATATCTTTAATCTGTGTACAAGCATAGCACAACTTGATTCATGTTAGTAAAATTATTAATGTACGCATATGATTTAAGAAAGTAATACTTCCCGGATAGATTTACTTTCTCCGCAAAGTTAATTATTGCGTTTCTAATTGGTGTGCCAGTATTTCCAGAGAAACATATCTTGAAGTAAGCAAAAGAGAAAAAATATTCGCCACTAAAATCATTGTTAAGAAAACAATGAGTATTTCGTTTGTATTTGATTTTTAATTTGTAATATATAGCAAACGATATAACGATTAAAACTTTGGAGGAACATGTATCACAATCACAGAGAGAGAGAGAGAGAGAGAGAGAGAGAGAGAGAGAGAGAGAGAGAGAGAGAGAGAGAGAGAAAGAGAAAGTGAGTTGGAATGTTTTATTGCCCTCAATAATATATAAAATGATGAACATGCCAATATGAATTTAGACCAGTTGTTCAAATGTTTTGTTGTTTGTTGTTGTTTTTGGTTTTTTTGATCGGCAGTTTGAAACTGTGCGAAAGAATTTTCAAAATATTGTAAGGCAGTAAACTCAGTAGACTTATTTAAGGAAAGAGACAGCTGTGGTAGACTTCCATATTTCACTTAAGACGTTTGTTTTGCGTTATATTCAGTGATACTGATATTTTATGTACAAAAGTGTCTTCGAGTAAAGTTTGATAGTTTCGCTAAATTGTAAGTTTTATTTGCACAACATACATTAAGGGCAAACATTGGTTTGGTTTTTACATCGAGTCAAATAAATTACAAACAATTACAATGTGCTACAATAATTTAATTTCGGTTGCAATTTCAAATTACCAGAATATGAAATATATTTACCTCTCCAGACAACATCTAATTGTATAAACCGCATACTTAGCTTCCTACAATGCATTTCTAAAACATATGCTTCATATGATAGTGTGAATCGATTTAAACCTTCAAGGAGTATGAATATATGCAGATGTAGGGCTTTACAAATACCCCTACTTTCATGTATACCATTTATAATAACCAAATGTGTTAACAAAATGAAGAAACTTTGAGAATTCATGTTAACGGAGAGCATTAAAATGGTTACATAACCTTTTATGATAGGATAATTACCTGGATAAATTATCTACGTTCATTATTCAGATTCAATCACATTCTTTCGACATTTGTAAATACTATCCTAATATAAACTCGCATTATTTATGGTATCTAGGTGGTGCACTGTACATTTGACAGAAATCGGCATATCAAGGCCCATTAATTCATCTAGCAGAATGCCGGTCTCCAGGTATTGATAGCTAGAAGCCTTCCAAAACCAATCTCAATCGGTTGGCTCTGTATATTGCTGGGAATGGATTTCCGTGGCATATCATAGCACATATAGCTAAACAGCCATTATAAACCTACAAATGCATGCGATGTCGAGATGTCGAGATATAAATCCGATACACGTTTTATGTTTGTTTTGTTTATTTTGAAAATATTAAATATAATATTGGGTCTTAGACAAGATTAGTATATTGGTACATTTAAGTATCTAATTGCATAACTCTCTTAAACTAAAATGTTATTATTAATATGTGTTTTTGTAATGGTAATATTGTTGTTGCAAAATCTGTACAAAGTATCACATACGTAACAACAAATGCATACTGACCTTCCAGTGTATATGTAAAAATCAGTATTGTATTTGTGCAACAAAAGTCAGCCCTAAGGGTAAATTTACCGCTTCATATTCGAGCCATGTTCCTATTTATTTATTGCAGTATCTTGTTCTATTAAAATCGTTTCCTTCTTGCCAGTTAATATATTTTAATGACGAATAATACTTAAAAAATGTGTACAATTTGGCACAAGATTTCTGATATCGAACTTTTTGTAAAATAATTGTCTCACTTCGAATAATAAAAATAGTCATTCATTAATTTCAATAATATACATATACTCATACTGAGCATATTATTTTTATTAGTAGTAATAGTAGTAGTAGTATTAGTATTATTTTTATTATTATTCTTCTTCTTATTATTATTATTATTATTATTGTTATTATTATTATTATTATTATTATTATTATTTCAGTAACATTAGTAGTAGTATTTCATTATCCTTCCTATTATTATTATTATTATTAGTTGTAGTAGTAGTATTCAAACGACATGGGTTACTTTACTAATTGTAAAGACACCCCACCCCCTGAGTGTTATAAAGCGTTCAGCGTTACGGATTATTGCATTATCACCTCTGCTGAGTGTTTTGGAGACTAGGGTTCGGCCTATGATAGTTATGTGAGAAAGTTTATCGGTAGCTTTTCGTGGGTTGGTAGTTCCTTCTGTGGTTTTACCAGGTTCTTCCTTCATACTGGTCGCTATGTATAGACTATAATGTGCTCAGAAATGGCGTTGACCTCGTAATAAGAACAATACATAATTGTATACTATAGTTTACTATATTTGTATGCTGTCTTTCAATTATAATTTGCCAACATGTTATAGTAAAGTCCATTGAAAATTACTGGAATATGAGATATTATGTATTATACATATTACAGAATGTACATATTGCAGAAATAGGTGGTCTTTCAAGGACAGAACTCGGACTTGATGGAGCGAAGCTATTACATATGTCGTTTGTCTGTCTCCCTTGTCATAATATATGGTCAGTAGTAGTTCATATCCATGGAGTAAATACAAACAATGTTAAGTACTCCTGGCACTTTTCTACATGTATTTCAACTTTGTCTGAAATGTTGAATAAGGAGCCACAGAAACTTATATTCAGAACAGTACAAGGATTCAACGGGAGTATTCACATATTTCTCACCTGTTTCATCAAACAGCGTGCTGGTAATGCTGTGCGTTATGTATTTAATATGCTTAGCGATTGATATTTATGCATTTATTAAATACAAATTTGTTATTCTTATCTGATAACATATATTACAGAAAACGGGGTCTTAATTGGAGGCGTTGTTGGTGCTGGTGTTGTACTGACCATTATCATCATCATTGTTGTGGTATTCTTATTAAGAAGGTATGAAAAAGCTACATTTGTCGTAATTATTTACATGAAACATATAATAAGGAAAGATAGTAACCCTCATCAAATTTGTAAATTTTTGTAATATAATGATGCTGTCCGATAGTCATTTAGCTGTCTGGGGTATTTACCCATCTTCACACATATATATGTCCTCATTATTATTTCCAGCTATATGATTGTTAAATCTATTTCGAAGTTGTGGGGTTCAATTTTTAAGGTACAACCATTTGCAATATTCTTCTGTTTATATTGAATGAAGTCTGTATTTAGAATATAGTATCACAATAACTTCTTAGGTACGATTTTAAAATGGAACCAAATACTTGAAATAGCATTGCTAATGACACATGTAAAATACACTTTAAAATGAACAAGCATCGTCTGATATGATGTCCTGATGTGAAGACATGATGATACCTTGGGAAATGACATAAAGAACTTTGTTCTATAATATCGAGATTCATTAATTGAATGAAATTCAAAATATTATTAAATTAAAAAATGTTATTAAAGTATATTTTATTTAAAGATTTATCCTGTTAATTTAATTAAAAGGTTTCACTATTTTTATTTTTTAAAATGCAGTATGAACCGGAAATCACCCGTGCAAACGTTTGTAGAATCAATAATATTTCCGAATTTGACCGATTACTTCAATTTGAAATCGTGCTTAATATCCTGTTTTAACAACATTGTGCGCCTGATATTCTTTAAATGCATATGAATTTGTTTTGCATGCTACTTGTTTCTTTAGAAATCTTTCCAGTCATTTATTTTATTGGATATTTGTTCTTTTTTACTGTATACATTTGTTCATTATAAGCAGCAGAGAGGGTGAATCCTACAACGTTTTCAGACGAAATTTGATTGAAATCTTAAAACGAGCCGTCCTATAATCTCATTTTAACCAAAAAAAGGGCGAACCCTACAACGTTTTCAGACAAAAAATTGATTGAAATCTTAATGAGCCTTCCCTACGAAATCTCATTTTAACTAAAAAAAAATGAAAACGGAGACATTTACGATTTTTTAATTAATTTTGGTCGCAACTTGTTGTCATCCACCCTCTCTGCTGCTACAAGTTAATAATTCTTTTACGATTTTAAACGAATATTTGATCCAGTCCGATACGATATCGTGTCCGAGGATCATGTAGATTTATTGTTGCGAATCCGTGCGGAGTCGACTGAGCATGACTAAAGAAATCTCGAAATTGATTGAAGTCCATATCAGAACACCATGTCTGCCAAATATTTCGTAGCGTATGTGTATCAACGCCGTTGAATACAGAAAGAATATTGCAGTTATCTCGGATGACTTTTGGAACCTGAGTGTAGCGTTGAGTGACATATATCACGTCAGTGTTTTTGTGACGCCCACGGGAAAATATTCTAGCAGGATTCTTTTGTTTATCCAACATTATATCGTCGTATACGACTAAATTGTTAATATCTCCATCAATATCATCAATACTCGGTGCTTCATCGATATCGGTTATAAATTCAATGGCGTTCTCACCCTTAATTTCTGATGCATTCTCGTTAAAATCCTTTAGCACTTCATAACATCGTTGATCATCTACGCTAGGGGCAATTAAATACAACTTATCCCACTTCATCCATCTCATTATTAAATTGAGTAACAATTGCGTTTTACCGGATCCAGATGGCCCGATTATAATCATCCGGATAGAGTTTGGTAGCGCTGCATTATGCTTAATTGGTTCTCTTGTTTTAGTCGCTGAAAAATCAATTATATCCATATTTCTATACATAAATTATGGATCTATATTGTATGAAGTGTAAAACGCGTACTAGCACAAATGATGTGACGACGGTGACAACTAAAAATAACAGATCAGCACTTACTGGTAGATGTGCAACATGTGGTATTAAAAAGTTCAGATTTGTTTCTACAAAATCAAAGATTTTACAATCCGGAGATGTTTTTAAAAAAAACGAGGAGGTGATATCGCAGCCAAATTGGCAAAGCTCCCTGGAACCCCATGGGCAAAGTACCCCGGAGAAAAGCACCTTCCAGGATATTGCTACTGTGGACCGGGAACCAGACTTGATATCAGACTCAATGATCAAAATCAGTCCCGACCCGGTGAAGAACCAATAAACGCCATTGATAAGGCCTGTCACCTTCATGATGTTGCTTATAAAAGCAGCAATCTGCAACACAGGCATCTCGCGGATGTGAAATTAATTCATGCTTTAAATGCTATTCCTGATAAATCCTTCAAAGAAAAATTGGCTTCCTTTTTGATAAAATCGGCTATGAAAAGTAAATTGATGTTAGGTGCCGGTAATTAATAATATGGAATCAATTTATTATTCCCCAAGAGGATACTGGAGGGGTAAATCAGCGGTCCATAAACTCGCTAGCGCAGCAAAAGTGAAAAAAACCACTGTGGCTAATTGGTTATCCAAACAGGCACTATGGCAAATTTATCTACCACCGCCTAAACAAATTCAATTCTCGCATTTTGAGGTGACCGCTCCTAATGAAGTTCATCAGGCTGATATATTATTTCTGCCACATGATCGTGGTTACAAATACGCTTTAACCGTAGTTGATATTGCAAGTCGATACAAAGAAGCAGAACCGTTAAAAACAAAATCAGCCACTGAAGTCGCTTCTGCATTTGAAAGGATTTATCGACGAGGTCCTCTGCACTGGCCAAATCTATTGCAGGTTGATCCTGGCAAGGAATTTCAGGGTGCAGTGTTATCTACAATGAAACATCATAATGTCACCATACGACGAGGGCATACTGCGCTACATCGCGATCAGGCCATTGTAGAACGATTTAATCGGACGATTGCTGAGCGGTTATTTGGATATCAATACGCAAAAGAATTCATCCAAGAAAAAAGATCCCGTGAATGGGTTAAAAGATTACCATCTGTGATTACTGCACTGAATAACGAGATTACTAGAACAATCAACATGAAACCTATCAACGCGATTAAAAAGAAGTCAATACCTGAAAAACCACAAAAAGATTTCAAAGAACCAATTCTTGGTAGTAATGTCACTGTTAGGTACTTATACGAACCAGGAGAGCTTGAAGGGGGTAGAAAAAGGGCTACTGATCCTATTTGGAGTGTTACTGCACACAAGATATCTAGTATAACACGATCTACGGGTAGACCTCCAGTCTATAAACTGGATTCAACTGCCCCTCAACGAGGATTTACTCGACAACAACTACAGGTAATTCCCGAGGATACTCAATTGCCACCGCATGGTCTTAACTAGCACCGTTGCGTCTATTGCACTCAAGACAAGTCAACATCACATTGTTTCTGACATGACCGAGATTGTTATTTTTTCTGTCTACGGTGAATTGGCGAGGATCCTTATCCCAGTACTGCCAACGCATTATACAATTGCAACTCGCGCAGTGATTATTCTGTTGTTGTTTCAGCGTAATTATTAATTTAGCATCAATATCAAATTCTCGTTGGTTTTTTTTGTCCTGTTGTTTGTAACCGGAGAGTTTTTTATTAATGATGCTAACATCAATATCACTTATTGTTGTGTCATTATCATCGAAAACAACTCTTCGAAGTTGATTTATTTTTCGTACTCTGGATACTGCGAGATAGACTAAATTTGACCATTCGATGTGATTATCCACCATCCAAACAATTGTATCCGATATAGTCAATCCCTGTGAAGAGTGTATTGTTGCTGCGTATCCTAGCGTCCACGGGGATTTATTAGCACGCAATGCATTTTCGACGACGCTGATATCAACCAGCACAATATCATTTAATACGAGAATTCGTTTTTCACTCTGTCCTGGAATATCAACTTCAATGTTCTGTTTTCGTGTATCCGATGTCCGATAACAAAGGGGTACTGGAAGCGTTGAAAATTTTTCTTTATGCAATTCAAATAACTTCATCTGAGGTGTATCCCTGACTATTTTTATACTTGCAATGATCAAATCGTTTGGTCTCCATGTTTCCCAGAAATCATTCATTGGAGTTTCTGAAATCACTTCACGGGCTATTTCACACTGGATTCTATCCGGTTGTAGTCTAATTAGTTTCTTAAATTCTCGTAATCGTTCATCAAGTGATCTATAATCAGTGGTGATTTCTTCATAGTAGTCTACAAAACCCTTTAGCCATTCATGTGGAGATGCACCGACAAATGGTGGTGGTTGGCCGTGATCACCGCACATGACGACTTTTGTGTTTTTGTTTAACAACCACTCAAGAAATGTTTTTAATACATCTAATGACACTGTGCATATTTCATCCCAAATTATGATTTCAGGAATGAATTTATCACCCATACGCTCAGGAGTCCATTTGTCACCCTTCCATCGAAAGAAACTATGGGAAGTGCAAGCATTTACCCCTCGTTGTATCATCTCTCTGGCGAGTCTGTGAGTTGGTGTTAACACAATCATGTTAGAAACGCTAGCGTTTCCACGACGAAATAATTCAATTGCACGAGTGGTCTTTCCTGACCCACCACAACCGTTTAAATAAACTGTCTTGTATCTACATACTGGAGCAGATACCGGTGGTGCATTAGAAAGTTCTGATTGAATTTCAATACGGTTATATGAAAGATATTTATCATCCATGGCAACGTCTGCGGATTCACAATACTCATGTAGCATCTCCTTTTTAAATCGCCAACGCCCCCAATTTTCTTCGGGATCTGTGAATGCCGCTACAGCTGATTTGTACTTATTGTGTATATACATCGAATCAGTGGCCACTCTAACCGCGGTATTAGGAAATCTATTTATCATCGAAAATAGATTAATAGAAGCATAGGCTAGCATTGAACTTCTCAAATGTGTGTACTGGGAATTATATCCATCACAGTAGGTGACAACCGTACCTAATTTCTCACCATTGGATAGAAAAGCATCCTTACGGGATACAAGTTTTCCCTGTTTCATTAAATCCGCTACAATAAAATCGTATTCAGCGACGTCTATGATCAACCGCGAAGAATATTTTGCGTTGTCGTATCGTCCACCCTGAGTAAATTTACCGATTATTCTTTTTCCGAGATCTTTTGCTTGTTCTTTTCTAATTTCAAATAACTTCTTAGACCAATTCATGATTTGTTCTTCATTGAAATCTGGAAACTGTTTTCGTATTTCATCAATTATTCTATCTAGATCGGGTTGTGGTAGCCAAACTTCTTTCTGAGCTCGATAGCATATAATAGCCTCGGAAACAATCAACGATATTAGCATACCACAATTAATCATATATCTCAATAGCACTATTGGCATCCAGGCCTTTTCAGATAGGTGTTTACCGAGCCAAACATAACTACACGGATGTAACCCTGTAGCTAATTCGAATGATATCACACGAGCGAGTCCGGTTAAATCAAAATCAGGCAATGGTCCATTAATCGCAACACGAGTCATTTCATGCGTGGGGTGTCCAAATCGTTTGAAGTACTCAGCGCATTCCCCATATCCGAGAAACCTTCCGGGATAACACGCGGATATATCAATTGAAATCATACCATCACGATGATATTTCGTGTTCCACAGTCCTCCATGACCAAATTCGACGCAACTCAATTTAACATCCTCGAGAAAATCACTTCGTGTTGGACGCCATGAGTTTTTTCTCTTGCGAAGTGAGCTACCACTGATGGAATAGTAAAACTATCCGTGAGTAGTTTTTCATGGAAACTCTCCGGTGAAAAATCACTAGCGATTTTTCTCATTCTGTTATCTAATTCTTCAACGCGATATAATTCACCATTTGGTTTTACAAATTGATCAAATCCTATTTCGGGATCTTCATCACTTCTAAGTAACCACACTGACACAGGATCATCCTTACACAACGCATGAATAGCATCGAATAATCTCTCTTCATAGAAAACATCCCCGACGAACTCCTTAGGGATATATTTCACGGTTCGTTCTCGTGGAAATACTGTTACCGCAGGTGTCCACGCGTGTTTATTATGATCAATAATCTGTATTGGCGCTCCATTTTTGTTATATTTTGGTTCGTATAAAACCTCTCCGGTTATCGTCATAACGGTTATTGGGAATCGTAATGATGTTTCTAATTTAGCTAGATCAGAAATCTTTGCACCATGCTGTTTCACAGTCAGTTCCCATTCGGTTATTTTCCTACGTCGCAGATCAGTTAGTTTATTTCCTCGGGATGCATTTGTGAAGTGTTCTATTATTCGTTCTGCTACACAATTAAGCCCTGACGAATATTTCATAGGAGCTAGATTTGCGATATCGGGTTTATCATTTAACGGATATATCCCATAAACCATTGCTGTTACGGGATAAGATCTTTCGTAGTATGGCTTATCAATGCCGGTTAGAATCGCTGGTTTTGAATCTCTACTCACAATGACAGCTTTTTTATTCTTGAGGATTGGTTCAAATTTATCCTTAATAATCCATTTGCCATCGACTTCGATAATGAATTTGATTCGGAAAAAATGCCGTTTTTCCCCAACACGTGAAATTATCACTGCTGCTTTTTCATCATTCATGGTAGCATCAACAACACCATCAATTCGAAATGTTGACCAACAATAAGATGCTCCATCACGTTTGAATTCAGTAAAACAATCTTTGATTTTACTAATCATGGCTTTATCAAGAATTGTATTCTTTGGTGTATTAGAAGCTATATCAAGATTGAATTGAGCATCCTTCCAGGGTAATTTCTTGGACGTTTTTTTTGGTTTATCGAGATTAAATTTAGGATTGATTTTCAATAATCTCTTAAACTCTTTCATATTTCCGTCTCTTTGACGTTTTTTGGGTTTATCGAGATTAAATCTAGGATTGATTTTGTTACGTTTTTTTGGTTTATCGAGATTAAATTTAGGATTGATTTTCAATAATCTCTTAAACTCTTTCATGTTTCCGTCTATTGGGCGTTTTTTGGGTTTTTTGGGTCTATCGATATTAAATCTAGGATTGATTTTCAATAATCTCTTAAACTCCCTTATGTTTCCGTCTATTGGACGTTTTTTGGGTCTATCGATATTAAATCTAGGATTGATTTTCAATAATCTCTTAAACTCCCTCATGTTTCCGTCTATTGGACGTTTTTTGGGTCTATCGATATTAAATTTAGGATTGATTTTTAATAATCTCTTAAACTCCTTATCAGCATTTTTCGAAGGCATTCTCCTTAATTCCCTCATGCTATAATTAAAACAAGCATTTAAATGAAGAATTTATTTATATATAATGAATCACTGCAAGTGGCTTATGATTGGATCAGTAACCCCGTGTAACAAATCATGCATAAATGAGTTTTGTGGGTATCATATGCAAAGCTATCGTCGTGGAAGCCTTGGTCCGTTAACTTGTATTCTATGTGGAGTTGGTGTCAGGGGAAAATCTCAGTTGTGTCTAAATTGCGGTGGTAAGCGATACAGGGAGTTGAAGCGTTATTATGATAAAAGAATAAAAAATGGACAATCAATCAGAAATTTTGACCCTGACGCTGACAAAGTCAGTATTCTTGACGCTGACAAAGTCAGTATTCTTGACGCTGACAAAGTCAGTATTCTTGACGCTGACAAAGTCAGTATCAAGGATAAAATCATAAGAACTCCTCAAGACTACATCGAAAGATTTATCATTAAACCAAACGATGAATTAGACAAACAATAGTATAATATATAAATGAACCAAGAATTCAGACAACACCCTGTGATCACAAATTATGAAGCATCCAGTGATGGTGTTGTAAGAAACCGCAGACTGAAGAAACCAGTTGGGTGGGATAATGGTATGGGGTATTTGATGTTTACTGTTGGGGGAAGAAGAAATATCTCAATCATCGTTTCGTGTACGAGTGTTTTTATGGATTGATCGAGGATGATTTTGTTATTGATCATATCGATTCTAATCCGAAAAACAATTCTTTATCAAATCTGCAGGCTGTTACTCAAAGTGAGAATACCAAACGAGGAGAGACTGGAAAATGCTCAAAAAAAGCGAGACCAGTAAAATCTTTGAATACGATAACTAACGAAGAAAAAATATTTCAATAAATGAATGAAGCCAGTAGGCACTTCGATATTTGTATATCCTCAGTACGATTCGTTGCAGAGGGAATAACCAAAACGGCGATTTCAAAAAAGACAGGACAGAAAATTCGATTTAGTTATGTCTAATGCGTCATATTTTTCATTTAGAAATATATCATTATTATAGAACAATGAATTCTGAAAACATGAATAGCATTTTATCCGAGATTTTAAAATTGAAAAGTTGGGATATTGAACTATCAGATGGGTTAAATCCTGATCAAATCATGTCTGATTTTCAGGATATTGAATACGGAGTTAGCACTAACAAGTATATGCTACCAAAGAAGTATGCGCTCATCAAAAGAATTCAGAATTCTATTAAGGACTCTCTCGCATTTTCCAGTGACGTAAGTGTGTTCGCTCCGTTATATACTATCGTAGAACGAATACGAAAAGAATTAGGTAACGAATACGAATTGAAAAAGGAGGTTAATTCTAAAATTAGAAACCTACGGGCGTTAATTCAAGAAAATGAACAATTTTGATTGCCCGACCATTTATCATTATTTGATTGTGACCGTCCCTCATAGAGATTTTAATTTTTTTAGCATTTTTTGATTGATAATGTCAAAATCAGTGAATAAAAACTTGATGGGCCGTTAATGGAGGATCAAAATAGAATGGCGAAAGTGATAGTATCATATTTTTATATACAATTTGGACACTTTCGCCATCGATGGTAACGCTGTTAAAACACTTCCACGGTGACTTTGTCACTGGTGTTAGGTCGGATTGAAAACGTGTTTTGCAATTGAAAAATTGTTTTTGATTTCAAATAATGGTCAATGAAGCATTAACAACCCGATTGGCTCGTGAACGACTGGATGCAATCAGGAGATTTGTACCAATTCGTGACTCTGTACGGAATAAACTGCAACAACGACAGAGTCTTCAGACTGATTTTGCTGCGGGATCTGAAGAATTGTTTAAACCAGTAACAACAGCAACGAAGGGGATAGAGCGTGCTATACTGGGAGATGTTCCCGAGACGGGAAAATCTGTTATTGGTGAACTCGAAAAAATAGCAGCGAAAACTGAACAAACAGAACAAATAGAATCAAAAAGAACAGTTGATGACTTACGCGTGAGATTTACCGATACCGGGTTAGCAGCAATTGATTAGACTAAACTAGCAGATATTCCTGCGCTTGTTGTTACGACTTATGAAAACAGAAAAAAAATGTTGAAACCAGAACATCATAAATATGTTAGAAATATAACTCACTGGGCTGATATATTCTATAAGATCAAAACTGAAAAAAGTCAAATTAAGACAGATAGTCCATCATACAATGGATATATCAATGCGGTGGGTAACGTGTTTAAACGATTTGAAGAACAAAAACAAAAACAAAAACCACCAAAATTGCAAAGGCGGCGACAGCAACCTGCAAAGAAACTACCCTACTCTCCTAAAAAACAACAACTACCACCTGATGATGATGATCCTCTTGATTATTTACAATCCATGGATGAAGAAGAAAAAATGGATGAAGCAACTGGTTATAGCGGAAGTGGATTGCAAGATTCCAGTGTTTCATGTCCTGGTAGTGTTCTCAGTGATATATCACGGTTAGAGGTTCTTATCGGAGGGAAACGAGCTGGAAATAAATCACCGGAAATAATTAATGAAGCAGCTGATATCTGTAGACGATTATTTCAGGGTGGTATCATGGATATCAGCACATATCGAGATTTCATTGGCGAGTTAGTGGAAAGTGGGTATCATAGTGACTGAATTGAAAAGTCAATTGAAAAATTGTTTCTGATTTCAAATAATGATCATACACTACAATCATGATAAACCAACCTCCGTCTACGTAGTTAATTCACGGTTTCCGGTTTATAGAGCATACTACGGAGATGGTTTAGGTAATACCATTGCAGGGTTATTTGCGAGAATGGCTCCAAAAGTGATGCCGTTGGCTAAACAACTAGGAATGAAAGCAATTGATGTTATTCGTGATAAGGGTATTGGTGCTGTTGGAGATCTTGCTGGAAAAGCGTTTTCAACTGCGAAGAATAAATTAACATCATTAGTGAAATCACGGATGAAATCCAAAGGATTTTCAAAACCGTTACCCTCTATAGCGGAAATGCCTGCAAGTGTTAGTAGAATTATAAATAACGCAGTAGATGAAAAATTAGCGTCGATGGTTTTAACCCCCGACCAAAGCAATATTGCAAACATGATAGCAGGAAGTGGCTTTAAAAAAACACGACGATGAAAATGGAAAATCGCGATTTAGACTCTGATAAATAGAATAAAATGTTCAAACAGTCACGTGATCCAGCATTTGATATAGACGCCCCAGTTGGCAAGGATGATTCTGTTCGCGATTATCAATATTACGCCTATCATGCCATAGACTCAAATAGTCGAGCAAGAATTGATCTTCAAGTCCATGATACCAGTAAATACTTTTTGCCCTGTGAAGCGTTTATCGAAATCGAAGGAGAACTTGTAACAGCTGATGATACTCCTGCTGTACCAGCACCGTATCCAGCTGGTACTCAAGTCGGTTTTGTCAATAATGGTATCATGGCGCTATTTGAGAGTGCTAGATATCTCATTGATGTAAAAGAAATTGAGTCGATAGATCGCGATGTTGATGTGGCTACAACTATAATCGGGTTAGCGAGATATTCTGATGATTATACAAGATCAGCAGGACCCTCTATGATGTTTGCAAAAGATGTTACAAATAACGCTGGAGGAAATCAATTTGTTGTAAGACGACCAAAAAAACGTGATAATAGTGATGCTGATGTCGAGAATATGATTATAAACAACGATGTTAATTTCAATCTAGGAGCTGCAACACGTATTTCAATGTTGCAAGGAGCGCGTAAATCATTTTCATGCGCGATTCCACTGCATCATATATTTGGATTCTGTAGAAACGTCCGAAAATTTATTTATGGAGCGAAGCATACAGTATCGCTTGTACGAAAGAGTGATGATAACGACGCAATCTGGAGGATTCCAGCAGATGCTGCAAATCCAAATGCTGATGCCGGTAAAGTCAATTTAACAAAAATATCATTGTGGATGCCAGTGTTGACTCCAGCAATCACCGCAGAAGAACGATTACTATCATTTATGGACCAAGGAGGAAAGTCATTACTAAGTTGGTTATCAGTGAGTACAGATGTGAAGCAATCAAATATCAACGGGTTATTCACTTGGAACCTAGCATCAAAACAAGGTGTTGCTGCGCCACGTCATATATTCGTTGCGTTACAGGATAACACACGAGTTGGCAATCAACTCTCCAGCCATATGATATTTGATCAATTAGGTGTGAAAGACGTCTCACTGAGAATAAACGGCCAACAGGAACCATCCGAGGATATACAACTTAATTACACAGAAAATCATATTGCACGAGTTTATCATCGTCTGTTGTCATTTATGGCACGCGATCAAAATGTGGATACTGGTTTGCAAATATCACGATATGATTTTAAAAATCTGTATCCGATCTATTACTTCTCACTGGAACAACTCGATTTGATGAGACAATCTGTTGTTGATATACATTTTAGAGCTAATGTGACTCGTGGTGCTATTGCTGATTATAGAGCGGTTGCTGTCATTCTCAGCGACAAATCAATGCTACTTGAAGGTGTTGGTGGAAGAATGAAAGTGGTAGATGCACCAGTGGAAAACATGTAAACGATTTAGAATCAATCAATTATGTATAACATGTCATATAGTGCTATTAGTGTTGCGTTAACTCCCGGTCAAATCAAAAAATTGCAATCAGAATCGGCTTAAAAATGTGGAACCACAATCACGTTGAAACCCAACCAAATGACTGGTGGTGCAAATAAACTATCGCTGACAACTCGTCAGGTGAAACATTTCAATGATGCACTAGTAGCAAAAAAGGGTGTTCAGATTACTCTCTCTGCGGCTGCTATCAAAAATATGATTAAAACAGGCGGTATATTTCCGTTGTTAGCTGCGATTCCAGCATTGATTGCAGCAGCAGCCCCAGCAGGAATGGCACTAAAGAAAGCAACTGGGAAAGGATATAAAAAACGGAAAGGGTCTAAGACTACCAGGAACCCCGTATTCGTGGTACAGCGGAAAGGGTCTAAGACTACCAGGAACGATTTATTAATTGAGGAACCTATGGTTCTCAAATCTTCGATGGTTCCCATGTCCAATTTTGATTTATTCGATGCTGCTAAAAAACTCGCGATTAAAAACTTCAGAGGTGTCTTTATGAAAGATCAATTACCACATCAACCAAACAACACTGAAACCGGAATCATTAATTTAGATAACAGCACCGGACCTGGAACTCACTGGGTTGCATACGCTATTGATCCACGTGGGATTGTTTATTTCGATTCATATGGATTAGCCCCACCAAAAGAGTTTATGCGTTATATAAAAACCCTTCCAATGAAGACTTGGTATTCTACGCTACCTACACAACAAATGAATGACCCACCAATATGTGGCAGCGAAGTATTAAATGTCCTTGACGCTATTTCTAACTCCTTGAGTAACCCAAGCGGAAAACCACCACATGTTGTCGTTAATGAATACACTAGTAATCGCTGGAAATCGAAACGATTTTAGAGAGAGAAAGAGTTTTACAATAACATGATTGATATTTGGGGGAGATCTTTGAAACCCAAACCCGATGGCACTGCACCACCTGATTATGTCAAGGATGTAAAAAAAACTAATCAAAGATGAAATCGCTGAGACGTTGAACTTAACAAATGTTGATCCTAATGAAATAGTTGTATTTCAAGACAAACAGGGTAAATTGAAATCCAGTGATATGTCGTTGGATGACATTTTAGTTAAATAACGAAACGCAATCGAGAATACTATCGCGCTATTTTCCGATCAGGGTAAATTGAAAACTAGTGATGTCTCTCTGGATGATATTTTAGTTAAACAAGAAAACGCAATCGAGGATACTATCGCGTTATTTTCCGATCAGGGTAAACTCAAACCGGGTGTACTCGTTTCGACGATTACAGATCGATTAAAAACTCTCAACGATGAGTTAAACAATTCTGTGTTTGTACTAACAACACTTGAATCTAGAATTGAAGAAAACGGAAAACAGTTTATATCATTTCGTAGAAATATCATTGATAAATTTATTGGAACCCCGTTAGATAAAATTGAAATAAAACTCCCTGATATTAAAAAATCCATCGATGAGACGAAAAACTTCATCGAAGCCATCAAAGGTGATTTTTCGAGGATGATAACAATCATTGAAAAAACAAAAATTCCTCATGAGAAAACCAACAACGTAGTATATACAATCCAACACGGATCATTTGCGTGGACACCTACAAACAACAAATTAGATATCACTGCAACCGTTAAGGGTATTTATCGATTAACACTAGTAACACCATTAACTCAATTTAATATATCATCGTCGAGTTCATAAGGGGTCAATAATACGATTTCAACGATCATCGACAAGGATACAACTGAAAAGTTCACTATAACAGCTACTGATAAAATTTGATTAGGGTTTCAGCAACCTGGTATGTGGAATTCGTAGCGGATTTAAGTAAATAACTAAATTGAAAGGAAAATCGTTCGGATTTCACAATTGAAAACGCTAGCTTTTTTAAAATAACAATGATTTCATCAACGCAATGTCGCTATGATCAGGTCAGAGAATTTCAAAATAGACTCAAAACCCTCACTGAGGAGTATCAAATAAAAATAAAAAAATACCGACGAAGAATCACCGCAATTGATATTACTATGTACTCGGTGTCAAGCGTTCTCACTGGCGCCGGAATAATACTTGCATCGGTTACAATGATTGCCCCGGTCGTAGTTCCAATTTGCATTTCTGCGGTGGCTACAATCGGGGGTATATTAACCGGGATAACAAAAAAGATATCATCATGCAGCCAGAGTAAACTGCAGAATTACTTACTTCAATTTCATATTGCATCAACCGCATACTCGCAATTATCATTGATGATATCGTCGTCACTCGATAATACGATTATATCAGATAGTGAATTCTCAGCGATGGTCAGTATTTTTGATTCAGCGATATCAAAATTAGAGCAACAACATGAATATAATAACAATGACAACACCGATGGAATTAGAAAACACGAACCCAAAAACAAACCCAAAAACCAAAATGATCTCAATAATCTCAACCATACCAGATTGTGAGTTCTCAGTGATGGTCAGTATTTATGATACCTCGATACCAAAATTAGAAATAAATCATGAGTATAATAACAATGACAACACCGCAGGAATTACTTCAACAAATAGTGGAGAACACGAACCCAGTACAAACAAGCATGATATCAATAACATCAACGAATCCAGAATTCAGTGTGAATTTCCCCTCTCCGGTCCCAGTGAAGGAGATAGCGCTAGCAAAACTACGAGTGTATCACAGTTGGCCTAATCTCAGATCAAAATCATTTGGTGGTCAACAACCCAATAATTCTTTAGTGTTTGCAAATAAGAATAAACCCGACGGAACCCCAGACTGGAAAGTTGTTTCGATACCAACAGGGTCATACCAAATCGAACAAATCAATGATGAATTCGCGCGTAGAATAAAATCGATTACTGGAGTAGAGTCAAAAATCGCTATAACAGTTCATGAACCGACGCTATCATCCGCAATTGAGATAAGCACAGAAGGATACGTCGTAGATATCTATCAGAGTTCTATTAGAACCGTACTAGGATGGCCTGAATTACCACCAGGGGGAAAAACCGTTGATTTACCAGAACCACAAAAAACTGATTATATCACCGACAGAATAAAACCTAAAAATCCAATAAGGAGTTATAAAAAATACAACATATTTATAGAGTTTTTTGGGTTAGCATACGAACCTAGGGCGGAAGGTGGACCATTGCAGGGATATAATTTTGTTAACGAACCTGAAATCATTTAAAATTTCACAGCAATGAATAACGATTTATCGCTGTTGTTAATACCCCTTAAATCCGGCTCTCTCAGCCGAGATGAATTTATCAACGCTGTAGAAGCATGCAATAAAATTATCGACGATATGGAAACATTTAATTCACAAATCATTCAAGTAATACTCGATGATAAAAACCCCACATCGAGAACAGGATTTGCAAATCAATATAAAATCCGCGTTGAAGATATCCCAACATTTAAACTACCGGGATATAACGTACCAGAACTAAAAAAACTTCTCAGTGACACCATCGATATTGGTTTTAAATAATTCATGATGCATGGAAAAAAACAGCATCACCGGAAAGAAAAATCCTCAAACATAATAATGACCCAGACGGTGGCGGCAGGCATATCGCTCCGTTCAACGTGAATATATCCTCAGTGATTGCGCTCAATTTAGTATGTGATGTTATCGAAGGAAGCTATCAGATTAATCTCGAACGATCAAATCAAGCTCAGCAAGGATATATTCTTTATTCGTTTGCACCAACAGCTCCTCCAGGATTCCTAATTATTGAAAACCCAATTAATCCTGTCTACATGCGATGCCATAATAATTCATTAACCAGAATTAATTTCAAACTCACCGACCAGTCAAATAATCTGATTGATTTACAAGAAGAGGTGTTAGCGATTAGTTTGTTTGTGAAATCATAAAGACTGGATCAAATCATTTATTATTTTTTGTTAACCCAGAACTGAAAGTTCTAGCAGCAGAGAGGGTGGATGACAACAAGTTGCGACCAAAATTAATTAAAAAATCGTAAAAGTCTCCGTTTTCATTTTTTTAGTTAAAATGAGATTTCGTAGGGAAGGCTCATTAAGATTTCAATCAATTTTTTGTCTAAAAACGTTGTTGGGTTCATTTTTTTGGTTAAAATGAGATCGTAGGAAGGCTCGTTTTAAGATTTCAATCAAAAAATTGATTGAAAAATCGTAAAATCTCCGTTTTCATTTTTTTTAGTTAAAATTAGATTTCGTAGGAAGGCTCGTTTTAAGATTTCAATCAAAATTTTGTCTGAAAACGTTCTAGGGTTCGCCCTTTTTTTGGTTAAAATGAGATTATAGGACGGCTCGTTCTAAGATTTCAATCAAATTTTGTCTGAAAACGTTGTAGGATTCACCCTCTCTGCTGCTTTATAACATCTATCTTCCAAATGTACTTGCAAATATATTGTAGTACTTGTAAGACAATTGTCCGAACAGTTTTCAGAAGAAGGTTGTTTTATTTCCAGGTCAAAACAAAACCCGAACAAAAACTTGAATCCACAAGGCGCTGTCAACCACGATAATGTGTTGAAAGCTAAAATTCACGTGAATAATGCATATGATGACGTAAATGGAGAAGTTACATATTCTGATAAACATACATCGATTCAGATACAACACTTGGAGAGAGAATCAATAACATATGCAACCCCATCTAATGTTGAAGGATATTCTGAGATCATACGAGACAAGAATAGTGGCATTATAACCAGTGGGGAACAGATGATGACTGTTCTGTATAGTAAGGTACAAAAAGACCAACTGCAGGACAGAACTTACATAATATGAATCAAAGTACGGTTGCTAATGACGAGTATGTCAAAATCAACTTCGACAAATCCTATACCCAAAAAGCTGAACATCTTGGAGACGTTTACGATCAAACCAATGTTAACTGTGAGCACCGAGAAGAGTATTTTGAAAATGTTTATAATAAAGCGGAATTCTACCCTAAGCGTCAAAACATAGATGCTGGGGACGTTTATGACAAAGCTAACTTCCATGGCGGACAGCAAGACAAGCGTAGCGAAAATGCGCATAGTGATGACAAAAATGCGTCCCTTGACCAGATTGGCGAAAATATCTATGACAAAGCAGATTGTCATCGTAGGCTGCAAGATGAGAGTAGCGGATATCTATAAAATAAAATCACACTTCAACCGTGATCATCGAGTAGAGAACGCTGGAAATAAGAATGATCAAGCTTTATGATATCAGTCAGCATAGGGTGTAAAGGTTTCTGCCACAGTCACGTCTAAGATTATATTGATGGATTTTATATGTATATGCTAACGTACCAACCTCGTGGAAGCAGAAACTTGATAGACGTCAATGTGACATAGTTTCTCCCAAATCAGAATAAAACATGTCGTTGGAAGTTTGGGTCTTGCAGAAAGAATGGTTATTTATGACCATTACATTGTGCAAAAATATTTTTTCCTCCAGTGAGTTTCAGGTATTCTCTTGCAATATTTGGTTGCGTAAATATTTATATCTCCCGCCGTAATATATTCCTAAATCACTAACATCAAATGATTTGTTGTAGCTTAAAATTGACCCTGAACTTAATTCGTATTGAAATACTAGTTGTAACTCGTTGTTTATATGTCTCATTATTTACTTCATTCTTGTTTCTCATTCCACTGTTTCATTTAATAGATTGATATAAATCTACTTTAGACATCCACATTTGTGAGAGAAAGAGAGCGAGAGACAACATCCCAGTGTTATACGAAAGACTAAAAACTAGAAGCAAATGAATCCTTTGGATTCCATCTTGCGTAACCTATTATTATTCAGCTTCTGTATTTTTAACGATATATTCATATTCTCTTTTATATTCAAAATTAAACGCTATGTATATCCGCATGTATAATGTTAATATTACATCGTCGATAATAGTTGTATTTCCTTATTTTTTAAAATTCGTTTTTGGCGGTTGTGTGCTCGCCAGTATTTGGGCATGTCCCTGCATGCATGTTTATAACCTATTATGTATCAACCATATAATAATGCATATTTAACCACACCTGAAGTGTTGCTGACTTTCCTCTTTAATTGTTCATCTAACTATAATATAAAGCTGGTGTACGTCTTTTCAAGGTTTGGTTCTACGTTTACATGCGTACATACATACACCATTACAAAGTCAACATGAAATTAAATGTCATATAACCTGGTTTACTTGAAGTAGAAGGTTTTGGGAATTACAACTAAAATTCCAAGTATAGAACTGCTATGGTTAAGATGTGCATAACAGACTATATATACATTCCAAACCATTATAAATACAAAGTAGAATACAACTGCAATAATATGGAACAATGTTCTTAACATCGAAATCTATAAATATGTTTTCTGATTATATCTATGAAACACCGAATATATGGTAACTTAATAGATAAATCGTCTGCATTACAAAATTGTATACGTTTTATGTCTGATTTGGACTTTTAACATCGCTTTAACAATTTTGCCGTCAGATCACTACGATGTCTGCAGAGAGACATATTCTAGTGATGTTAAGCACTGGTGCTGCATGCCTCAAAAACCTAGCATGATGTCCCATCCAGTCACATTATCCTGACATCAGATCAACCATTCCTAACACTAACCTCCTAATACTGCGCGCCAAGTGGCGAGGCATCTGTTGTTTCCATTTGTATTATTCGTTTTGTTATGACTCAGATCGGGATCGAACCCGCGATTTATAGCATAAGAGAGGGATGGTCTAACCACTGGGCCACCGGAGTGGTTTCATTTACAACGAAAGGAAAATAATTAAGTAATTCTGAGTATTAAATGAAATAATATCGGTAAGTATGGTATTCAGGTGATGGTATGGCACACTGAGTCATATATTTGTATTGACGTTTTTAACTGTTTTTTAGTTATTCAACCCATTCTGGAGATTACTTTGATATAATATACAAATCCATTCCCTGTTTACTCTGTGAATTTATAAAACAGAGCTGCATATGTTGATCAAGTGCCTCAAGAGCTATATTGCTTCTCCTTTTTTTGCATTCTGTATCACTAATTATCTCCGTCATACAATTAAATAAACATATTTATGTCTGAACAAATATCATCATAAAGAACGTTTTGACAAATTATTCCATGTACAGAGCATGCTTTTACATTGGATGATTAAACATTAAACAAACGTCTCTGACGTTTAGAACGTTTGTTGCTCTTTCTTTACACAGTATAAACGATCGCTGTTATTATTGTACAAAGTTAATATGCAATGCAATTTGATAGAGAAAACGATTATGAAATAGGCATAATTGTCTTTTCTTTTCGGGGTAATTATGGCGGTGATAAAAGTACATCAGCGAACGAGTTAAAAGGAGCATAGGTGTCAAATATAATCCGTTTTTCGTGCGAAAGCTCTTATTCAATGACCAAAAAGTAAAGGTATGTTGGAGTGCAACTGGAACACACATAGCAAACTGTCTGCAGAACAAAAACAGTTTAGTACATTTGCGGACAAGTCAAAAACTCTTGAATGTCGATTCAATGAATGCAGAGCTTACGATGAAGGAGGACTGGTCAAATAATGAAAATAAATTATGAATAGGTTTTAAATAAGAATAGAGTGATTTGTGGGGAAGCCAGCAGCTGTAGAACAATTGCAATTACGAATATCTAAATTTTAACTACTAGATAATAAATGCAAATCGATATGAGTACCAATCAAGGTTGACCGTGGAAAGGGATCAAGACACTTACACCTGTCTGTTGATTTCCCAGAAATATGATACTACATTTTAACTATTTTAATACTTTGATTTGGAACACTTGGAACTGTTTAAGCAGTATATTGCTCACGTGTCCTTTAATCTATATGATAATACGACTGATGTTATTTACAGGTTAATGTATGTGCCACTCTCCCAGTTCATTTTGGTACTATGAAAGTTTCCGATGCGACTGCGTAGTTGTTGTAATTAGTGATTAATTTAAAATAACGTTATATCAGAACCTTAAGGTTATTTTTAGGTAGATATGCTTGCAAATGTATATAGTGTAACAAAAATGCTGGCTTGTATTGGCTAAACTCAAACATAACAAAACTGAGGCGGCTAATCAAAGGAATACGTCAGTAACATTTACATGTACATTATCGAGGTCAGATGTGGAGCAAATATCAATGAATGTCAGAAGATTTCCAAATTTATTGAGGCCATTCTAGCACGAATTCGGCAATGGTTCCCATGTTTGGAAAACTAACTACATTAGAAGCCATCTACATAATATATATGCTGACTCTGGGAAAGGAGGCGGGACCTCTAAGGAATGCATATCATATTAACGAAAATATGAAAGGTCTGCTTCTAACAACAATCTTGAGAGCAGAATAGGTGTTTGGTTGTGAAATCGCCATTAGCAAATTTTGATTATCTCACTATGAATATATCCGTCAATTATATCCTAGAATTCCTTCATGGTGGCTTAACTTACATCAATGGTCCCCCGCGCATGGAAACCGTCATCTTTACCGATTCGACAGCAGTACCTCGAACTCACGAGGTCACATACTTGATAATTGTCGGTTTCTTGAATATGTTGGCTGGTATGGACTAGGGCTGTAACATGAAGTTGTTGATTATTTAAACAGATTCTAAATGATCTGGAGTCGTCGCTTCTGGACGAATTTGTCTACTGTTCTTTGCTCTTTTATTGAACGCAATCCGAATAAAGTGCAAAATACCTGGATATGTTGTCGTAGTGTAGGTATTCGCGAGACGTCTGACCAAGAATGTCATTGTTTTTTTCTTTGCATTGTGACTAAGAGTCGACACTTCAAATAAATACGAAATGTTCATTATCATTTACGGTTGCGCACGCCTAATGTCCCGAAGAAGACTGGATTATTTAACCAGGTTCGCAAACAAAGCAAATTCAACAGACTTGAGAAACCAGGTGTTTAGTCGCCTCAAATAAGATGTGATTTTTCAAGTTCGAACTTGAAACTGGACATATTAACGCTGTTCTTCTGCGGCCTGGAGTAGCCGATGCACAATAGGACATTAAGAAGGGCAGAAACAAAACAGGTAATTGATTTGCATGTTTTATCATGATATAAATCGTTCTTTGCTGTGAATATTCTTCCAGTTTATATGTATCATATTTCCGCAAATTCAACGTAATATCAATCTTCGTTTTGTCTACAATGGAAATGCTCAGATCAAACTCTACATAGCTTTACCGTCCCATTTTGGGATTAAATGTGCGGACGCTTTTATTACATGGACCTATGTGAATGGTCAAAACGCAAATGCTTCTAATGCATGCTACAATTACAATCAAGTTTAAAACGTCATAGTTTTCTGTAAAGGATAAGTCAGTCTCAAACCGCCAGTATCGATCTATTCTTATTGATTGCTACTATTATCTTAAGAAGGACCATGTGATTACATCAAATTTAGATTTACATCTAGCAATGCATTTTTATGAGTGCTCACATTTAAAGTTATCAAATGCAGCAGAAAAATGCAGGCGAAAGTAGCATAGGTGTACTTTTCATGATAGTTTTAGCAATTACTGTTCTAATTTACATTTAATATGGCTTCACTGACACAGGTGCTTGCATGGTATTACGGCTTATACGTGCATCTATTTCACTCATCCTGGCACCAGTAAAATGTGAGTGTTGCTGTATTGCCCTACGTTTCTTCCTAAAACGCTATTAAAAGTGTTATGTAAATAGACCAACTATAGAAGATATAAGAGTAAATAAATGTTTATTTTGTTCGTAGAACAGAACTTTATATTGGTCTCAATTGTCAGCCTGTACAAAGAGAGGACTACATACTTAATCTTAATTTCATGAAGAGAATAGGACATCACTAATTTGGTGTCATGCATTTCTACCAGAAATAACTCTTAGTGTATTTATATAATGTCAGAATATTACTTCAAGAGTAGCTTATACATTCAATGGTATAATTGTTAAATCTTATCTGCCTGTTTTGGTCTCGTATATTTTTAGAATTCTAGTTGCACATAAGTACACTTTTATGCACAACCTAGACATTTGAAAAACTTAGATCATTTCCCAGTGAAAGTAGCTAAATTTAATCATTGTGCACAACTATTGTTATTCACTTCTTATGGTAATTTTCTGCTAGCCAACCGTCAAGGTTCGTTTCTGTGTTTTATTAGACATTTTCTCTTCCAGTTATAAATCAGACAGCTCATAATACAATTCCTAGATGATTTACTAACTTATTTCATTTCGTTCTTACTTTGAAAACGAAACCTGAAACATGATATAAATTATATCGTATATTACATGTACACATATCCATGAAAGTGCATACAAAAATACTTTCATTACATTATATAGTTACATTTAAAACTAACCAAGCGTAATCATTAATATGAAATATATTCAACCTGAATAATTACATTTAATATGCATTTATATTGTGCTTTTATTACATGTAATCTTTTTTCGGGCCAAGTTTTTAGCATTTGGACCAGGTGCTCGCGACTTTTATCATCAAACAACATTACTATTTCTTGTATTTGAACGTAAAGTCATACTTTTTGTTTAAAAAATAGTCTTTTGTTTCTACTTTTTCTTTCAAAAACTTTCTTCCAAATTTTTGACCAAGTTGTTGATAGCACCTCTTGTTGCTGTTATAAAAAGTCACCACCGTGTCCATACGAATTGCTATTTTAATATGGGTTCAAAGTGATTGCTGTTCTACATACTAGTTATAAATGGTATAGTTTATTAAGATCCTCTTAAAATATAGAAAACGTTTGTCATTCAGTAATTTCTGATGTAACGTCCGTCGGCACTTGCGCAAACCATAGTTACGAGTAGATCTCAGGTTGCTAAATCACACAATGTAAAACAATATCTTAGGTTTTATTAAATTGCATGAAAGTAAGGTCTATTACTTAACACTCATGTTAGTCAATCGTTTCATTGACTGATGATGCTCAGCCCAAAGATAATAGCAGCTACAGTTACTAGTGATGTAATAAACAAACCATGTAATACTACAACATTTGAAACGTTAGTACTGACCCAATTTTGGATCTTGTTGATATTTTGTTGTAGTTGTCTTTCAATAGTATCCATGTGCTTTAATTGATAACACATTAAAGTTATCATCAACGTATCATGAGCAATACACACTGGGAGCTAAACACTTGGTGATCCTATTGATTTATTAAAAAGCGTCACAGATAAAACACTGTCCTGTGGCACATATATCTCTAGTTTGTGCATATCTAACAGGGTAGAGTCCACTCGTACCTTGAATTCTTTGTCTGAGGGAACATTTGAAATGAAAGAGCGCAGACGGCCTTTTAGACCCAGATCGTGCAGATAATTTAGTATCTCGTACTTCCATAGTGTGTCATAGCCCTTTTCTGAATCAAAGAAAACTCCTACTAATTATTCCTTCTTGATAAATGCATAGCGAATACATGTTTCCAGTCTAACCAGGTGATTGATGGTACTACGACCAGAATGGAATCCACTTTTTAAAGGAAATATTAAATTGTTACTTTCCAAGTACATTATAAGCCGAGAAATAATCATTCGTTCCATTGTTTTGCAAACACAGCATGTCATTTCAACTAGCCGATAGCTGTTAGAATCTTCGATATCTTTACATAGTTTGGGAATTGGTATTATTGTTGCTTCGTTCCAAATATTAGGTACATTACCAGCAATCCAAAATCAATCAAAAATGATTTTCAGTTTCAGAAGAGGTGTTAGTGGTGGTTCTGGGAGGTGTTTCAAGAATTGGTAATGTACTTCATCAGGCCCAGCGGATGTATGGACCTTGCATATGGCCTCCCTAAGCACCAATAGTAAAAACATTTGGTTATACTTTTCTGAGTTGTTGGATGTGAATTTTAAACGTCACTTTTGTTTTTGATTTTTTTTAATCTTCTATATAAAAAAACAAAGTATACAGGCAGTGTGACAAAAGATACCACTACATTTAATGGAATATAGTTTGAAGTTAGCTCCAAGACGATCGTAGCAGAAATGTGTCTTCAGCATGTAACTTTCACCAGCAGCTCTAAGACGAGCGTAGCAAAAATGGGTATGGTAAAAGAACCATTCACCATCCGTTCCTGAACGAGACTAGCTGAAAGGTGTATGTCAAAGGTAAGTTTCATCATAAGACGTAATTAGTATGCTAGATGAAGAAAATATCAAACAAATCCTGCCTAAAGGTTTATGTCATTGCAAAGTTAATACGCAATTTCCCATTGGTCGATGCATTGATGCTTTGCTTGCTTTGTACCAAAGATACATTAGCATAGTATCAGCCACTATGTATATGATAACGCTTATGTTAACAATAATAATAATGATTATGATTATTCCTGTCGTGCTCTGTCTCTAGCTGTCTTATTCACGCTAACATGCGATTGAGTTCGCTAACACACACACACACACACACACATACACACACACACACACATATATATATATATATATTCAGTGTGAAATAAATAATGAATCGCTTGCGTCAATCTTGTTAACTGATGATACGCATCTTGTTTTGACAATATATTACGTTTGATATTACAATATTTAAGTAGTCCTTTCATATATTATACGATATGTTACTTTCATTTAATTTGTTTATATCTGTATTTGTTCTTTCGTTTTTGTTTAGTTTCGATGTGCAAATCGAGAATTGGATCGAGTCATATACCGATTGCAATTTCAATCAAATTATTATATGAAACTGATATTGTTCTTCATGCTGTAAATTTCAATACAAAAGCCTATCATCGTTTGACGTGGAATGCGATATGACAAATGTTGGGTTGCTACTCAAAGAGCCGTTTCTTAAAGATTATTTAAACACAACAAAAGAGGTTTTCAATCTGGACATGCCCAAAAAGTGTTATATAATGCAACAGACAGTGATAAAGTCGATTGTAGACAATCAAATATTCATAAAGTGTCCTGGAACTATTTGGAATAAATGGATATTTAAAAGAAGGAACGCACTCTAAAACCAGTTAATGAAAACAGGAATAAGTCATATTGATCAAACATTTCAGGAAATAAATATAGAGCACAATGCTGAAATAGAAACGAAACGTTGAATCAACGCTGTGAATATCAAAGTGGGTAAGGCAAATTAAGTTAACATCATGTAAATGTGATATGTAGGAATACTTTACAAAGTGCCAAAGAATTTAAAACTTTGGAATGATACGAAATTTTATGCACGTACTAAATCGATATAATTGCTAGTTAGACCCAACGAATGTAGTATTTAAAATAACCATCATAGACAAGCATGTCGATAATAACTGCGATTTATGCAAAGACAACGACTTAGATAAGCCTCTCAGATCAGACAAATATGCAAATTAGAATTTAATGCATTTCATTCGCGTAACAGTAGCAAATAACCTTGCGATAACCGGGCGTTTGGAGACATTTTCAATTGTAACAAAGACATTGTAGTAAGGCATTTAACATCTCTTTTTTAACTATAGTTTATGCAATGATGTATTTCCTATAGATACCAAAATAATTTAAAAATAACAAGTTTGAGGAAATTCAATTCATATAATGCTTTTATAACATGTAATATGTTGTAACGAAATATGTGGTACATAAATATATATCAAAAGTAGAGAGAAAATGTTTTTCTTTTATTTTTATTGAGTTCATAAAGAGATGGTGTGGTATGCATTAATGATAAATGGAGTGGATGGCATGTTTCTGACTATTATCAAACAAATATTTATTTCGGTATTAAATCAGCTGCAAATATTTTTCAAAAATTAACTAAAGTGAATATTTTGAATGTAAGATTGGAGCGAGACGAGGTTTTACTTTATCCTAAGCCATTTAATGTTCTCATCAATGAGTGAAACAGTTAGAATTGTAACTTCTGTATGTATGTAAGTATGTATGTATGTATGTATGTATGTATGTATGTATGTATGTATGTATGTATGTATGTATGTATGTATGTATGTATGTATGTATGTATGTATATATATACTGTCATAAGTGCACACAATTAATCCCTAATGTCTGATCTCCTTACCAGTCTAAAATGTATATTCATGAGCTCATATGGAAACCAATATATATGATACATGGAAATCAATATATACATATATATAATACATGGATATATATATATATATATATATATATATATATATATATATATATATATATATATATATATATATATATATATATATGTGTGTGTGTGTGTGTGTGTGTGTGTGTGTGTGTGTCCGTTCATTTGAGTATTCTGTCTTTATGTGATCATAAGCGGCGTTCCCATCTGTTCATAAGTTGTATGTAGTGTCATATTTGTCAGAGATTTAGAGTTCACTCATATAGCTGAACACTTTCATCAAGACTTTTGCAAGGACCAGCAGGTATGCTATAAATAAGGTCAGGTGCACTTATATAACTATTTCCTTTCCCCAAATCGGTTGTCATAACCGTTTCAAGCTACGTTGTCAAATCCAATTCATCGAATGTCATTCAGGTGATCGTAGCTATCATCATTTATTTGTAAGCATTGCAACCGCTCCGGTGGCTTAGTAGTTAGAGAGTCTGCCGCAGAAGCGGAAGGTCATGGGTTCGATCCCCGGCAGAGTCATATCAGTGATATACAAAAATGGTACAAATAGCTGCATTGCTTGGATCTCAGAATTAAGGGGATAGTGTTATGACTGGTCGACCTGGTGTCAGAATAATGTGACCGAGTAGGACATTTTGCTACATGTATGTGGCATGATACCCCAGTGCAATACATCACCATAAACTACCTAGCTGCAGACATCGTAGCGATATGACTTAAAAATTGTTATAGTTCTATTAAACAAACACACAAATGCACTCTTCTATATCAGTCTTTCACAGACCTTATATGATTTGGTTTTTTTCTAATACTATCACTACGGGATCCTTCACATTTACTTTCCAATTGAGCAGTTATTGTAATGCTATATCCAGATTATATTTGAACATCCTAGCGAGTATACGGATAGATTATATATGTTGCATAAGTTTTCTTATTTTGTATATCATTTTTTTATTTCCTTTTTCCAGTTCTGAAAGAAATAAAATAATGCTCTAGTTCGTAAAGAAGCAAACGATGAAACAAAGAATATATTCTTCGGACTATGAAATGGTACCATAACACTCTGTCATTAGGATTTAGTTTGTGAACTCCATTCAGTAACACACTATGTTCTATTCAAAGAGTTCCGCCTTTGAGGTGTATTGTTCTCGCATCAACATAATGAAAAAAGATCTCCTAGTCACGCATCCACTAAGAATATATATTGTAAATACAATACCTAATATGTACGTATTAAACGCTCCCAAATTAGCTTCCAGGCACAAAAGGATGCTTTTATTCATTCAAAAATGTAATCAAGACAACTCTAAAACGTGTACTAAAGGAGTGAACATGATTTGTTTACAAGATACTTCCTAATACACTATATTATCTTAGGACAGACATGTCGTGCACTTCGCGTTGAATATAAAGGTGCTCAGTACCAGAAAATACTGCCCACGTCTGACAATATAAAATCAACGGATAAAAAACTTACCAAATTATATATATATATATATATATATATATATATATATATATATATATATATATGTGTGGTAATAGTAGAAGAAGTAATAGAAAAAAACAATTTTTAACAACTTGTCATTTTCTTAATACTACTAGAACTGCTACAATTATGTCTATCTCGTTAGCAATACACTAAACTACAATTTAGCGTCTCTTATTATCGAGACAAATCCGCATGATTGCAGCTTTTCGTAATATAGATGTATTAAAATGTCAAAGATGTTTTCTTCGCAATAAGCTGAGTTCGGTGAAAGCGGACACGTTTTAGTGCCATTATTATTCTATTACAAAAGCAACACCCGTGGTTAAAACCCTTTAATTAAAATTACAACATTGACTGCAGCATGTGCAATCGCTTGATACATCTATCATCTATCGTATCATACTTGCATGAGACAGCTTCAATTAGGACTGGCTATTAAATTAAATGGTGGCAGTTTTTATAGCATTTTAAATATTTGCAAACAACTATACATGGTGGTGATAAGCATTACCAAGTCAGTAGTGAAAATAAACTGAAGTGTCGGAATAAATAAACCAGTTTATCACAAACAGTGCATTCTTTATGTCTTATGTTTCTATTAAAGAATCTTGAATGATAAACAATTAAAGGAGGTTGAAAATAATATCTTACTATGCTCTACCAATATGTCATATAATTTATTATTGTTATTATTATTACTATTATTATTATTATTATATATATATATATATATATATTTATATATATATATATATGGTGTAGTTTCGTTACCGCCAAAAACGTAGCATTTGTTTTTATAAATATCCAAACTTAATGAATATAACAATGTGCGACAGATATACATTTCAATGCCACGGAGCTATTTCATAATATACTGAGAAAGTTCAAGCTTTATTTATCAATTAAATCCATATGGTATGGACAATCTAATAACATTCACATAAGACCCCAAGAAAATTAAACATAAAAGTCCGTCGCATTTAGCAGATTTATGAGGAGAATCTTCACGATCATTCCTAGATATAGTTACACCTTCTAGTACCGATTAAGATGAGTTTTTTTCACTTAATCCTAACGTTGTACGCTTCACGATGTCA
Organism: Unio delphinus; assembly: GCA_029339505.1. Lineage (NCBI taxonomy): Eukaryota > Metazoa > Mollusca > Bivalvia > Unionida > Unionidae > Unio > Unio delphinus. The sequence continues at coordinate 1,925,015 of JAQISU010000152.1, read as the reverse complement.
TTTGAAATAGACGATGCTCCATATGTATATGACGTTGTGATTGTTGCATTACTTCGATTAGTTCTTCGTGAGGCCTCTGTTTTCCTCATATATGTTATTTTAGTATTCATAAATTCACTGAAATAATGTCGTGGTGTCTCCAAAGCAGTCATGGTTACTACAAAAATGTAAAGATTTGGACAAATACTCAGAATTAAGTAACCTGTATTTACCTAAATAAAAGGAATGGCCTAATATATCGGGTTTTTGTGATACCAGCGTGTTTACTGTCAGCAAGCGACATGTATGCATCTACGATGGATATATATTTTCTCGTATGCAATATGTATATGCAGACAAATATATATGCATGTATATAGCTATGTTTGCATATATCACCGGAAATTTTCATATATGAATATTTATATTATATGGTTTTGTATGCATAATTATATTAATGTGGAGTTTGTTCCTTCGTAAAATCCTGTTTCATGACTCTGATACTACGACAACCGCAATTGTATCGGTTAAGACCAATAACTTCAGACTCACTCAGCACACCTTAGTATCAGTTACTCTTTAAATCGTGGATGCCATATACATACAATTCACCTCTATAATAGCACGGTTGTCTTAGTTCACGTGTGCTGAATCCTACATTTATGAATTAAATGCTTGTTCACACTTTCGATTGTTAAATCTAGATTTTCTCTATGCCAAAAATGTATAAAGAATACTGTTCTATCGTGATAATTAATATTGCTGGATAGTAAATTCAATCGTAAATATTTAAATCAAGATTTATCCTTCAGTGATATAATAATTTATTTTCAATTTTATGATAATACTTTCAAACTCATAAGAGCTAAATCTTGAGATGTATTTTACCTGGATCGCTAACGCAATTACCATATTATGCAAAACAAAAGTAGTCTACTCATTCTGGGTAAGTTATTTGCAACTGTGTGAATGAATGTTCATTATGTGGACATGGTGACCTATTATCAAATGAATCCTACAATTTTCAAATGAAATGAAGCAACAACTGTCGTTTGGACAAGTATAAAAAAGATACTATTAAAATATGGATATGGTAGCATTTTGGTTACAACAGCGTGTCAATTGTGATAAAAATTGTTTTATATAGAGAAGATTACACAGCGATATAAATATATTTGTATGAACAAATCTATTCATGAGATGATTAGTGGAACTGATATATTACGTTTCTAATATTTTATTATAGTTAAGTTTACATGGTAAAAATATTTAAATGATCTAATTAAAATATTATTTAACAGCACACACCTTACAACTGACCGTGTTTATAGGAAGGTATGGATATATTTACTGTCAAAATATGATATATAATCCATACAACAAAAACACGAGTATCATTTTATTGTGCCATGTCGTATTTATACTGGAATAAGGATAACGTATAAACTTTTGAATATTTAGAACTCCACACATATAAACAATATAGATAGGTAGATAGATAGATAGATAGATAGATAGATAGATAGATAGATAGATAGATAGATAGATAGATAGATAGATAGATAGATGTGTGTGTGTGTGTGTGTGTGTGTTTGTATACTAAGATTAATACGAGCCGGATAACGTCAAATGTAATACGTCTTACCAATAAACTTAGGCAGTTAGAAATTCATATGTAACTGAAACACAATATTCATGAATATTACCATACATGTGAAAGTGTGAAGGAGCGTTTCAAGTTCTGAACTGATTTGCACTATTCAGTTCGTAGGACCTCTTTGACACTTTTGCCTGTCGCCTTATTGAGGTACGTTCATACTGAAAGTTTACACTGGAATCCTGCTACTATCGAAGAATCTATCATGAAAAGCGACACGACGAGTTTTTATTAGCAGCGATATATTTCGAACATTGACAAGAGGGATACAAAGGTATGTTAACTAGTAATGGAGAATCTGGAATTGCGAATCGAAACCGGGGAGAGAGCATACCAGAATCCACGATTAATGTAAATATCACTGGGATATTCAATATAATCGGTCACGATTAGCAGCCATGCGGCTAATTATCTTTGTCTCGATACTATTTGGGTGCTCAGATTCAAATTTAATAGCATAGTCAGCCGGATGCCCATAACCTTATACACAGAGCAGAGTCAGTGGTTCATTGATTAGAAGTGTAAAACAATATATAATATCATTCGCCTGAACAAGATGCACCAACAAAGAGGACGTAGAACCCAAAGTGAATATATGATGACACCGATCTTCATAAATCAGACGCACAACCCGTTCCGACCAGACGATCATTAATCTCCAAGCCGTAGGGCTAAGCAACCTATTTCGCTGATGAGCAGCTGTACTAATTACCGTACACGTTTAGCCTCATGTTCAAGACGCGTCTGGAGAAAGATAGACTTGGCTAGTCGAGCATCTATGATAAAGAAACAACGATGTCCACATTCAATTTACATATATTCCATATTAAATGCAATATACAAAGTGTAATTATTATCTTGTAGCTTCTGATACAGCCATCCATGGTGACGGATTCTGAAAGGCGCCATAATTATACTGCAACAAAGACATTCGCAACAATTGCATCATAAGCATTTGGCCTGAGATCAAGGATCTTTTGAAATGTTTTGAAATACTTCTGACAGTTATACGAATAACGATAACAGAAAGGCTTCGCAGAAATACAGATAATACTATATATGTGACAGGGAATTATCCTGCGACACGGTCATAAAATTATGCCATAATATTTGACAGTGAAACAGCCCCGCCCACAAAGCATGTGACCTAAAGCAGCACATTTAAAAGAATTAACACAAAGTCAAACCGGTGTTCTAATAAAATGGTGGTTAGAGCCGGAACCTTTCTATGCACATTATTATTACAGCAGGGATTAAGAGCTTTGAAAAAATTTATTAAAACAAGGAACTGTGATTAAGATGGAGCACACATGATGGTACATCATATACCTTCGCTGACAGATATGTATTGCTGTTAGGACAGAGAGATGAGAACGAATTGAAGAAAACAAAACGCACAATCGTCCAAACTTTTTATAGCCGGATCAGAAATGATGATATAATTTGCGAAGACATAATGCTAAAATATGTAACCTCGTACGACTTCGTCCTATGAGTCGCAAAAGATGTAATGCAAATATGTGGAGGAGTTCACAGCAACAAGGCCAAACGGAAAGCTTGCTTCCTACGGGGCAAAAGATTTTGGACTTTCTATATGCATTGGTCCTAATACAAGTAATGAAAGTTAATGCATTTCGAGACGTCTCAGTGTGTGCACAAAAACTGACTGGCTGATGTTCACCTGTAGAAACCTAATTTACACTGTTTTATGACATCATATGCATAAGCGAATGACAACACTGACAAACTTGCTGGTCATTCGTTGTTATTGGTGACGCACTGTTCGTCAGCATGTTTAAAGATGAATGCAACAGGAATGTGAACTTTTTAGATTCTGCGAAAAGATGTTAAGCAGCACGTTTGCAAACATGAAATAGACCGGTGCATACTGTGTGATCTAGTAGTACCCGTATAGTACTAAAATGGATAACAGGAAGCTCGTTCAGGAGTATACAGAATTATGTCTAAAATGCCCATTGTGTTTCAAATATATCAAGAAGCAAGATCTCTAGCACGAACTGCACCTTCATCAGATAAACGTTTTCAGCACACCATGACCACGATTTATATGCAGCATATGTCCTGATACTGAAATAATTCCCTTCTACAATTGTTTGAGGTTGTTTCTGGCAACATTTCAATAGCTTCTTCAGATTTCAGTAACATAGTGTTCTTCATGCATTAATATTCTGCTCCAATTTGCCAGAGCAAACAGTGCAAGCATGTGCTAGATTTCCAATATTATAAGCAACATAGTTAGTCTAAGACGGCACGTCATAAGTAAAAACAAAATATCAGTTAGGACCTTTGCCACTTACCCGATTCTCTGATATGTCTCTTTAGCCTTCAGAACATCATACATTATGTTATTGAGTTAATAGAGAAAGTCGGAGTGCCTACGTTAGAAGCTTTGCAGTCTGCAATTCTTCCTTTATCTGGTCGTATCAGGGCCGGCTCTAGGAAGTGTGGGGCCCCATTGGAAACATGATGGCGGGGCCCCCCATTTATGAAGTTATGATAATAATACTATAGATAGTAGCAGTATAGGCATACAGAGGGTTGAAAAAGTATTTGCCTCCTGTATATTTTTCCATTGACTCCAATAGAATCCAGCTCTCATTCCACCAAGCGTAATTAACTTCAACTCATCCCATTTGTTCTTATAAATTGTGATTCTATTTAATAAGTTTATTTTATATTTTTTTAGGTACGATTAAATGCACGACTCTGCTTCATTTTGCATAGGGGTCTTAAAATTGCAAAAGTTATTTGTTATTTACACTTTATTCAATGGCAGTAAAACAAATTTCACTGAGTATTTCAAGTGAAGAATAAAGGCCTGCTATCTGTTATTCATCCCCACCCCTCTATTGATATTCCAATAGTAGCTGGAGGATGAACACTTTTGCAATTTGTTATCCAAAATCAAAATATAGCATAGTGGTATTTTTTAGTTATGCCTGATATAATATACTGACCACCGAAGTCTTGAATCATTAAACAGCACTACAATTTATATGGCTTAACAGATTGTGATGAAGTTACACTTGATACATTGAGAGCTGTTTTCTATAGGAATCATTGAAAAAATGTTGAGGGGGCCAGCACTTTTGCAACCCACTGCACTTGGCAAGCAGAAGTGCAAGACAGGTGATTCACCAGGCCCAGTCTAGGAGACAGCATGTCAATCTGCAAATTATGAACCTAAATTAAACTGTCTAAACAAATACAAAGATACTATATTGTCTTTATTTGATTTTTTAATTAATATGTTCTAGTCACTGGGAACCTTATACATTTATATTCAACTCAATATATGGAAATATGGAACTTATCACTTAAGAAAAGCACATCAACTAGTATCCTTAATACATTAAGCTTTCAAAAGCTAATTTTTCTTGCTTTTTTCATTGCAAAGTCTTTCAGGATTTCCTCAAAGCTCAATTCTCAGGCCACATCACACTCTATTGACATAATACTCAAACTATTTAGGCGTTCTTGACTCATTGTAGACCTTAGGTAAGTTTTAATAAGTGTGAGCTTAGAAAAGGATCTTTCGCCAGATGCAACTGTAACTAGGATGGTAAGGTAAATTCTAAGTGCCGCAAAAAGATTTGGAAAGGCTGTAGACCTGTTATTGCAAGCTAGAAACTCGAGCAGTTTTGCAGGATTTTGTAACAGCTCTAAAGGGAGAATTGGCTTTATTGCTTATATCTCCTCACAAAGCAAGCAACCATCAATATCAGCCATCTTCGTTGTTCTAACTCCATCTGCTGCATTGTCAACATGAACTAATTTGGAATCAGTTAAGGCGATTTCCAAATCTGCTGCACATTTCCTTACGTCTTCCTTGGGCATATCCTTAAAATTGCACAAGAATCCAAACAACTCATAGTGTTTTGTCAGCTGTTCAAATCGGGGCTGAATGGTTTGCACGGCTCTATTCACCACTTGATTAAAGCATTGAATTTGAAATGCCTTTTGGGGGGTCTGACAGAGGTTCATCAGTTGATTCGTAGTCAAACATTTGCCTCTTCCTGCACACACGCCTCTTTTCACTTTTGAAAACTGCTTCCACTTCAAGGTCTTCAGCAAGTTCTTTGGCATCGACCAGTGATTCCTCAAAGCCCTTTTCTCTGAATGCATTTAACCAGTTTAACATTTTTTCAAATGCTTTCAGACAAGTTGTTACATCCATGGTTTCACCTTGAAGCTTCTTGCTTACGAAATTTACCTGAAAGAGCAATGAGTGCCAAACCACTAGAGACACAAGGAACTTGTAATTTCTCATTTGGTTCACCAAGGACTGAGCATCACTTTTGGTATTGGCATCTTCAGTAGTGTCTGCCAATTCTTCGAGAGCATCACAGACTGGAGAAGCTTGGTATCTGATGGCCTTCACACTATCCATTCTGCATTCCCACCTTGTTGCTGACAAAGGTTTCAAGGACAGTCCAGTAACATGACTTCTGAAGATTGTCCACCTTTTTGTGGATGAGGCAAAAATTGTGTAAATACGAAATACGTTGCAATGTACCGAAGAAAGTCATGGCCTCGGGGCATGTTTTAGCCATATCATCTAAAATAAGATTATAAGTATGGCACGCGCATTGGGTAAAAAATACTCGAGAATTTCTTTGCAGGAGTCGTGCTTGTACACCTGAATTGTGTCCCTTCAAGTTGGCCCCATTATCATAACCTTGCCCACGGATATCTGCAACATCAAGTCCTAATACCTCAAGTTCCTTCAGAAGGAAGTTTAACAAGTTTTCTCCAGTGCTGCTTTGCACCACTAAAAACTTAATGAAGTGTTCATACACTCCAGCTGGAATGTTTGGTTTTGTACCATCAGCTACATATCTAATAACCAATGACATTTGCTCTTGGTGACTGATGTCAGGGGTGCAGTCAAGAATTATGGCGTAGTACTTGGCAGCCTTAATTCTTGAAATAATTGCTGTCTGAACAGCATTTGCCATAATGTCGATGAGCTCATTTTGGATGTTTTTACCCAAATAATGATCAAGTATTTCCTTGTTTTGAACTTTCCGTATGTGTTCTTGCATTATTGGATCAAACTTCCCAAGTAACTCAATGACACCTAGAAAGATGCCATTATGTGGTGTGCCAATGTGTTCATAAGAACCACGGAATGGTAAATTTCTTTCTGCTAACATCTGTATTGTGGCCACAAGTCGCTGAAATACTTTATACCAGTGGTTTGCTTCCTTTCTAATTTGTTTTTCCTGTACTTCATCAATGGTCTTTTCAACTGCCAACCTCCCCTGTAGTTCACAGCAGCGGAGCATTGCTTGCAAATGCCTGTTTGAATTCTCATGCTCAGCCAGCCTTGTATGGATGTTTGGCCAATTATTGAAACCAGAAGTTGCAAGTGCGGCTGTAGCATTCGGGTCAAAAAGTTTACAGTAATAACAAAAGATCTTGTCACTTGAGACTGAGTATAACAGCCAAGGTCGCTCTATAAATTCACCATTTGGGAGCATTCGTTTGCAGTGGAATTTTGAAAAGTGTGTACCTTTATCATTTTTAGGGAAATTTTTTAGAACATTTTGGTGGTCTTTTTTTCACCAAATAGTCTCTCACACCATGACTTATTACTTCTGGCCAGTTTGCAGGATCATCAGTTAATTGTGAATGCTCATCATCAATCTTGACATTTGAAGTGGAAGGATCTTGCTCATCATCAATGGTGACATTTGGAGTGGAAGGATCATGCTCATCATCAATGGTGACATTTGAAGTGGAAGGATCTTGCTCATCATCAATGGTGACATTTGAAGTGGAAGGATCTTGCTCATCATCATTGGTGACATTTGAAGTGGAAGGATCTTTCGAAGAATTCGTAACAGCAGAAGCACCCTTAAAGCTGTGTTCGTTTTGTAAAATTTCTTCAGCACCACTATCATTATCACTGAATTTCGGATCATTTTCAACTGAGTTTTGCACATTTGTTTCATCAGATTTATCTGATGTATTTATGTAAACAAATCTGTCTATATCTCCTCTTTCTCTTTCATCTTGGGCTTTCTTAGCCTTTCTTATTACCCTTTTCTTACTGCCACTCTGGTACTTTCTGCCTATATCTCTCGGTCTTTTACTCATATTTGAAGGTCAGAAATCTCGTGTCTCTATAACACCATACAGTGAACACATTATGACTACTTATAAAGGGCTACAGAAGAATCTACTTGGCACAAAGCAGGGAGGATGCGTACCCATACTCCATCGAAAGCCTAATAGATCCACTGTTGCCCAAATGAAAACCAGTCAAAATCAGCTTTACAACACCTCATATGTGCAAACCTGCCCAAAGAAGTGACAATGAATGCCAGGATAAATTTTGATTATTGTCATGTTAGCTAAATCACACCACTGTTATCTACATTTTTTCTGTGTGTGGTTTGATCTTAAGCAATTAATTAAATAACAATATAAATTCTTATGGTTCACATGCTGCTTGGAGCAATCCAAAGCCAATAAAATTGTGACATCATGAATTTTGTTAGACATCCGACATATTGGAGCAAATGTCATGAAGACACAATTCAACTCGGAAGGAAGAGCACTTCAAGCAGCATGAGTACTGGTCCACCCCTAACAAAAGATAATTGGTCGCACACTTCGCGTTCGACCTATGCAGTGATAAGCACCGGGGGTAGGCAAAAAATGTTTGTCCGGCAAAAATCTGGAAATCCACGCCATTTCAGGCCATGAACTTACTATGATATTTTTCCACCAAGCCATAACCTAAGCATTTATGCATACTGCTTTAGTCCTCGCCTATCTATTTATTCTACGCGGCATTTAAAATGCTCGCATTTCGTCAACTTGTAAGATATCAATACCAAATTTGCACTACAGGACAATGGTGCATAGGAGTATTTACATTATAAATCTCGTAATAATCAGACAATTCATGGACCCGCCATGGCCAAAACCGTGCGTATTTCAGTCTGCCACCTGGATAGGAAAAACAGCACCATATTATTTCATGAGTTTTACACAGAATACAGTTAATATACTTTTGGGGTGCAGAAAAAAATCAGCTGCACAGCTATAATACTTTTGATGCTAGAGCATTGTAAAGCGTGCGACCAAAGTAGCACTTTAGTGCTGCATTTTTCTTGTTATACTGACTTTTAACTTCAACTAGTGGCTTTCAAATGTTCAACAAATTATTGAAAGCAGAACCACATGATTGTGTATTGTAGGTCAATATAAGACAGTAATGGTAAAGTCTACTTTTAATTATATATAATTAAAAAAAAATCATCGTCACTGTCTATACTCACACAAATGGCATCACTCGCTTCACTATGATTCTTGGCAGTAGCCTGACAGACTTGCAGGTTTTAAATGTTAATATAACTGTATAGCTGGTATTTCTTCACTTGGCACTTGCTACATTTATCATGTGGCCTGTACACTTAACACTGGCAAAAGATTGTGATCGTTCTTCGATGATTATTTTCTTTCTAATCGAGATAAGCTATAGTCTGTGTGAGAGAATGAGAGATTTTAAAGACCACCGAGCCGACCATGAAATCAATGGCAAGAGCAATCCATTGGGTGTGAGGATGCTAGGAATGATGCTTTGTCCTTAGTCCAAATGATTGGTGTTACATTTTCTAAGTCTAGGCAGTAAAGGTTTGTCGGTTTTATTCTTAAAACAACTTTGACGAGCACTGGTCAAACGAGATTCCTGAGGTATGTGATACACAATAATGTAGACATGTAGATATATTTTCATGTTATGTAAGTCAGGCATGTTAGTACAAGTGGCTGCAGTCATCTGCCAGTTTAAAAATAAGGCGTCCGCATGATCAAATTCCAGAGTTTGGCAGACCAAACAAACATACGATTTCTTTGAGCAATCTTGTAAAACTGCAACAATCACTTCGCTTGCCTGCAATGCAGCAGCGTTAATTAGCTCAGCGCTGTTTTTTATCATAACCCCAAATTGGCTAACCGAAGCTATTCATCCTAAGCGTTTAACCTACTTACTGAAACTCCACCAACAGTTAAATGTGCTTCATTTGCTTTGCGTTGGTACGCTCGTTTCAGTGTCTTGACTTGGTGCTCTTATCATTGTCGCAAGCGATTTATGGCCAAACTGCTAAGTCATTGCATGCCAATTGCTGTTGATCAGTTTTGTAATACTGCACACATTCCTTCCAAGACGGAGAGAATCATTTATAAGGCCACCACAAAGAACGTAATAACGCATTCTTTTGGTGTCTAGTGTCGATGTTCAAGTTCTTGTTTGATTGTTAGAGTATCAACGTGAGGTGGCATTTCCTTTGGAGACCAAGGTTTTCGAGCCCGAAAACTTCGTTTTGAACATTGAAAGCTTTCTCTACTCCAATGATATAATTATGCGCAATGGTTTTGTCTCCATATATTTAATTGACGTATAACTGATTTGGATAACCCCACATAAAGAAAAGACTGGCTACTTTTGTCAGGATTGAATACATAAATCCATAATAGCCACATCATCCTGGTCAATCTAAACAACGAAACCAGGTGGAAGGGGTTTAGATCCTACATTAATACCAGTAAACAATACCTCATTCATAGATAGATAGATAGATAGATAGATAGATAGATAGAGAGATAGATAGATAGATAGATAGATAGATAGATAGATAGATAGATAGATAGATAGATAGAGAGATAAAGAGATACATAGATACATAGATAGATAGATAAAGAGAGAGAGAGAGAGAAAGAGAGAGATAGATGTATATACAGACAAACGGAATACACATACAGAAAGACAGACGGAATACACAGACATACAGACAGACAGACAAACAGACAGAAAGACAGACAGACAGACAGACAGATAGATAGATAGATAGATAGATAGATAGATAGATAGATAGATAGATAGATTGATAGATAGATAGATAGATAGATAGATAGATAGATAGATAGATAGATAGATAGATAGATAGATAGATAGGTTTTCTTTAATTAAACAAGACTGTTGGTGGGGAAATACCTTCTTACCCAGTTCTTGATCCCAGATGAATTCGATGATTTGTCTTAATAACAACATAAATACTTTTGCGCCTAATTTTTACGCATATTTGAGACAGCATTACTCGCCTTAGGCATCAACGTATTTGTATTATGTGGCCTGTATGTTTGCAATAGCAAGCTGTAAACTATTATTCATATGACCCATATTGTGTTGAATAGCTGGTTTTACTGCCTAAACACCCAACGAAAGCAAAACGAGTCGGCTCCAACCAAAGCTGTCGAAAGCAAAAGGTCATCAATATCAATAGCAGCAGTAGTAGTAGTCTCATGGAAACTGATTTCTTTGTTGAAGTAGGAAACTTGATAAGCACAACTGTGGCTTCTGGTGATGTTGTGTCAGATAACAGAGAATCAACAATAACAATAACCACCTATAATTATCATAATGCGCGTTAGTTTTTACTTACTCTGTTTCAGGGCGACTGACAATTCTTAAATATTATACAATATCGCCAGCATTGTGTCAAACCTAGCTTTCGTTTGTTTTTGTTTTTTTTTCTTTTTTTTTTTTTGGGGGGGGTGGGGGTGGGGTGCCTTACTACATCGAGTCTATTCCCATCGTTTCATCATATTTCTCAATTTGAATATGTTATCCCTTGCTGCGTCATGCAAACCATTAATTTTTTTCCCAATCTTGTTCTGCTTAGCAGCATGTTTATAGACGTGTACATAACGATATAATTAATAGTTTGTGTTGTATTTACTGACATTCCATTATACAAAGTAATTTTATTGTGGAAACTAAGAAAACATATGCAACTATACACATGTAAAAAGTGAAAAATTAGTTTTTGTCATTTTGTATTGAATGATCTGAATGTTAGTTCTAAAATCCGATATGGACATATATTTCCAAATTAAGAGAATGTATATTTTCTTTCAATATTTGATCTTCAAAAACAGTTACTTTTAATTACTTTTGTAAGTTAACGGAATATAATCAGAAAAACTCAGCCGGGTCAAACGTTTAAATTTCGTGTGTTAATTAGTTGAGTGTATCAAGGAGAAATAGCCGAACTAGGTCATAAGCTGCTAATTTAAAGACAATGTCAATTTGAAAAGTGAACAATGTGTCACTATGGCAATATTTCTCATAATTCCTTTAAATCTTGCAAAAAAATGACTGTTTGTGACAAGGCAAAATGTTATATTAAGCCTTCATCTACTAACAAATACCCTGTGTCAAGAGAGCAACACACCGTCACCAACTCTTCAACATCACAACTACGAACCAAACATCCCACATGTAATCAAAACGTCTACAACGTGACATCTTACCACATGTACTACCCAACGTGCCGTTGAAGTGACCATTGACATTATCAATATAAAAATACTGTAAACACTGCACTAAGTAACAGGTAGAATATACTCTAGTAGAATATACTCTAGTAGAATATACTCTAGTAGAATATACTCTTGTAGAATATACTCCAGTAGAAGAGGCTGGAGTCTACATAAAATCAAACCTAGCATTTACACTATCAGCTAATAACTTTCTAACGCTCCCTTTATAAATAAACCTAAACAGCCTCTGTCAATCGGTACCCGTACTCCTAGCAGCAACAGGTAAAGAAAGAAAAGATCAGGCAGGAGTACATACATACATACATACATACATACATACATACATACATACATACATACAGAAATGCATGCATGCATGCATGCATGCATGCATACATACATACATACATCCATCCATCCATCCATACATACATACATACATACATACATACATACATACATACATACATACATACATACATACATACATACATACATACATACATACAGAAATGCATACATACAGAAAAACATACATACAGAAATACAGAAATGCATACATGCATGCATGCATGCATACATGCATGCATACATACATACCATCACATAGAGCGTTAGAGTAATAACACTTATATGTATGTCATGGTTTAAACGTGTAATAAAGGATGCAAGAGATTGCTGTGAGTTTTTTCATTTTATGTTGTTCACAGCCTTTTAGATTTAATTAAATTAATGCAACAAAGAAGATAAATTTAGAAATAAACTTCTGAGGGATCACGTTCCACCAGACGAACAGGGAATGTTTCTGCCTTTAATCTTCCAATCACCCTTAACGTACGTCTCTAAAAGTTTTAAAGTGAAGATGTTTGGAAAGGAATTTTGGGATGATAGGCCAAAACATTCGTCATTCATCTTCGTATTCAGTCTGAAAAAAATCAGCAGCCAATCACACGGGTTGCACTGCTCACACGTTCAGTGTATTGATCTAAGAGGATTACAAAACTGAATAGCGTCAACGTTTCAGCCTAATAATCTAATTATTTAAATTTAGGCGGATAAATGAGGATAGTTTTGTGACATACTGATTTTTGTCAGAAGGTTTCTTCGTTAACATGATATAATTTTCATTCGATGCTGAAAGCATGAGACATTAATTCGATTGGTAGGGTTGTATTTATATATACCTCTCAGTTGCATATGTACCACGGCAGGATATTATTTATTTATTCCTCAGACAATCATAAAAAATGACCACAATTACAAGTGTTGGACCTTTGCAAAAACACCCTTTCTAGTAGTAGAATAACAACTATGATTCGGATTTATTATATCGTATTATTCCACGTATAAGCAATCTTGTATTATGGTCTATGTCAGTCGGACTTTCCTTATCATATGCAAATTCATAAAAAATTATGCTTATGATTATGTTGAACTTACCATCTAAATGAGGTGATGCGAGGTTTGAGTGGGGAACCTCAGTTGGCGCCCCAATTTCCACTGAAGGAAGTAACATTACAGATATGCAGACGTGGTATTTACAATGATATGTTCCATTATTCACCATTCAACATTTAGATAATAATTCGTAGCAGAAAGACGCGTCGTACTTGTATGTGAATGTGTATGATGATTATTCATTTAGTAAGAAAGGCGAAGCTGTGCAGTTGCTTACACTTAAGATTGCAATTGAATATTAACTTTACGTATTCTCTATTAATTTCCATACATACATGTAAAGTTGTCATGTAAATCGGATTTGTGGCAAACGTAAATGCTGTAATTATACATACTTAATGTCGACCAGTTCTCTGCTGGAAACTAAATATTAATTTGACAGTAGATATGTCTAAATTTCCAAATTCTTGATCATTTATAATATATCTGACATGCCAATAAACAGGCCGGGATTAAAATCTGTATCACACCGATGTGTTATACAACAAATATTAAAACGACTGAAGTTTAACCTTTCTTCAAATCGATGATATCATTACAGAATAAGACGTATTTTCAATAGGCAAATAGACTCAGTTAAGATCCGATAAAATAGGTATCTGATCGAGCACATGGCTTTTTGTTATTTTGTTATCGGGCTATAATTCTCCATACATTCATCTCATAAGCGGTCAGCACTCTGAGTGATTAGTGTTTTACATGCTTTCATACTAAAAAAAATGTAATAACAAGTAGCAATTTATAGTAGTATTTGTATTATAAATGTATAATACTGTAATAAATTTGGAGTAAGTGTTAGTGAATTGGAACCATGCTTGGGTCGTTAGTAGTGATTTTGGGTACAAGCCGAATGACTGTCCCCTCGTGTAACATAGTCCATATTAAAATTCAGTGGTGTATACAAGTAGTGTGATTGAAAAGGCAGCAGTTATGGTTGGAAATCAGTAAATTATAGAATGGAATCAATAAGTTGGAACTTGGTAGGTACCGTTTATGTGGCCATAGTGGAAAATTGGCGTATGTATATGAGTGTGATACGCCGGAAATTCTGTGGATGGACTGGCCTAGGGTCGCGCAGTTAAATATTTCCCAGTTAGTAAGGGAATACTGGTGTAATTTCTATGGCATGACAAGCTATCGGTACGGAAAACGGATGATAATGAAGAAAATCCATGTAAAGGTGCAGTTAATGGACGTTTGGGCAAGTTGTCTCCTCTGGGTCGCCCATTGATTACAGCAAAGATTAATAATTATAGCAGACACGTCTTTCTTTCCATTTTACAACTCAAGTTGTATGGAAGTCTTTGGAAATTTGGGGAAAACATATGACTTCCAGCGTGACTCGCGCCAGGGTTTTGACACCGCTCGGTCAAGTGAATACCCCTGTGCTTGTAACAATACCATTTGTGTACCCTCTTTGTGTTGGTCTCAACTTATACCCGAGCTGTATGCCACATAAATTGCCCTTTTCAAATATCATTTACACAGAACCTTGACTATAATATATGTCAAGATAATTTGCAAAAAAATGTATATACTATATCACCATCATGTACTATATTTTTATATACGCAAAACTACGATCCCTCTTCTCTTGATTTTCTACATTTATAAATGATTGTTGCTTTATTTCATGCATTTATAAAAGTATGTTATTGGCTAGAAATTATTTTGCCAATCACAGTATGACATGCACTAAAAATAAGACGTTTGCTATAAAACATTACAGGATACCATCAGTGCATTATATATATTACATTATGTACAAATCATAATGGCGCGAGAAATCAAGAAGGTTCATAGTCACACAAAATACAGACAGCTACAGACATTGCGCAATGTAAATAAATCAATGCGAAGAAGCAAAACCATTCTGCAATTTCCTGTTTACTTAATGTCCTTTCGGAGTGCAAAAGTCAAATTAAATGAAACTATTACCTCTTTCGCATAGCGGATGAAGCTTTCTGTTGCATTCCGTAAAGGATATTGTCCCATTTTGAAGAATACCACACTGAACTTCTGCATCAATCTGAATTTTAAACAGAAACGGAAACATTACAAACCTAATTTAAATTAAAAAAGTTAGGAAAGAATTCATGACTAATATGTTTATTTTTAATTTTTTAAACAGTATCTCAGCTAAACCGACAACATTTCAGATTGTTTATTCGTGGTTCCTTAAGACAGTTTAAAGTGGCATAGTCCATTTTATAAATGGTTTAGGATGCAATTAGTATGTTTTATAAGGTCACAATTATAAAACCCTGTAATAAATACTTGATTTTGTTTTATGATCACGAGTCCAAAGTCTATCTAATTGTTTTGACCCTAGTTATTTCGGTATGTAACATACAGATGTGAAACCATAAATGTATATAAAATAAGCAAATAAAAAAGCATTGTGAAACATATTCCAAATAATCTATGTCCTATCAAACTATGACTATAAGTGTACCATAGACTGGAATGACTTTTGAATTAATTGAAAATAGTCTCAATAGAGTATGCATCCAATATCATTGAACACTTGCCAATTCCCACGACTTAAATAACAGTTAAGTTCCCTCAAAATATATATGAACACAGCTAAAATTAGAAAACATAAATTATAAAAACTCATCTTAGATAAGAATGAATGTTTTTATAATTTCCTATTAATACACATTTTAAATTGACCCCGATGTGCCTCATTGCAATTAAAAATTCAAATCTATAAGTCTACCACAATGTGACAGTCCGGAATGTCATATCAATGAATTCAAAATAGTTACAAAAAGTGTGCATCTAATACCAATGAACACTGGCCAATTAACCGAATTAGATAACACAATAAAATTATCTAAAACAATATATATGATCACAAGTAATATTAGAAAACATGAATTCTAGAAACTCACCTAAGGTAACAATGAATGGCTTTATAATCAATTTTCGATTCAAACACATTTTCAATTTTCCAAGTTAAGAATGAATCAACTGACTCCGATGTGCCTCATTGCAATGAAAAATTCAAATCTAATTATAAACAATTTTATCTATTTATTATTCTGAACTCACAATTAATATGTTAATATCTTATTTACAGCTTACGTTCGTGTACATCAGTTATCTATGTAAACACGTTATGTACTAAAGACCATTATCTTAAATAGAATATACAATTATGGACAAACGTTAATAACACAATGTATATATATATATATATATATATATATATATATATATATATATATATATATATATATATATATATATATATATATATATATAATAATAATAATAATAATAATAATAATAATAATAATAATAATAAAACTAATAATAGCATTATATCTCGACTTTAACATAAATAACATATATAATCCATATCACATTTATGAAGCTCTTGCAAAATACAAGTCGATTAAAGTATAAATAGATAGTTATCTTTCCTGTGTGAATGCACCAAACCTTCATGTAACTTCATGCAAAGCTAAAATTATCTTCAAATATGTGTGCTGTTTTCCTTATTTTGTTAAACTGCTGTTGGGAGTTTAATCCTTTGAAATCGTATATATTTAAAATTTCAAATTTATAATAAGTAAGTACTACACTTACGTATTGGAGAATCTAATATTCCATCTTATCAGCATTAAAAATTAGTAGGTGTGATCATACACTGAGATTAAATGAGACTATGATAGTGAAGAGGTCTGTGCAAGCACTAACAGATAATGATATTTATCTCGAATCACTTGAGCACATGACTCGGATCTCACATCTGCAATTTGTTTTAGTATTAGAACATCATTCTCAAGGAGGTGATGCATTTCACATAAATGTAGCATATCAATTATGACATCTATTCTGTGGCACCACGAGTGGCCGACTGGTCTAAAGCGCTATCTGTTACGGATCATTACGATTTCACCTTTACGCGTGTTTGAGTCTCCGATTTAGTGTGGCTATTTGAAAAAGCTTGTCAGTATCTTCTCGTGGGTCGGTGGCTCCTTTCAGCTGTTTCACCGGGTTTTCCCTCCACCATAATACTGGCCGCCATGTATGGCCTATTGTGTGCTGAAACATGGCGTTAAAAACTACAACAACAACAACATCGACTTTGTAAAAAAAGTGAGATTAAGTCTGATACATACCTGATTTAGTTTGAAACTTCACTTCAATCCGATTTCTAGTCCAGAAACATTCATCACTACAATATCCCCAGAAATATAAAAACGATACATTCTGAATCCTGTCGCCTAATGTATTGTACTTTACTAGACACGATAGCCTTGCTTCAATCCAGGTTTTTTTGTACATCTAGCAGCACACGGATGCTTGGTTCTAAACGAAAGTAGTACAAAAACAGGCAATAGATTTAAATATTTAGAAGAATGAAAACAAGATTGTTTCAGCTAAAAATGTTTTGTTCTGTACATGCACGGTACCAAATGTAAATGCCAGCATTAATCGATGTTCTGCGACGCAAAAAACTATAATCAGCGAGCTTACACTATATGAGTAAAGTAGTATAATTATAAAGGACACTTACAAAGCTATTAAGATGTTATGGTTTCCGTTACTCCTTCTGATTATTTGTACACCAAAAACGGATGTAATCGGTACAAATGGAAAACAGGTCTTCTGAAGAGTCGATTAACATCATTTGTTATATTTTACAGCTTATGAAAATGAATACTCAGAATTAAATGTAAATTGATTGATAATTATTCCAGTTTTCGTCTTGAATCAGACATAGTACTCTTTATAGAACAGGTAGCTCGCAGAAACCTGAAACAAATATTTTTATATTTTCTATGGTTTTATGTCAGCTTTTATATTATTAAACTTTCAGAAAGAACAAATGCATGATCCCTTTTGTAAACTTTTGTGGTAATTTGAGTAGCGTTGGCATTCTATTATCCAATTTCATTTCATAATCATAATGATTTTAGTAGTTTTAGTAGTTTTAATAACAATACAACATCAGAACCACATGACTTCATTGATGTTTCCAGTAATATCTGGACGTTTCCTCAATACAACAAGACCGAACATCAAAAGAGTAAGTTTCTTATATCAATGATATATAATCGTTTCTTTAGCAAGAACACAGCAGCTGCAAAAATATATTAGTTCGGTCTTCATTGAAGCTGATATTAACGGCGGTTTTTGCTGTGCACAAATCCAGAAATCACTTCCTTTCTACTACTGTCGACTCATACAAACAAGAAATGTGTGAATGTGCCATTAAATTTAGAATTTAATAGAAGACAATTTGTTTTAACTTCTCAAATCCCGTCTGCGATACGATTCTTTGCTTGGAACTTCGGAGAAATCAAAAATAAATTTTAAATAAAGAGCACTGGGTTCACATTAGAAAACCAAAGGGAATGTTTGACAATTTAAATAAGCATAGTTCAGTCCGTTGACTTTACCTCTCCATCAATGAATTGGACGATATGAACGGAAAAGCGTTAGCAGATCCTTTCTTGACAAACAGAGAGTGACCAATAGACACGACAACATGTACACTCTCGAACACATTCTTGATTTACCAAACGACATACAATGAGATAATGTCATATCAGAGAAGTCAACATGTGTTTCTCAGTTACAACCAACACGTTCGAACTGACGAAAATATTGCTTAACTCTACATTTTTTTCTCAGAGATGGAGTGCAGGAAATCCGTAGACAAAACCATTTGCAATACATTGTGTCTGTTGGACAGCTATTAGAAATAAAAATTTGCAAGAGTGGGTTACCCATATCTGGACTGTTTACCCACCAGCTCTAATTGTCTTTTTTATTTAAATCCCTGAACGACATATTCCGGCATAAATAGTAAGCACGGTAGACGACAATACACCAGACAAGATAACCTTTCTGAACCGTTGTGAAATTAATCTTCATTAAGAACATCGACTCACTGCTTAGATGAGAGCCATCGAACTATATATAATCGATTTTATTAGACTAAACCGAGTAACATTTATATTGATGTGTTTTACAACGTCACACTTTGTTCTTTTACAGACATCAAAGCGTAATAGGAAGTGACTTTGGTTTCGATAATTCATCCCAATCAAGGCTGGAGCATTGTTGGGAACCATACGACTTTATAATGCAGAAATACTGAAATAACAAGCAAACAAGACTTGAACAAATATTATTTTGGCTTTCACGAGAAATATATCATCAATATCCTTTGGTTATTTATAAATTATGAATTCCTACATGATACGTTTATATTGGTGGTCTTGTCTAAAGGAGTGTAACAATTTTCTACAATCAGTTTGGGAAAACACACGACAAAACTCACCGAAGTGTACTGATCGATTACCGTCAGCTTTCTCGTCGTGTCAAGTTGTATTTTGAGGACATTGGAACTCTCTCTTTCATTTTTTGTGCATCTGGGTGCAATCACACGAACGTTTCTGCAGTCGAAATGCGCCTTCAGCAACAACGACAACCTATTTTGTAAGTCTGGTACCTGGTAGAAATTTATCAATGACCTTAATCTGATACTTGTGTTATTTGATGTCGTTGATGACAGCGTAATGCAATACATAGCATTACATCTATGTATTGTGTGGTCTCAAAGATGGATTGACTTTAACGTAATATCATTTTGTTATATAGTTGATATTGCCCTTGTTTTATTAAAGAAATACTACGTAAAGCGCAGCAGAAGAAAACATGGGCTTAGAGTGTTCAAGGTAGTTATGATCGTGTTGATACCTTGAATGAGACGGCTAGTCTGAGTTGACTAGACTGAAATCAGAAAAGTAAGGTTAGCAAACTAGCTAAATTTCTCTGTGGCATCGGTGGGATAATACAACCATACAGTGGTTCATGTCCTACTTAGTCATCAGGACACAAAATGTGTCTGCAAATTTAATACACTCCAGCCCATTTAATATATTTTGTGATGTTCCACACTGGTGGTCTGTTATTGGACCTGTTCTATTCATTATATACACTCAGCTGCTCTCAAGTGGGTTAGTTAATCCTCCATTGTCTCACCAATTGTACGCTGATGACACCCAAATATTCAAGTCTAGCCACTCAACTGAAGTTGGTACTACGATCTAAGGAGTAGAGAGGTGCATTTATGATGTGAAATTATGGATGACATGTAACAAGCTGCAGATGAATGATGGTAAAGTTGAGGCCATTCTGATCACAACACAATCACTTTCTCATTCACATCTTTTACCGCAACAAATAAATATCAGCAACACCAACATTAAATTTAAACTGTCAGTACAAAACCTATTTGTTACTCTAGACATTACTTTCACATTGCACTAACATGTCATGAACATATGCAAGGCTGAGTATCTTAAGCTGAGACGAATAAGCTCCATTTGAAAATACCTTTATGTTGACGTCACTAAAACACTTGTGTTCATTAGTACCTTCAAGACTGGTCTACTGTAACTCAATTATGTTTAGTTCGTCTCAATATCAACTCCAGAAAGTTAGAAAAACACAGGTGTTAGATTCGTCTTTAGAGTGTCACGATCTCAACACACGTCCTCTCTGCTCTGTACCTTACACTGGCATTCCATTCGATCCAGAATCAAAACAAAAAATTTGTTCTATGTGCTATGTTTCACTGTCGGACTCTAGTCCAACATACCTATCTGTTGACACTCATGTGTAAACACCAGCAAAGTACTTATGCTCCTCTTCTGACAATCGTATACTCATTATTTCCACTACGAAAACGAAGTCATATGGACATTGTACATTTGCAAACCAGGGCCCCATAGCAGGGCCCTGCAACTTGGAATGAATTGCCTATTGTAATTAGACACAATGACACAATGATCCCTTTCAACAGTGCTCTTAAAACAAACCCTTTTAGACTGCAAAAACACACATAAAGACCTCCGAATTGTTGCTGTCTTAAACATATTCAGCATTTGTTGTTTTCTAATTTCATGTTGTATTGTTTGTTTTGGAATTTTGTTCATTTGTAGTCATATCATTGTAGATCATATTCAGCGTTAAGAGATTCTAAAGAGTAGGCACTTACAAAGTCCTCGTTATTATTATTATTATTCGTAGTAGTAGTAGTAGTAGTAGTGGTAGTAGTAGTAGTAGTAGTAGTAGTAGTAGTAAAGATAACACGAGTTTTATGACATACATCAAATATATAAAACCGTACAGAAACGTGTTGATTATATTATATTTTAACTACAAGTATTCGTTTTAAATGGATGACTAAGACGTTACAGTAAAAGTGAAACTTTGTAATTTCAGGTAATCAAACACACCTGCGAAATTAGTATAATGAAGGCAGTGCACATAAATGTGAAGGTTACTTGGAATGTTGGCTGAAACAAAGTTTGCACAATTTCTGCGAAGTTTTATTTCCCAGAAATGTCAATATTCCTACACTAATGTTGATATATACGAATGCTTCCCATGCTGCTGATTCCACTGGGTTCAGCTTTTGTTTAAACACAGCATCTAAGATCAGTTTACGGATTTCGGATCCTATAAAAATTCCTGCATGATTTTGGCTTCACTTTTCTCTGAACCAAATTTACTTTGTATGTACTGAAATGCCTCACCCTTTTTGTCCAGCGCCTTTACAAAGTTTTTCATAAGACACAGTTTTAGGTGAAGTGGTGGAAGATAGACTTTCTGGCAATCTAGTAACGGCCGGTGCTTCACATTGTGTCTACCGGGTACTGATTCATCTCGGTCTGGCCACTGTTTCTGCCTGTAATGGTTGGCATCATCACGACTGTTCCAATGACACAAGAAGCACATGTATTTGGTGTACCCAACCTGCAGACCCAGAAGAAGTGCCACAACTTTGAGGTCACCACAAAGGTTCCACCGGTGATCGGCATAGCGAATGAGTTTTAAAAGTGTCTCCATCGACTCATACGTTTCTTTCAACCCAACTGCATGAGCAGCTGGAACAGATGGCTTCTTATTTCCATTGTGTAAAAGTACCACTTTCAGGTTTGCTTTGCTGGCATCATTGAATAGTCTCCATTCGTCAGAAACATATTCACATCCCAGTTCACCCATGAGACCATTAACGTCATTACAGAAGCAAATGTCTCCTTCCATTTGGTAAAACGACGCCAGTATGCTGTGACGATCACGGAAGACAGATATTTTGGTGCCATGTCTTAGCAAATTCCACTGCCTCAGACTTGAGCCCAACAGTTCGGTTTTCTCCTTGACAGTGACAAGTCTCTAACGAGATCATTAAGATCTTCTTGACTTAGCAGGTGAGGCTTGTTTTCATCCACATCAGGTTCATACGGCACGTCCACAGCAGCATCTTCGCATCCTTCATCAGAGCGTTCGTCAATTTCTGGTGTTGAAGGTAGAATTGGAACCGGAATCTCCAAGTCATGAGGAACAGGTTTAATTACTGATGGGCAATCAGGATAAACAATCTTTGATGTATTCTTCTTTGTGAATCCAGCAATGTTGGTCATGCAAAAATAACAGTCTGAGTGATGATCTGTTGGTTCACGCCACACCATTGGCACAGCGAATGGCATTTTCTGTCGTTTGCCATTCAGCCACTGTGTTAAACCGGAATAGCAGACAGTGCAGCAGACATGCGGTGCCCATGCTTTATCTTGATCGCCAACTTTGCAGCCAAAATAATGGTAGTATGCACTTCTAAGTCTGCTGGACATACTCTTTCACTGATCTTGTGCAGTAAATTGTCCTCAGATATAACAGAAGTTATCAGGATTGTTAACACAACCTCGCCGATTCATATTGTCTTCAACAACTGCAATCAAAATGTAAACATTCAAAGGTAAAAAGTCAGCACTAACTTACTAACTAACTAGTAGTATTAGTAGTTTATTTAATCAATGATTTGTCCAAACATGCAGTATAATATTACACACGCAGTAAAGTACCGACGCTTCACGGCAGTGTTAACGACGAAAATGGTATAAACACAAACAGGCGCATAATTTAAAAACGTGACGTGGTAGATCTGGTTTTCAGATTTAGAATCAGCATGTCGAATTTTATCAGGTACAGGTGACAGAAGTCCAGTAGCAAAATGACTGTTGACCAGTGTTATAATTGAAAGAGAGCAAACAAATATAGTAAATTACAGTATACAATTAGTTATTGTTCTTATTACGAGGTCAACGCCATTTCTGAGCATATTATAGTCTATACATAGTGGCATGTATGAAGGAAGAACCTGGTAATGCTCCAGAAGGAACTACCAACCCACGGAAAGCTACTGACAAGCTCTTTTACATAACTATCAATGGCCGAATCCGAGTCTCAAACCCACTCAGCAGAGATGATATGGCAATGATCCGCAACGGTGAGCACTTTATAACACTCGGGTGTAGGGGGCCTTTACTATTAGTAAAGTAACCCATGACGTTTAAATTATACTACTACTACTACTACTACTACTAATACTACTACTACTACTACTATTACTACTACTAGGACGACTAATGAAATATTACTACTAATAATGAATTAATAATGTTAATAATAACAATAGTAATAATAATAATAATAGTAATAATAATAATAATAATAAAAATAATAATTAATAATATGCTCACTATGGGTATATGTATATTATTGAAATTAATGAATGACATTTTATTATAAAAGTGAGATAATTCTTTTTCTGAAAGTTCTATGCCATATATCTTGTGCCAGATTGTACACATTTCTTAAGCATAATTTGTCAATAAAAAACATTAACTGGCATGACGAAACGACGTTAATCGAACATGATACTGCAATAAATAAATACGAACATGGCTCGAATATAAAGCAGTAAATGTACCCTTAGGACTGACCTTTCTTGCACAAATACAATACTGATTCTTATATATACACTGGAAGGTCAGTATGCATTTGTTGTTACGTATGTGAACTTTGTCCAGATTGTGCAGCAACAATATTACCATTACTAAAACACATACTAATACTAACATTTTATTTTAAGAGAGTTATGCATTTATATACTTAAATATACCAATATTCTAGTCTTGTCTAAGACCCAATATAAACTTTAATATTTGCAAATAATCAAAACAAATATAAAACTTGTATCGGATTTACATCTCGACATCGCATGCATTTGTAGGCTTATAATGGCTGTTTAACTATATATGCTATGATATACCACGGAAATCCATTTCCAACGATACACATAGCCAACCGATTGAGACTGGTTTTGGAAGGCTTCTAACCATCACTAACTGGAGACCGTCGTTCTGCTAGATGAATTAATGGGCCTCGATATGCCGATCGGAGCCGATACAATATCTATAAATATATATATATATATATATATATATATATATATATATATATTAATGCTCAACACATTAGCAACATATACAAATTCAAATGTACAGTGCACTTGGAATAAATAATGCGAATTTATATTAGGATAGTATTTAGAAATTTTTTTCAAAATTTGATTCAATCTGAATAATGAACGTAAATATGTTATCCAGGTAATTATCCTATCATAAAAGGTTATGTAACCATTTTAATGCCCTCAGTTAACATGAATTTTGCAAGTTTCTTCATTTTGTTAAAACTTTTGGTTATTATAAATGACATAAATGAAATTAGGCGGATTTGTAAACCGCTGCATCTGCATATGTTCATACTCCTTAAAGGTTTAAATCGATTCACACTATATTATGAAGCATATGTTTGAGAAATGCATTGCAGGAAGCTAAGAAAGCGGTTAATACAATTAGATGTGTTCTGGAGAGGTAAATATGTTTCATTATCTGGCAACTTGAAATTGCAACCGAAGTTAAATTATTTGTAGCACAGTGTAATTGTTTGCAAATTGTTTGACTCCATTTAAAAAACAAATGAAGCTCTTAATGTAAGTGCCGAAAACAAAACTTGCTTAAAATTTAGCGAAACTATTAACTGTTACTAGAAGACACTTTGTGTACATAAAAACTCAATATCACTGAATATAACGTAAAACAAACGTCTTACGTGTTCCTTTCATCTGCAAGTAATAAGCATGTAACTATTAAAATAGAGCCGTGAACTATTTTTAAACTTCAGTTACAAATGAACTCTGAAAACAATGTGCGGAACTAATGTATTATCCACTGCTCAGATCACATTCGTGTGCTAAATAAAACAAATGTTTACCAAATATGTATGACAATTGGTCTTACTTTAATATTAAATAGGAAAATATTTCTTTCCCATATCATATCAGAGCAGATGTACAACGGTTTGTCCGCACCGAATCCAGGCAGATCGAACAAATGTCAAGGCCTTAAACTGTTTGTCTTGAACCAGCTGCACCGATCGCATGCAAATATTTACAGCCCGTAAAGCTATCTGAGGCCGGTAAACAAAAAAGTACGTATGCACGAACCAATCTACCATCAAGTGGCCCGCCAAAGTGTGAAGGAGCATTTCAAGTTCTGAATTGATTCGCACTATTCAGTTGGATCACTTTGACACTCTAAATGCCTGGCTGACTGTTGCCCTATTGAGGTACGTTCATACTGAAAGTTTTCATTGGAATCCTGCTCCTATCGACAATTCTATCATGAAAAGCGACACGACGAGTTTTTATTAGCAGCGATATATTTCGAACATTGACAAGAGGGAAACAAATTTATTTTAAATAGCACTGGAGGATCTGGAATTGCGAATCAAAACCTGGGAGAGAGCATATCAGAATCCGCCATTAATTTATAAAGCACTGGGATATTCGTTATAAGCGGTCACGATCAGCAGCCATGCGTATAATTACCTTCGTCTCAATAATATTTGGGTGGTCAGATTCAAATTTAATAGCAAAGTTAGCCGAATGCTCATAACCTTATACACAGAGCAGAGTCAGTGGTTCATTGATTAGAAGTTTTGAACAATATATAATATCATTCGCCTGAACAAGATGCACCAACAAAAGAGGACGTACAACCCAATATGAATATATGATGACCTCGATACTTATCAATCAGACGCACTACCCGTTCCGATTAGACGATGATTAATCTCCAAGCCGGAGGAAATAGCAACCTATTTCGCTGATGACACTTGTGTACATAAAATCTCAATAGCACTGAATATAACGTAAACTAAACGTCTTAAGTGAAACCACAGCTGTCTCTTTCCTAAAATATGTCTACTAAGTGTACAGCCTTACAATGTTTTGAAATTATTTTGCACACATTTTCATACTGCCGATAAAAAAACAAACAAACAACAAAACATTTGAACAATTGGTCTAAATTCATATTGGCATATTCATCATTTTATACATTATTGAGGGCAATAAAACATTCCATCTCCCTTTTGCTCTCTGTGATTGTGACAAATGTTCCTCCGAAGTTTGAATAGTTATATCGCTTGTAAATATTTTAAAGAATTACGATCAAACACAAGCGAAATAATCCTCGTCAAATCGTTTTTTAAAAATGATTTTAGTGGCGAATATTTTCTCTCTTCTGGTTACTTCAAGAATTGTTTCTTTGCAGATACGGGCACACCAATTAGAAACGCAATAACTAAATTTGCTGATAAATTTTATCTATCCGGGAAGTATTACTTTCTTAAATCACATGTGTACATTAATATTTTTACTGGCATGAATCAAATTATACAATTATATCAAGTGGTTTTACACACATTAAAGATATTTGGAAAAGAAATCTTTTTAAAATAAGATAATCATATATATGTTGGACCGGTGTTCATTTTATCTGCATGGAATAAGCATGTAACTATTAAGATCCAGCCGTGATCTGTTTTTAAACTTCAGTTACAAATGCACACTGAAAACAATGTGTGGAACAAAGGTATTATCCTCTGCTCAGATTATATTCGTGTGCATAATAAAACAAAAGTTTTCAAAATATGTATTACAATAGTCTTACTTTAATATTAAACAGGAAAATATTTGTTCCCCATATCATATCAGAGCAGATGAACAACGGTTTGTCCGCACCCAATCCAAGCAGATCGAACAAACATCAAGGCCTTGAACTGTTTGTTTTGAACAAGCTGCACCGATTGGATGCAAATATTTACACCCCGTAAAGCTATCTGAGGCCAGTAAACAAAAAAGAACGTATGCACGAACCCCTATACCATCAAGTGGCCCTCTAAAGTGTGAAGGAGCATTTCAAGTTCTGAATTGATTTGCAATATTCAGTTCGTAGGACCATTTTGACACTCTATTTGCCTGGCTGACTGTCGCCCTATTGAAGTACGTTCATACTGAAAGTTTTCATTAGAATCCTGCTACCATCGAATAATCTGTCATGAAAATCGACACGACGATGTTTTATTAGCAGCGATGTATTTCGAACATTGACAAGAGGGATACAAAGGTATTTTAACTAGTAATGGAGGATCAGAAACTGCGAATAGAAACATGGGAGAGAGCATACCAGAATCCGCCATTAAATAAAAAGCACTGGAATATTCGTTATAAGCGGTCACGATCAGCTGCCATGCGCCTAATCATTTTTGTCTCAATCATATTTGGGTGGTCAGATTCAAATTTAATAGCAGAGTCAGCCAAATGCCCATAACGTTCTACACAGGAGAGTTAGTGGTTCATTGATTAGAAGTGTTAAATAATATATAATTTCACTCGCCTGAACAAGATGCACCAACAAAGAGGACGTAGAACCCAAAGTGAATATATGATGACTTCAATTCTCATTAATCAGACGCATTACCCGTTCCGACCAGACGATGAATAATCTCCAAGCCGGAGAACTCAGCAACCTATTTCGCTTATGAGCAGCCGTACTAATTGCATGTTCTGACTCTAAATGTTTATTTTCAGGCGAATTTGTGAATCATCGCCACGAGCTATAAGTTTTATATTTAGCATTTTGTCATGCCAAAAGTACACAGTGAGTGGGACGTCATGGGCTGGAAGCTAAGGTGACTTGGTGACATCAAGTTTAGCCTCATATTCAAGACGCGTCTGAAAAAAGATACACTTGGCTAGCCGAGCTTCTATGATGAAGAAACAACGATGTCAACATTCATTTTACATATATTCCATATTAAATGTAATATACAAAGTGTAATTATTATCGTGTAGTTCTGATACAGTCATCCATGGTGAGGGATTCTGAAAGGCGCCATAATTATACTGTAACAAGAAGATTCGCACCACTTTCTTCATAAGCATCGGGCCTAAGATCAATGATAGTTTGAAATGTTTTGAAATGCCACTGACAGTTATACGAATAAAGATAACAGAATGGCTTCGCAGAAATACATATAATACTATATATGTGACAGGGAATTATACTGCGACAGGGTCAAATAATTCTGATAATATTTGACAGTGAAACAGCCCCGCCCGCAAAGCATGTAACCTAAAGCTGCACATTGAAAAGAATTAACACAAAGTCATACCGGTGTTCTAATAAAATGGTGGCTAAAGCCGGAACCCTTGCATGCACATTATCATTACAGCAGGGATTAAGAGCTTGGAAGAAATCGATAAAAAGAGCTGATGTGATTAATACGGAGCACACATAAGGGTACATCATACACCTTCGCTGACAGATATGTATTGCTGTTAGAACAGAGAGATGAGAACGATTTGAAGGAACACAAAACGTACATTTGTCCAATTGAAACTTTGTTATAGCTGGATCAGCACTGACGATATAAACAAAACATTCTATAAGAAAGCACAATAGATGTTCAAGATATTTGTCTGCCAGATACTGGATACTGAAAGAAACATCTATCTCACGATATTTGTGATCCATGTCCAGCAGCTAGCTTACTAAATACAGCCTAGTATATTTAATGGCCTCACCATTACCATCTTTCATCTGCAGCTTGTTACATGTCATCCATAATTTCACATCATGAATGCACCTCTCTACTCCTTGGATCGTAGTATCAACTTCAGGTAGGTGGTTAGACTTGTATATTTGGGTGTCATCAGCGTACAATTGGTGAGACACTGGATGATTAACTAAGACACTTGAGAGCGGCTGAGTGTATATAATGAATAGAACAGGTCCAATAACAGACGACCAGTGTGGAACATCACAACATAGATTAAATGTGATGGAGTGTATTATATTTGCAGACGCAATTTGTGTCCTAATGACTAAGTAGGATTGAACCACTGTAAGGCTGTATTATCCCACCGATGCCACATAGACATTTACCTAATTTGCTAACCTTACTTTTCTGATTTCAGTCAAGTCAACTCAGACCAGCCGTCTTATTCAAGGTATCAACGCGATCATAACTACCTTAACACCCTTAGCCAATGTTGTCTTCTGTTGTGCCTGACTTAGTACTTCTTTAATAAAACAAGAACAATATCAAATATATAACAAAAAGATATTACGTTACAGTCAATAAATCTTTGATACCACACCACACCATACAAAACAATGTTGGCTAGAGCTAACAATTATCTTGTATATGAATGTCTTTTATTTTCCGTTAATATTAAAAGTGCATCATTATCAATGGTTTCTAGTCTTTTTGCACGTCTCAATTCAAATTGTAAAACAATTGGCTCCGTCATGCTGTTAAAGTCCCAAGCCTTCACCTGATCCAGATAATCATCATTGTTTTTAAGTGTACAAGAAAAAAACCTTTAACGGACAACCTGAGCAGCCGCACAGTTATGCTTTGAGGAATTTACTTATTACAATCAATGCAACTGAAGTGCTTCTTTTCATGAACTAAAACCCAAACTGCTTACACTTCTTGTATTTATTAACTCAATATTGACACCTATTTCAAATTGCATCAAGATACATACAGTTTTAGAAATGTTTCATGGGTATAAAGGGATAGTGTGTATAATCTCACCGTATCTTGTGCCACAACTGAACATATACATTTAACAATGCATCAGAACATTTGGGTTTGGGGTGCATAATTTAGATTTTAGCCACTGACGTGTTAAATCAGAAAAATAACTAATACCATCTGTGTATCCCAATTATTTATTTGTGTAGTGTTATGCAAATGATGGTACATATAATCATGCAAGCAACCGATATAGTGAATCTATGTGCATCATGATGATGACCACCATAACAAATTCCGTCCTTTCGCAAAGAAGGAGGATATTATTTACCTGATGGTTTTCAGAGATAGGACGAATGACGCCAATTTGACAAAACAAAATAACTTCGTGCCGTAAAATTAACAACACGAGGACTAATTCTGCGTAAAGATGTTTTCTGAACATTTGTTATTTTAATATCCCGTAATTAGATTGAACCACCCTGCATTCTTTTAAATGGAATATTTAATATACAACCACATATGAGGCTCCAATATTAATACAATTAATAATTAGATGATTTCCAAACACTATTTACACCAGCCATGTACATTTTGCTTACAAATACACAAAGATAGACTAAACTGAGGAACACCCTAGCGTGTAGTATATACGGTTAAACATGCAAATAATACGACGAACGTTGTCGGACTGATCCGTCAGTTTATCACACATAACCGCACGGCCAGAGGGTTCCTACCTTAAAATATATCGATCGCACAGATACTTCTGTGTCCATGTAATCTTAGTATGAATAACAACACAAAATGAAACAGCTCAGTTGTTTTCTTGGTTGTCTTGTATATTTGATTGGATATGCGGCATTTGAAGGTAAGTAACTTTATTTCTGAGCTGATATTAAACAATCCATTATTGGTAAATATTAATATATAAAGAAAATAGAAAGAAGAAACAAATCCATGTTCGTTTAATCATAACTTGCCGAATCAAAAAGACAACTCAGAGTTTAATTTACCAACATATTGGTACATATGTATGAACCAACACACAATATAATTTGTTATGATACTTCAGTTAACTGTCAGGCGGCCTAGTGGTTAGAATGTCCGCTGCGTCATACCAAAGACCTGCAAAATGTTACTAACAGCAGCCTCGCTTGGCTCTCAGCATTACGAGGTTAATGTTAGGAAAGGTCATCCTGGTGTTACGATAATGTCACTGGGAGGGTCATCATGCTCCATGTCTTCGGCATGATGCCCTAGTCCTTGACATTGCTATATACTGTCATACTACAGACAGGCATCGAAGCAATAACTGAACAATTGTTAAAGCTACGTTAAAAATGCTAATCAAACAAACAAACAAATGATACGTTAGTTTATCACACATTCCCGTACGGTCCGACGTTACCTACCTCAACACATTTCGATCGCACAGTTACTTCCGTGTTAATGTAATATTAGGTTGAATAATACCACAACATGGAACAGCTCAGTTTGATTTTTATTTTTTTAATTGTATGGTTTTCTTGTATATTTTATTGGATATTCGTCATCTGAATGCACGTAACTGTATTTATGAGTTGATATAAAACAATAACCTATTGGTAAGTATTAATAGAGCAAACACATGATCGCAACCTGGTGCTGATGGTGGGAGTAATCGCGACCTCCTTATTGTAATCGTCCGAGGATAACTAAAGACAATTAACAAACCAAAGAAAATAAAGGCTCACATTCAGCCTTGATCAACCGAAGGACGCTAACATCTGCAAGCCATTCCAAACCACAATTGGATGAAAGTTTGCTCCACATTGTGACTAATGTTGATGGTAAACTGATGACAGACACGTTCGACACAGCCATGACAACAGCTGAAAAGAACATCTTTGGAACACATTGCCCAAACAAACTTGGGTTATTAAAGAGGTTCTGAATCTGTGTGATGCCCTAAGAGACCTCCGAAACACAAGACTCACAAAAGGAGTAGTGGAGTACTGAGATATAAACAATATTATCTGAAAATCAAACTCGAAGAAAGCAAAACAAAATTGGATTGGACAAAATTGCATAGAAATAGAGATCAGTTTGATAAATAACAGCATCAAAAAGGCATTCCATATTGTGCAAGACATCACAAGACAGAAGCAGCCCAGAGTCAGTAGCATTCAAGACGAAAATAGAATACGCCTCAAAGAAGCAAGTGAGATTGCAGAAAGATGGACTGTGTATTGTAAAGAACTCTACAACCATAGGAGACCCAGAGATGCTTTAAGTTCCAAACGCCATAAATGATGATAATTTCCCAATTGTCAAAAATGAGGTGGAATCCGCAATAAGAGCACTGAAGAATGGGAAGGGAGCTGGAGTAGATAATATCCCAGCTGAACATCTCTAGAATGGTGGGGAATCAGTGATAGAGCTACTAACAAAAATATACAATGAGATCTGGCAGACAGGCGAATGGCCAACACATTGGACCCAGTTACTGATAATAACATAAAGCAATTTCCGGGTGTGCCAAAATTATAGAGCTGTCAGTTTGATGTGATTCTGACGATCATCTTGAACAGAATGAACCCCAAAACAAATGACATAATCGCTGAAGAACAGACAGTGTTACGGAGTGGATGAATCCCAACAGAGCACATATTCAATCTTAGGTTTCTGTGTGAAAAGTACTCACAAGATCAGCAAGATATTTGTCGTGTGTTCATATATTTCAAAAAGGCTTTTGACAGTGTTTCGCAAGAGGCATTGTGGGCCACATTGTAGAAGTACAACATGTGTCCAAAGTTGACCAATACCATCAAGCAGCTGGTCGGCAAGGCTACCAGTGTAGTAACTGCCTAAGGGTATGTGGGTACTGGTTCAAAACAACGTTTTGGAGTACAGTAAGACTGTATCATGTCACCCACGCTTTTAAACAGCCACTTAGAGTGCACCATGAGCGAAGCTCTTGGAAACCACTGTGGGGCAGTTTGCATTAAAGGGCTTAACATCACCAACCTACGCTTTGCAGACAACATTCATGGGTCGAAGGCAATGAAGACGAGCTTGCCACCTTAGTGACGAACTTGGACGAAACATCCTCAAGATGTGACATTGAGATACGTGACAAGAAGACAAAGTTGATGACAAATAGTAGCAAACAAATCTCAACCAAGATTACATTCAGAGGACAGGAACTGAAAGCAGTGGGTCAATTCAGATATATTGGTTACATAACCACGGGAGAAGGATCAAGAGCAGAAATGTTGTCACGAGCAGCACAAACAACGGCAGCTATGTCAAAGCAAAGACCCATCTGGACAGAGAACAATATATGTCTGAACACTACAATCAGACTACTGAAACCACTAGTGAACTCAATCTTTCTGTATTCATGTGAAGCCTGGACCCTGACAGCAGAATTTACAACGAAGAATTCAGGCACTTGAACTGAGATCCTTGGTATCTCTTACATGGACCACATCACAACTAAAGAAGTGCGTAACACCATCAGGCACAAAGTAGGCCGTTGTGAAGACCTCCTCACCACTGTCAAAACGAGAAAGCTGAAGTGGTATGGCCATGTCACTAGAGCCAACAGTCTATCCACACCAGTACTGCAGGGCATTTCCAAAGTGGCAGAAGGAGAGGTAGACAGAGAAACAAGTGGAGTGACACCATCCAAGAATGGACCAGGACAAGTTGTGCGGAGACACAGGCATTGGCACATGATCGAGACATGTGGAGGGAACTGGTCAGACGATGACGAAATATTAATATAGGTAGAACATAGAATTAAAAAACATATTTCAATACCAAAAAGTCAAAAAAGTATTTAATTTGACAACTAACTGACACATATGTAAGAATCAAAACCCAAGTGTATTTTTATTTTGCATTGCAAGAAAAACGTAATTTGAAACCACGCAAATAACTAATTACTCTAAATCCCTAATCACTGCCGCCAATACATTTCTAAATCGTCTGCCTCACGCCTAAAACACAACTATACCATACATGTAACTGACTACAATTCACCAATATATTTATCTTTTTGAGCATTGCCTATGGAGAGAGCAGAAATCTACTAAACTTGTTATTTATAAACAGAGTTGAACAAGTGCTTTATTGAAGTTTTAACATAATAATTTTTTTTTTTTAGTGTATCTTGCCTGGAAAATGATGATAATATACGTATGGGAATAATTTCACGATAATTACCAAAATATATACGTTTCAGTTGCAATTTATATCTCTCGATTTAATATAAAACATAATTATTCAGAGATATTAAAATGCATATCGTTAATTATCCAGTATTATATTTAGTAACAAAATTGAAATAAACCTCAAGAACGCTATGATTTCAAACGCAATCACTTAAATCTTCAGTCAGTTGCAATAATTGAATTCGGAATTCTGACAATTTGTATACCAAAAGGTCTATTTACAAGTGATTATATATATATATATATATATATATATATATATATATATATATATATATATATATATATATATATATATATATATATCTATATATACATATATATATATATATATATATATATATATATATATATATATATATATATATATATTGGAACCTATTTCTGCCAGTTCAACTGGGTATGTTGTAAAGTCTCTAACATGTATGATAACATTAATTGTGTTGAATATTAATTATGACCCCCATGATCAAGCACTGACTGCATTAATATTACTTAACTATAGCAAATGTATATATGTGTTCGCGTTGCCGTGATATAATTCATCTCAAGAATTTACCATGTCTGATACTGTTGGATGGATCTTTGATGATCATATGGAATGATCACGTTTACTTTTTCATACAGTGTCTCGACTTAGATAATACAAATCAAATTAATAAGAGCGAAATTGCTGTAGCATATGTAATAGGAAACAAATAATTATTTGTAAACAATGTGACAAAAACTAAATACAGCTTCGATCCAGACACTGAATTTATCATGACATTAAACAACGACAAAATAATCATTATGCACGTTGTAACTTAATAATATTCTAAAACAATTTACCGTATATTTAATTAATAGTTATATTGGTCACTCACGTACAAATATTTTGTGGACATATCTTTAGTGTAATTGACGTCCAGGCACTAGTTCACAAAATTGCAGATGGTGGTGATTGTGAATCTTCAGTAGTTACGTGTTATTGTTTGTGTAGAAATCCACCCTGATGAGCTGTGCTGTCTAATCTATATGTTGCAGGTTTACCGTAGATCTTACTAATCTGGAAAATGTATGTGTAGTTACACTCCAGATAAGTTCAATCGCTCTTCTTTCACCTCCTTCTTATTCACCAGGTTCGTATAGATATCTTACAATCACATTACCCAGTACCGGTGGTTTTTAAACACCATGCCGTTGTATTGGTACATGTTTTTTCGTCATTGTATTACAGGTTTCATAAAGATTAAACGAGTAAATGCATTATGTAAAGCAGATATCACACTTAGTAGTCTTGCAACCCATTCACTCGATCATAGGTCATTTTGAATTTTGTTTATGAATATTTCCTTTAAATATTTATATCCTACTAACCGCTCAGCAAGTGTTCAGTTCAATCGTTCAAAGATTGCCTGTTCACGATGAATTGCCGTATATCTTCGTCTGATTTTGACATTATCTTCTTTTCATCAGACATAATACTGCACTAAGAAAGTGTTTACCAAGATCAAGCTGTAGCAACGTAGCAACGTGACACGTTCGTTCAATGGCAGATGAAACTTCAACATATGTTTTAGTTGATAATGATTCTGTCTATATCTACTTGCACTTGAACGACAGTCAAGTCATATTTGTATCTGTATTGACTTCAACAAGCTTAGTAGTATCAAGGAATACAAAAATTGTCCGTATGTTGAACATCATTAGAAGGGCAGGCTGGCATCAAAATGTACGTAATTAATATGTTTTGATGGTGTTTGATACATTTGTCATATTGCCCAAAAAATCAGAGGGGGGAACAGACCAGCTTTCTGTGCGTCAACGAGGCTTCCTTCTCGTTAATATTTAATAAAAATTTCTATTTGGCAAACTGAGGCTTCCTAGTAAATATTTAATAGAAAGGTCTATTTGGTAAACTAAGGTTTCCTCGTAAGAGTCCATTTGGCAAAAAAAAGACGCCAGCGTCGTTGGACACCCCCCCCCCCGCTGCTATGGGTTAACAATTCTTTACGAGATTCAGTAAACGATTTTAACCGAATATTTTATCAAGTCCGACACGATATCACGTCCGAGGATCTGATAAATGTATCGTCACAAATCCATGTGGGATTGACTGAGCGCGACTAAAAAAAATTCTAAAGAGGTTATGATCCATATCACCGCTGCACCAAGTTTGCCAAATATTTATAAGGGTATGTGTATCAACTCCGTTGAATACGGCAAGAATATTGCAGTTATCTCTGATTACTTTTGGTATTTGTGTGTATCGTTGAGTGACATATATCACGTCAGTTTTTTATGCCTACCTCTGGAAAATATCCAAGATGGATTCTTTGATTGTCTAACATGATATCATCATATACAACTAAATTGTTAATATCTCCATCAATATCATCAATGCTCGGTGCTTCATCGATATCGGTTATAACTCAATAACACCCTAGCCGGATTATTCTAACGCTTTGTCGTTAAAATCTTTTAATACATTGTAACATCGCTGATCATCTAGACTTGGAGCTACCAAATACAACTTGTCCCATTTCATCCATCTCGTTATTAAATTAAGTAACAATTGTGTCTTGCCACTTCCAGATGGTCCGATTATAATCATTCTAATTGAATTCGGCAACATCGCATGGTGTTTAATAGGTTCAAATTCTCTGTTATTTTTTAATCCTGTTGTTTATAGCCGGATAGTTTTTTCTGATTATTTCATCGTTGACAATATCATTGATTGTAGTGTTATTATCATCTAAAACAACTCTTCGAAGCTGATTTATTCTTCGTACTCTGGTTACTGCGAGATAAAATAAATTCGACCACTCGATGTGATTATCTATAATCCGAACATTTGTAGACCAGCAATTTATATATTGGATTTGACCGCTCCTCAGCGAGGATTTACTCGTGAACAAGTGATACCCGAGGATATTCAATTACCACCGCGTGGTCTTAACTAGCACTTCTGCGTCTGTTGCACTCAAGACAGTTCAGCATCACATTATTTCTAGTATGACCAATGCTACTATTCTTTCTGTCTACGGTAAATTGTCGAGGATCTTTATCCGACGAACGCCAACTCATTATACAATTGCACCTCGCGCAGTGATTATTCTGTTGTTGTTTCAGTGTAATTATTAATTCGGCATCAATATCAAATTCTCTGTTTTTTTTATCTTGTTGTTTATAGCCGGACAGTTTTTTTCTTATTATGCCATCGTTGACAATATCATTGATTGTAGTGTTATTATCATCTAAAACAACTCTTCGAAGCTTATTTATTCTTCGTACTCTGGATACTGCGAGATAACTAAATTCGACCACTCGATGTGATTATCTATAATCCAAACAATTGTATCTGATATAGTCAATCTCTGTGAAGAATGTATCGTCGCTGCGTAACCTAGCGTCCATGGGGATTTATCAGCGTGTAATGCATCTTTGACGAAGCTGATATCAACCAACACAATATCATTTAACACTAAATTCAGCTTTTCACGCTGTCCTGGAATATCAGTTTCAATATTCTGTTTTCGTGTATCTTAAGGTTTATAACACAACGGTACTGGAAGTGTTGCAAATTTTTCTTTATGCAATTAAAATAATTTCATCTGAAGTGTGTCTATGATTATTTTTCTACTTGAGATTATCAAATCGTTTGGTCTCCACGCTTCCCAGAAATCTTTTAATGGTGTTTCTGAATTTCTTTTACGCGTTATCTCACATTGAGTTGTATCAGGTTGTAATTTGATTAGTTTTTTGAACCCACGTAATTGTTCATCAAGTGCTCTATGATCGGTGCTAATTTCTTCA
Organism: Unio delphinus; assembly: GCA_029339505.1. Lineage (NCBI taxonomy): Eukaryota > Metazoa > Mollusca > Bivalvia > Unionida > Unionidae > Unio > Unio delphinus. The sequence continues at coordinate 1,886,783 of JAQISU010000152.1, read as the reverse complement.
TAATAGTCTACAAAATTCTTTAGCCAATCATGTGGCGATAAACCGACAAATGGTGGTGTTTGACCATGATCGCCGCACATTATTACTTTTGTATTCGCTAACAATAACCAATCGAGAAATTTTTGTAATACATCTAATGACACTGTGCATATCTCATCCCAAAAAAATGACTTCAGGAATAAATTTCTCACCCATTCGTTCAGGAGTCCATTCATCGCCTTTCCATCGAAAGAAACTATGATAAGTACAAGCATTTACCCCTCGTTGTTTCATCTCTCTGGTGAGTCTGTGTGTTGGTGTTAGTACAATCATATTTGATTTCCCACGAAATAACTCAATCGCACGTGTCGTCTTTCCTGACCCGCCTCAGCCGTTTTTATAGCTGGATTTATATCTACATATTGGATCAGATATCTGCGGTGCATTAGATAGTTCTGATATCTGATTTATTTTTCAAATGTTTATTTTCAATCGTAACATCTGCTGATTTGGAATAATCACACAGTATTTCCCGCTTTATTCTCCATGATCCCCAGCTCTCGTCAAAATTAATGAATTTGGTCACTGCTTCGCTGTGTTTCGCGTCTATATAAAATGAATCAGTGGCTACTCTAACTGCGGTGTCAGGAAATCTATTTATCATCGAAAATAAATTGATAGAAGCATAAGCTAGCATAGACGCCCTCAAATGTGTATACTGAAGATTTTCTCCGTCTGAGTAAGTAACAATTGTACCAAAGTTTGTTTCATCGGACAAGAAAGCGTCTTTACGATCGACGTATATATCCTTAGATGTTATATCCGCGATTATAAAATCGTACTCAACGCTATATATAATCAACCGTGAAGAATATCGTGTATTGTCGTATTTTCCACCTTGAGTAAATTTACCAATTATTCTTCTACCGAGATCCTTTGCGATTTTATTACTAACTTCAAATAACTGTTTGGACCATTTCACCATATTTTCTTAGTCAAAATCGGGAAACTGTTTTCGTTGTTCGCTGATTATACTATCTAGATTGGGTTGTGTTAACCAGACTTCAGTCTGAGCTCGATAGGATATAATCGCTTTACTGACAATCAGCGATATCATCATTCTACAATGAATCATATAAATAAACACCACTATTGGCTTCCAGTGTTTTTCAGAGATATGTCTACCAATCCAAACATAACAGCACGTATGAAGTCCTAAAGTCAATTCAAATGATACCACACGAGCAAATCCGGTTAAATCAAAATCAGGCAGTGGCCCATTTATAGCAACACGGGCCATATCGTGTGTGGGATGTCCAAATCGTTTAAATTATTCAGCTCATTCTCCGTTCCCGAGAAACATGCGACTATATCAACTAAAATAATAGTTTCATCGGTGTATTTTGTATTCCATAATCAACCGTGGTTAAATTCTATACAACTTGATGTTTGTGAGAAATTCAGCTCTTGTTGGTTTCCACGTGTTTCTCTTTCTCGCAAAATGAGCTGCAACCGACGGAATTATAAAACAGTTTGTTAGTAATTGTTCGTCGTCGATACTCTTCGAGTTCACAGTTGAAAAACTATTAGCTAGTTTTTTCATTGCGTGCTTGAGGGCTTCAGTGCGGTATAATTCTTCATTGGGTCTTAAAAATTGATCGAATCTACCCTCGGAGTTTTCTAAACTGAGAATTAACCACACTGAAACAGGATCGTTTTTACTCAGCTGGTGAATAAAATCAAATAATTTCTATTCTCCGGGTATATATTTTATTATTCGTTCCCGCGGAAATATTGTTACTGCAGGTGTCCATGCGTGTTCGTTATGATCAATAATTTTGATTGGAGCTCCTCCCGATTTATATTTCGGTTCGTACAATATCTCACCTGTAATCGTCATTACGATATTGGGAATTTTAGTATTCGTCCTAACGCTGCAACATTTTGAATTGTAGCTCCGTTCCTAACTGTTAACCCCCATTCATTTATTTTTTTTTGCGTCTTAGATCAGTCAGTTTGTTTCCACGCAACGCATTTATGAAGTGTTCTATTATTCGTTTTGCTACACAATTCATTCTTGACGAATATTTCATCGGTGCTAGTTTATCAATACTCCGTTTATCATTTATCGGATATATCCCATAAACAACTGCTGTTACAGGATAAGATCTCTATTAGTATGGTTTGTCAATTCCAGTTAAAATTCCTGCTTTTGAATCTCGACTCACAGTGACAGTTCTTTTATCCTTCAAGATGGGTTCAAATTTATCCCGAATAATCCAATCTCCTGTTTCGCCACGGATAATGAATTTTATTCTAAAAAATATCTTTTTCGCCCAAGATGTGAGATTATCACTGCTGTTTTTTTATCGTTCATGGTAGCATCAACACTACCATCAATTCGAAATGTTGACCAACAGTGAGATGCTCCATCGCGCTTGAATTCATTAAAACAATCACGGATTTTACCCATCATGTTTCTCTCACCTATTAGATTCTTTGGTGCTACGGAGACTCTATGGAGATGGAATTTAGAATTTTTCCAAGGCAGAGTGAGAATATCCAACGAGGAAAAACTGATACTTGTAAAACAGTTGCAAGGAGACCTGTAAAATCATTTAATACAGCAACTAACGAATAAATTGTATTCCAATCTATGAATAAAGCCAGTATTTATTTTGATATTTGTATGCCCTCAGAACAAAGAGTAGCAGAGGGAATAACCCGATCAGCTATTTCAAAAAGGACTGGACAAAAGATTCAATTTTCGTATGTCTAAATTATATTTTGCATTATTCTATATAACACCAAGGGAGATAGGTCGTTTAGGTATGTCTTTTGGCCTATGAAAGAGTTATGGATCTCAATGGGTCTTTCTGATTATTTCTCAGTGGAAATATGATATATTTTGTACGAAAACGATTCAAATATTTAGTGTTTAACAAATAATTGTATTTTTTTTTCTTTTGTTTTTTTTTTCTTTCAAGTATTCAGTTTTGTTTCATACACAAAAGTTATATGGATTCGTTCATTCAGTCAGTTGTGGCTTGTGATCGATCCATTGACGTCATTCATTGCAATGCATTCATTGTACATCACACCTCTTCGCTATTGATTGTATTAACTTACCTATATATTATGTTCAAAACTGATACCGTATATAATAACCGTTAGCTAAGTAGAAATACAATTATTTTGTAAGAAAACGAATCAAATATGTAGTGTTTTACAAATAATTGTATTTTTATTTTTTTCTTGTAAGTATTCGGTTTTGTTTCATACACAAGAGGTATATGGATTCGTTTATTCAGTCAGTTGTGGCTTGTGGTCGAATAATTGACGTAATTCATTGTACATCACACCTGTGCGTTATTGATTGTATTAGCTTACATATATATTATATTCAAAAACATATACCGTATATAAGAACCGTTATCTCAATAGTAACGTGTCGCGGTGCCATACTGGCGGTCATGGTTCGAAACCCGTAATAGGCATTATTGCCAACGGTACCGAGACGGTTTTAATTGGGGGTGGGTACCACCTAAATTCAAATTGCAACCACTATACCAACCACACCGAGCCTATTTTTCATTTAACCCAGGGTGACTTTGTGAGGGGTATCTGCGGTTGCAATTTGAATATAGGACTGTCATCATTCATTGACAACATTCATTTAATGTTATATGTCGTATTGTCCCCTGTGCTGTCCCTATACAATTCGCCATAAACTCGAATTGGGAATTGTATAAACATTCATTGACATTATTCATTTAATGTTATATATAGTACTGTCTTGTGATGTCCCTATACAATTGCCATAACACTCGAATGGAATTGTATAATCATTCATTGACATCATTCATTTGATATTATATAATCTATTGTTTGTGCTGTCCATTCGCTAAACATATACTCTTGTGATTCTAACCCGTTATTTGACGAGTTAGATTCACTCTTAGGGAAATATGCTTCGTGATAAATGTGCTGTCCCTATACAATTGCCATAACACTCGAATGGAATTGTGTATATATATGTAAATGTGCTGTCCCTATACAATTACCAAACCACTCGAATGGAATTGTATAATCATTCATTGACATCATTCATTGTATATATGTATGCCTAGAAACTAACCTAAAACCGTAGTAACGGCATTGTGCTGTCCTTAACATGTATGCATAGAAACTATCCTAAAACCGTAGTAACGGCATTGTGCTGTCCTTAACATGTGTGTGCTGTCCCTATACAATTGCCAAAACACTCGAATGGAATTGTATAATCATTCATTGGCATCATTCATTGTATATATCCATCCTTTATGTATGCCTAGAAACTACCCTAAAATCGTGGTAATGGCATTGTACTGTCTAAAAACAGGTCAAAATTGACCCCACTTTTTTTGTTTTTTTGTATTAGAAATATGTATTATCATATATGAATTCTGAAAATATCAATAGGATTATAGCTGAAATTTCAAAATTGAAAAACCAAGAGATTAAATTATCTGATAATTTAAACCCTGACCAAATTATGTCTGACTTTCAAGATATAGAATACGGTATTATAATTAACAAATATATGCTGCCAAAGAAGTATGCGCTTATAAAAAAATCCAGAATTCTGTTCGGGACTCTCTTGCATTTTGTAGTGACGTAAGTGTGTTTGTCCCGTTATTTACTGTTGTGGAAGGAATGCGAAAAGAATTGGGCCGGGATTATGAATTGAAAAAGGAGGTTAATTCGAAGATTAGAAATATACTCGCGTTAATTCAAGAAAATTAAAAAAAAAAACGCTGGATACCTCTGGTTGTATAACTAACAATTTGACATGTATAGCGCATTAGTAAAATTCTCGCTATAAATACTTCACTGCATGGACAGATGTTGCCAATACAACGGAAGGTATGTGCGCACGTTGCTACGAGGAAGTAAATTAACTGAAAAAATATTTTAGTGAGTGGGGTTTGTTTTGTTATTTTTCATTGATGCTTGTCTATCTGAGTCGGGTTAAAACGTTGAAATTATTTGATTGATGACAAAATCACTACATCGTAAATTAATTGGAAATCGCTTTACTGTTTCAATAATGGTCAACGAAGCATTAACTAAAAGACTAGCGAGAGAGAGATTATCTGCGATTAGAACATTTTTACCAATTCGCGACTCTGTCAGAAGTAAATTACAAGCCAGACAGTCTTCAGACTGACTTTCCAGCCGGAACTGAAGATTTGTTTAGGCCGATAACTACGGCAACAAAAGGGGTAATATCAGCCACTGAGCGAGCTATATACGGAGATGTCCCTAAATAAGGATCAAGAAAAGAAGCTCCTGTACTTCCTAGACTTGCAAAAATAGCAACGGAAACTGAAAAAAACATCAGCGTTGTTAACAAACCCACCTCCTGGTCCTAAAAAAACGAATGTTTCTCTGTTGGATAAATTTACCGATGAGGCTAAAACAGTAATATAAAAAAATTCAATTATTAAGATCAAAGGATTATCAAGCTTTTGGTGATTTTGCTGCTAAAAGCTATAATTCCAAAAAAGATTTTTTTAAAGGAAGAGTATAAGGATGATAGAATATCAAGTAATGATTGGGGTGATTATTTGTATAAAATAATGAAAGGAATTAGTCGTTTGAATAAGGAAGAGTTGGGGTATAAGGAATTTCGAAAGGGAATCAGTAATTATAAAAAAGAACTAATGGAAGAGCGACAACCAGAAATAGGAGAACGACAAGAGTGAATACGTCAAACACCAGCACGAAGACAAATACGAAGACGAATAAAACAAGAAGAACCTCAACAACAACTACCACCTGAACCATTGTATATACAATCTGGTCTAGACGACGATGGTGATATTGAAACATTAATTAAGGATTTATCTACAGATACACAGGGTGCAACTGGTTATAGTAGTAGGAAGGGATTAAGAGATTCCTGTGGAGTATCAGGTAGTGGTCTTATTCATTGTATTGGTAATATTCTCAGTGATATAGCACGATTAGAAGTTCTCATCGGAAGGAAACGAGCTGAAAATAACTCGCCGGAAATAATTAATGAAGCAGCTGATATCTGTAGGCGGTTATTTCAAGGGGGTATCATAAACATTGATATATATCGAGATTTACCTGACGAGTTAGTTGAGCATCATGGTTACCACAGTGATTAATTTGATGACTTCGTCATTCGATTTGATAAATATAATTTAGATAAGATGATCATACACTACAACCATGATAAACCAGCCATCGTCAATGTAGTTAATTCACGGTTTCCAGTTTATAGAGCGTACTATGGTGAAGGTCTCGGAGATATCATTGCATGGTTATTTGCAAGAATGGCTCCAAAAGTGGCGCCGTTAGGAAAACAATTATCAATAAAAGCCATTGATGTTATTCGTAATAAGGGTATTAGTGATGTTGGAGATCATCAGCGAAGGATAAACTAATAGCGCTAGTTCGGCGGCGAAGGAAACCGTGATCACTACCGTCTACACCAGTGATGCCTGCGCGGGTTAGTAAGATAATTAATAACGCAGTAGATCAGAAATTAGCGTCGCTGGTGACCAACGACCAAAGCAACATCGCAAATATTATAGCGGGAAGTGGCTTAAAAAAAAACACGACGTGGTCGTCGACGTCGATGATTTAGATCAATGAATATATAATAAAATGTTAAAACCGTCACCTGATCCAACGTTTGATATGGACGCCCCAGTGCGCAAGGCTGATTCTGTACGTGATTGTCAATACTATGCCTATCACGCAATACAACCAAATCTTCGATCAAGAATCGAACGTCAGGTTCATGATACTAGTAAATACTTTTTGTCTTATGAAGAATGTATCGAAGTAAAAGGAGAACTTGTAACAAATGTTGATGCTAATACACCATATCCATCTAATACTCAAGTCGGTTTTGTCAATAATGGGATCATGGCGTTATTCCAGAGTGCAAAATATCTCATCGATAGAAACGAGATTGAGTCGATAGATCGCGATGTTGATGTGGCCACAACAATAATCGGGTTAGCGAGATATTCCGACGAGTATACAAGATCGGCAGGCCTTTCTATGATGTTTGCAAAGGATGGTAAAAATACCGCTGGAGGAAATCAACTTATTATAAGACGACCAAGGAATAATGCTGGTAATGCTGATGATGATGTCGAGAATATGATTATAAACAACGATCCCAATTTCAATCTAGGAGCTGCAACACGCATGACAATGTTGGGAGGGGTGCGTAGATCATTCTCATGCGCAATTCGACTGCATTATATATTTGGATTTTGCAGAAATGTTCGAAACGTTATTTATGGAGCAAAGCACACAGTAGCGCTTGCGCGAAAGGGTGACGACAATGATGCAATTTGGAGGATTCTAGCAGATTTACGTCCAGATCATGTAGATGATGATGCCGGTAAAGTCAATTTAACAAAACTATCACTGTGGATGCCAGTGTTGACTCCATCAATCACCGCAGAAGACCAATTACTATCATTTATGGACCAAGGAGGAATATCACTGATGAGTTGGTTAGCAATGGCTACAGATGTTAAGCAATCAGATATTAATGGGTTATTTACATGGAACCTAGCATCACAACAAGGCGTTTCAGCTCCACGTCATATATGTATTGCGTTACAGAATACCGCACGAACTGGTAATCAACAATGCAGCCATATGATATTTGATCAACTCTGTATTACTGATGTCTCACTGAGAGTAAACTGCCAACAGGAATCATCCGAGGATATACAACTTAATTACTTTCATAACCATATTGCCCGTGTATATCACAGATTATTATCGTATATGGCGCGCGATCAAAATGTTGATACTGGTTTGTAGATATCACAGTTTGATTTTAGAATTTATATCCGATCTATTATTTTTTCGCTGGAACATCTTGATTTAACAAGACAGTCAGTAGTTGATATACACTTTAGAGTTAATGTAAACTGCGTTACTATTGGTGCTGATGCTATTCCCTACTAAAGAGCGATTGCTGTTATTCTCAGTGATAAATCAATGCTACTCGAAGGTGTTGGCGGAAGAATGAGAGCAATAGATGCACCAGTAGTAAATATGTAACAATTAGATCAATATGTTACTAATAAAATGCCATATGATGTTATTAGTGTTACGTTAACTCCTAATCAGATTAAGAAACTACAATCATCAACAACTGGAAAATGCGGAACTACAAACACGTTGAAACCAATCAGATGACCGGCTGGGCGAATAAATTGTCGCTGACAAATCGTCAAACAAAACATTTTAGTGCCGCGCTCAAAAATAAAAAGGAATTCGAGTTAAACTTTCTGTGGCTGCAATCGACAATATGAAAAAGACCGGCGGTATATTTCCGTTGTTATCTGTGTTACCAGCGTTGATTGCGGCAGCAGCCCCAGCTGTGGATAAAGGGGCAGCGTTAGGGGCCGTTGGAACCGCAGCAGGAATGGCACTAAAAAAGCTACCGGACGATTTAATTGTTCCTATGTAAAATATTCATTCACTCGATGCTGCTAAAAAACTCGCAATTAAAAACTTCAGAGGTGCCTCTATGAAAGATCAGTTACCGGCAAAACCAAACAGCGCCGAAACCGGTTTTATAAATCTCGATAACAGCAGCGGACCCGGAACCCACTAGGTTGCATACGCGATTGATCCACGTGCAATCGTTTATTTTGATTCATATGGATTAGCGCCACCGAAGGACATTAACCGATATATAAACCGCTTAAAAACTCCTCGTTGGTATTCCATGCTACCAACACAACAAATGAATGATCCACCAATATGCGGCAGCGAAGTATTGAATGTCCTTAACGCTATTTCAGCATCTGGAAAATCACCACATGTCGTCGTAAATGAATACAAGAGTAGTCGCTGGCAACGACGAAGTCGTCAACGAAGATTTTAGAGAAAGAAAGAGTTTTACAATATCATGATTGATATTTGGGGTAGACCTCTATAACCATCGAAGAAACCCGATGGCACTACAACCGGTGATATAAAAAAAATAATCGAAGATGAAATAGCTGAGACGTTGAACTTAGCAAGTGTTGATACTAATGAAATAGTTGTATTTCAAGATCGTCAGGGTAAATTGAAAACCAGTAATGTTTCTCTGGATGATATTTTAGTTACACAAAGCGGCGTAACCGAGAACACCGTTGAGTTATTTTCCGATCAGGGTAAACTAAAACTGGGCGTACTCGTTTCGACGATTACAAATAAATTAAAATCTCTCAACGATCAGTTAAAATTCATACTAAGTGTTTTTTTTTGGTGATCCAGCGACAACATCACCGAATTTATCATTTATAAAAACCTCTATGGACAATATAAAGACTGCCAATGACGAATAAGATCAATTATTGCTTTCTTCGGCGAACCAGCGGTGATATCACCGAATTTACCATCAATAAAAAATGCATGGATAGATTAATTGAGCTTGATTATAAAATTGACCAATTTGAAGACAAGTATGAAAAGCATGAAAAAGATTTTAACGCACTTCGAAATGGAATTATTAGAGACTTTTTTGGAACTCCACCGGCAGTCATAATAAAACTCCCAGATATAAAAAAAGATGATTTACCGGCGATGAACCAATCTCTCGATGAAGTTGAAGTTATGAAACAATCTAATGAAACAAGTTATGAAACAATCTAATGATGATATCGAAGTTTTAAAACAATCTCTCGATAAAATAAAAATTCCTTACCGCCTAGAAAATATTATCAATGCGGTATACACGGTTTAATGGGGGTCGATGGATTGGAACAGGGATGGGTTGACTTCTATGGTAAAATGGCCATTAAAGGCATTTATCGATTTACAATAGTTTCAAGGCATCAATGTAATATTAGAATTACTAATACGATATCTGAGGTACTTACAATAACAAGCGGAGTTAACACAACATCGGTAGATTTGGAAAAAGATTTGGTAGCAGCTATTGACCTAACAGCCACCGATGATACTATAATTAGGACGTCAATATATTGGACCATAGAACTAGTAGCAGATCTAAGTAACCCACCACCAAATTGAACGCGCTAGTATTTTTAAAATAACATGGCAACACAATACCGCTATGACACCGTTAAGGAATATTCAATGAAACTTGAAGCACTCTCCGAACAATATCGAGCAAAGATTAAAAAATACCAACGACGAATCACCGCCATCGACGTAACTATCTACCCGGTGTCTGGTGTAATAGCCGGCGCTGGAATAATTATATCTTCGGTGACAATGATTGCTCCGATCGCAGTTCCGATTTGTATATCTGCGATGGCAACAATCGCGGGAGTGTTTACCGGAATAAGAAAAAAAAGATCATCATGTTCTCAAGAAAAACTACACGATTCCATAATTAAACTTACCGCGGTATCTCACGCGCATTCCCAATTATCGTCACTGATTTTCTAGTCGCTCGACAACACATTTATATCCGAGGATGAATTTTCCGCCATGGTGAAACTGTACGATTCAACGATATTAAAATTAGAGCGCAATAATGATAATAATAATGACAGCACCGCAAGAACTACTTCAAGGGGTAGTGGAGAACACAAACCCGATGAAAATCAATATGAATCAATAACCTCAACAAATCCTGAATTCAGTATGAATGTCACTACTCCGATTCCCTTGAAGGAGATCTCGTTAGCAAAGTTACGAATGTATCACAGTTGGCCTAATAGTAGGTCGGTAGCATTTGGTGGTCAACAACCGAATAATTCCTTGGTGTTTGCTTGGAAAGATAAACCCGACGGAACTCCTGACAGGAACGTTGTTTCGTTGCCATCTGTGTCGTACCAAATTGAACAAATAAATGCTGAATTAACGCGTAGAATAAAATCCATTACTGGGCGAGAATCGAAAATCGCTATAACAGTTCATGAACCAACGCTATCATCGGCCATTGAAATATATTCACCGGGATATTCCGTAGATATCTATAACAGCTCGATAAGAACTATATTAGGATGGCCTGAAATCCATTCTGGGACATATTATCAAATACCCGAACCAAAAAAGTCTGATTATGTGACAGACGAAAAATCATATCATGAAATCAACCCATTATATCGAGATTATTTATCTGATATAAAAAATGCAACATTAACCTCTTATAGATTTACATTTCTTGATAACAAAACCATACAATGGTATTTTTTTTCTGAGAAAACTCCTGATTCATCCATCACAATAATATTTACGCTAACTAACATCATTGATTACTTTAACGAGATTAATCAATTACACAAAAAACAACTAGAACCACTACGACGGAACTTCCAAGAACATGTATCTGATATAAGAAGATCAATTACCGAGATTTTAAAACAATTTATGATATTAAATCAACTTATATCCGATATGGAATATATCAATAAACCAATAATTCAAGTAATAATTAATTTTATTATTATTTTGCCTATTTAAATACTGCGTATTTTAATGTATACACTGCATATATTACTATTTCATAGTCTGTAGTTAAGTCGTAACTGCGCCATTTTACCGCCGTATGTGTAACGGTGTGGAGTGCAGAAGTGGTGTACATATTCTTATGAAAAAGGTATTTACTTCCCTTGGCTGTATATCGTGCTTCGCACGTTGTCTACACTAGCAATTTTGAATGGCCGCTGAGAAATGCAGTTTATTCAATAATTGTTAATTTCCTTGCCATCGTTTACTTTAGAATATAACTTCTCAGCTAGATTATGTGTCCACGGTAGAAGTATCACATACTTTTTGATTGCAAACTGTTTTTTGTCCTAGTTCTTTTGATAATCGTGGGAAGTTGTTAGAATCCCGTAGTATATTCTATCCGCCATTCTACGAACATCGACCAATACAAATTCATGAAAAAAAGTATTACTTCCCAGGTAAAATGTGAAGCGCATAGTTGAGATCCCCACTGTCTCCAAACTTAGAAGATTCTGCGAGTATTGTGAATATTATTATTAGGATATAAGTTGAGTTTTAGGTGTTTCATATCATTGGCAATGACAATTGCGTTGATACAAATTTCACTAAATTGTTACAATGTATTATAATGCGATTTTGATATCAACACATTTGCTATTAGTAACGAATATACGATATATTCATAATGGACTTAAACGCCTTCATTGTAACGTAGTAGTTTTATGAGCATATCGTTTATATGTAGGCAGTACAATACAATGCAATGCTAAGATAACGTTTTATGTTACATATGAATAATATGTTTGGTTGGTAATGCAACTTTAAGAAATACATACCGAATTCAGGAATGTTACTGGTCAATGAACGAATAATATAGACAATGAAATGTTATATGTTTTCATCGTTCTCTGCCAACTCTTCTTAACCATTTAGATTATGGACTGATCGGTCGTGGTTGATTTATGTGCAGTTTTTAGGTTTGAATTTGTTACTCTCGTTTAATTTTAGGATTTTTATACAGTACATCAATGTATTAGGTACATGCGAATTTGATGTCCATAACGGGACTTCGGAACCAATTTGCTAAAATGTCATATTTTCTATTAATTATTGTAGCTCTATATTAGGCACCGATGATGATGATGATGAAGATGATGTTGCTGCTGCTGCTGATGATGATGATAAATGAACAGAACACTGAAATACGGTTCAAGTTGTCTACCTGTATAACTTTTCTCGGGCAATAAAATCAAAACAATGATAAAATCTATATGTGCTGAGCTGCATTGTCCTATGTGAAGTAAGGCATTCGCATACTAAAGATTATATTAAAGATTATATTTTTGAAACGTTATCTAAAGAGATCGCTATGTTTCCGCATGTGAGTTAATTTGTAAAACCTTTTTATTCCAATGATTGTTATTAATTGTTATGCATTTAACAATAATTTGTGAACTTTCAGCGTTATCATTAAGGTGATACATGTACTGCGCTCTTAGTTTCATATTAAATGTCTGAAAGATAATTTGTTGCTGTAGAATGATGATTGCCATCCATAAAATGAGTTGTCTAAATACGTCTGGTTAAATAAAACCTGTACGTTTTTCCCATTCAATTTTATCTAGAAGGAAGTAATTTGTACTATCCGCTTGGTAAAGTAAATACTCTTATCACTAAGTGAACCTTATGGTTATCGATCATAGTGAATACAATGGCACTTTTTTCGGACGCTTCATACACACCGTAATTTTCATATGTATTATTCTATATTTGCAAGATCATGTTCTATCCTCGTACAGAAATTATGATTATTATTATGTTCATTTTATCTGTTTTGTTACGCAAAAGGTGTTCAAAGTAACATCTTTGATTCAACCTCCATTTGATATGGCAACGTACTGAGTACGGTAGTTTATGGAACATTCCTTTTAATGTCCTAACTTTGAAAGTGATTATGATTATATTTTTGTCATAAAGTTGATGAACTGATGATGATGATGATGATGATGATGAACTAATCGAAATGGAGTTTGTAATGATAATTATTCTGTCGATAGAAAATTAATATTTGTCAATTAGTTTTAAATGGTGTCAAAATAACATTTAGCGATAGATAATACAGCTAACAGTTTTCTCAGAACATCATTAAAATTCATGTTGTTTTATTGTCAATGTTCAATCCCGGAATCAATTAAAACTTAGGTGATTATGTCATCTTGCGTTTACCGACCAATGAACATTTGTGCTTAACCAGGTAATTAAGAAGGGAAAGATTTTGTTTTGGTGATGTATGCATCACACACAATATACGCAAACTTTAATAAGTTGTCTTAAAAGGAAACGTATTTGCTTCCACTTTTTATAATGATGTTTCTCAAATTTGAATGCAGCATAATTAAAATGTAACCTGTAAGACTTATACTACACCACCAATTTGTTTTTCTAAGTGTCAAATTCAAACCTAAACAACATCAACATCAAGTTAGATATTTATTTTCCTAAACATGCACCTTATTTGATATTTTAATGTATTTGAATTTCGGTATCAATATATGTTTAAAGGTTAATAATATTTCTAGTATAGGGTTCAAATCTATTTGAGTCTATAAAGGGTAACTGTTTCAAGTCTATGGCAATGTTATCTCGTTTAGGAGAGGGAGGGTACGTCCTAAGTTTGCTTGATGAAACAAAAGCCCCCTAAAGATGGGCAGATACTGCATTCCTTTCCAAATACAGATGTTTGCTGAACTGGAAATCCGAACCCATGCAGATAAGGTGAGATATCGGTAATCGGATAACGGCGGTCCCATTAACCAAATCTAAGAACGGGAATAGCACGTAGTATGTTTAGGGATATAGATTACCTTGATATTGGGTGAACTGGCAAAGCTAATGTCAATATCTTTGACTTTGCATGACTTCAGGTGTGTATTAATGCTCACAAAACGTTTTGTCCTGATTATTGATTTCCTGTATATGTCATTCATATCAATTCATATATATGTCCTTTCGCAATATTGGATGAAATGAATAAACAAGGTTGATAGTTAACATCCACTTTTGTTAATAATGTGCATGCAAACAGTGAATTGTCAGTGTTCGTTGTCATGATGAAGGAAAAAGAGGTAATGAAAAAACCAAAATATATTTCATTGCTATCGTTTATGTCCATACTTCATTATTCCTATTCATTGTCACTTTCAAAACTTATCATAAGGGCCCTGTTTGAGAATTGCCTTGTTGAAAGAAGTTGACCCAGTTATTTATCTTGTTCACAGTTTTGCGAGCGGTTCATAACAAACCTATTCTGTACTGTGATATTTGATACGTAGAATGGGTCGCTGATATAATCTGATTCTGTTGAATATTACACATTTGAGAATTTGATATACATAAGTATGTTGCTGTGCCGTTTGAAATTTCTTTGTTGTTGTGGTGAGGTTGACAGCTTCATTAATTCCGTGGCAGGTGTTATTCATTTAATTGGAGTACGCCTGTTGCTGTTTGTCGCTAATGTTTGAGTAGCTGATTATAGACTATACATTTGTATGCCTGACATCTGCATTACATCAGGGAATATTTTTTACTATACTTTTGAGTTAGGTACATTCGGCTACTAGTCTTTGTTATCTTATTTCTTTATGTACTATTTGTTTTTTTTTTCCATTGTGTCATGTTGCATCCAAGATTCGTAATTCCAGTTTTCTAACTGTTTTGGGGTTTGTCGCTGAGATTTGCATAGCGTTTGGCTCAATATAGAGAGGAGTTTCACACTGAAAAATGACTGCTGGTCTTAAAACTGCATATCGTTTGTAGCACGCAAGTTGATCTCACTCTTTCTTGTTTTTGTTGTCATACATCTCAGGATTAGTATCCCGGATGTCTTGAACATTTTTGTTTTTGTCTGCCTTTACTTGCGTTCAAGATAATTGATGCGATTTAGATCTTTCTTTACTGAAAGATCCCCCCACCCCCACCCCCATTTGAGAAGGTAATGTTCAGTAACTTTATTCAAACCACAAGGTCCAGAGTTGTTAAACCACAATGTGTTAACAATTAATTCATGTGTTTCCAACCCCATTAGCTCTTTGTTATGCACAACTTTTATTTTGTCGTCTTTGATTGGTTGAAACCGATTGATCTTAGTTCCTTTTTGTTTAGATTTTAAATATTTTTGCATGGCCTGAAGAGCTTCCGTTGTTAATGCAAATTTTGTCTCTGCTCCTCTCTTGATGATGCTTATTAAGTTGTTTGGTACGCAACTCAGATTCATCTTTTCTCCTAACATTGATTATAAAACCAGTCAAGAGCTGCTCCAATTCAAATGGGTATATTTAGTGACAATTTTGGAATTCATTTTTAACTGCAAGAATCCTGTCATTAGCATTATATCAAAAAGTGTATTGTTTAAAGTATTTGTGTTCTGATTTACATGCACATGTTTTCGTTGGATGGCTACTCTAACCTCAGTTATACCTTACATCAAGTCCATGAATCAGCATTTAATCATGTAGGACATCATAATATACCCTGCCCTATTCAACAGAAGTTAAGTCTCCACTGTTTATGTATTCCACCACCAGCTATTAACAGGTATCTTTAGTTCCATATTTTTAGACCACTGATAACTTTCGTTCACATACAATGAGAAAACAGAAATAGTAAAGGTATTAAACCAAGTTGTAAGTTACTGATATTATTTATAACCCGATCCAACTATTCCAGGAAATGTATGTCCTTTGATTGTATGTTAAAGGTATGTTCAGTGCTTGTTCATAATTCAACTGACTGGCATATAACATCAAATTCCAGACAATTTAATTGCTTTCTATCTTGATCTGAAACCTAAACTGTTTACACTTCTTTTATTCCTAGTTTCAACAATGGCACCTATTGTAAATTATATCAAGCTACATTTTGTTTTGCAAACCTATCACGGGTGTAAAGGGATAGCTTTTATACTTTCACCAGCACCTTGTGCCAAAAATTAAGATAAGATTTGAAAAATGTATGAGGACATTTGGGGTTGGAGTACAAAATTGTATTTAGATGTAACCCATATAAATGAGGGTACATTGAAGCATGCAACCAAAGTAAAGGGACGATGTGCATAATGGTGATGACTTTCAAAGATTCCGTTCTTTCACAGAGAAGGATGATGCTAGTTAGCTGATGGTTCTCAACCATAGGACAATTGACGCCATTTTTAACCAAACAAAATAACTTCGTCTACAGTACCGGTGCGGTAACATTAATACAGTGAGAGTGTGTTTTCACAAAAGACTAACCCTGCGTACATTTAAACAATGCGCATATGTTTTATGAACAGTTGTTATTTTATATCCTGTGATTAGTTTCAACCATTCATCACCCAGCGATCTTTAAAATGCTATAGTTAATATACAGCCACATGTAAGCTAGCGCCGAGGTTCCAATATTAATCAAATGAATGTGGTCACGCGTGTGTGTTGTTTGTGCATGTCGCGTAAGAGTTAAATATACATATTGGAACGGGAATTAAGAATAAACATTGATACAAATACAAACTTATCTAACTATAAATCACACTATTTACACTAGCCATGTACATTTTGCTTACAAATACACAAAGAGAGACTAAATTGAGCAACTGCCAAGAGTGAAATATATACATTTAAATCAGATAAGAGGAACGTGTCGGACTCATACGTCAGCGTATCACACATTCCCGCACGGTCCAATGTTACTTACCTTAAAAGATCTTGATCGCACAGTTACTCCCGTGTCAATGTAATCTTAGGATGAATAACAACACAAAATGAAACATCTCAGTTGTTTTCTTGGTTGTCTTGTATATTTAATTGGATTTGCGTCATCTGAAGGTAAGTAACTTTATCTCTTAGTTCATATAATACAATAAGCAATTGGTAAATATTAGTATAGGTATAACATAGAAAAGCTTGCGATACCAAAAAGGCAACTCGGTATTTAATTTGACAACAAAGTGGCACTTATATAAGAATCAAAACACAAATTTCTTTGTTCTGCTCCAAGTAGAACCTAATTTAAACAAGACAATTACTCTAAATCACTTTTCAGTGCAAACAATGAATTTCTCATTCGTCCGTCTCACGCCTAAAACGCCATGATATCCAACCTGTCAATGTGTACAATTGATTAATACATTTATCAATTTGAGCATTGCGTATGGAGACAAGTATTCTAGTGAATTTATTATTTGTAAGCGGAGATCAACATGTGCTTTAGTGACGTTGTAACATAATAAATGCTTTGATTAGATTATCTCCCCTGGAATTGGATTATGCTATGCTATACATTCACGATAGTGTCCAAACCGAACTGCCTTAGTATGTATGGGACAATCATATACATATTGGCATTTATAACGTGCTTTTATCCCATATTTTCAAGAACGGTTATTCACAGTAAAACATTTTCCAGTTGTGTAACCAAGCGAATTTTCCATTTTCCAAACATAATTTTATCTGATTCATATAATGCATTATATATACATTTCAGCTGCAATTTCTTTGTGAACAATTTATAAATAGTTTCTTCGTTTATCTCAATTTAATAGGGAATACAGTTAACTATGGATATTAAAAGGCATAGCGTTAGTTATACAGTAATATATTTTAATAACGGAATTGAAATAAATATCAGGAACCCAATCGAGCAGAAGCAGTCACTCAAATCTTCAGTCAGTTGTAATGATTCATTTTTGGAATTCTGCCAGTTTATGTAACACAACGTCTATATACGACAAGTATATGAATATATATATATATATATATATATATATATATATATATATATATATATATATATATATATATATGCAAACAATATATAAACAAAAGAAAACAAAGATTTTACAGATCTTCCAACTTATATAGCTGCTGCACAATTACAACCACAAACGGCAGCTTCACAGCCACACCCACACGAAGTCTTTGAGATTACTGAAAAATTACCTAAGAAAACAAGAGCTAGTGTAGGTGAAGTATCACTCCCAGGTCGTTACAGAGCGATATATGTTATACTTAGTGACAAATTGATGTTACTCGACGGTGTTGGTGAACGAATGATAGTCATTGATGCACCTCTAGAAAATATGTAATTGTTTCTAAATATGTAACACAATTAGATTACTCGTGTTATTATAAATGTCATAAATTCATGTTAATAATACTCTGACTCCTGGTCAGATTACAAAAGATACAATGAAATTAAGCTTTAAAAAATTGGGAACAAACATAACATTAAAATACGATCAGATCAATGGTGGTCAAAATAGATTATCATTGACATCGCGTCAAATTAGGCGTTTTAATGATGCAAAACACATTTTTGGTATCCAGTTTACTCTATCTGCGGTGCAATTTCTCATGTAGTTAAATCAGGTGGTATATTTCGTGTCGTGTTGACACGAAAACAAAAACCAGTAAAATATCATCCAGCGCTACCAAATTATATCAGAATGATTATCATAGACCCATCTTTATCTGGAAAGACGCAGTTACTACTTAATTTGGTAATAAGATAGCACCAATAGGATACATTATATTTAGTTGCACCATTAGTTGATGATCAGCGGTTAAAAGACTTTAATGATAATGCAAAATTAGTAAACGAAGACAATGATCTTATTGACTTTATCACTGATATTAATGATGCACCGTCCGTTGATTCTATTGATGGAAGTATTAATAATTTAGTTATTTGCGACGATGTAATGCTGGACAAACAAGCCAAACAAAGAAAGAATATTTTCCCGAGGAAGGCATAACAACAACTATGTGATTTATGTAACTCAGAGATATACACAAATTACAAACGTAATCAGAGTCACTTGTACTAGTCTTGCTCTGTTTAAAGGAGTTGATATGCATGCATTATGAAATATTCATCAAATCTGGTGCTCTGGAGACATGGCTGTCATTAACTTTAAAAATTATTTTAGTCATGCTCAGTCAAATCCACACGGTTTTATAACAATAAATTTACATGATCCTAGATCGAGATATCGAATCGCTTTTGCTTAAATATTTGGATCAGGCCATCGCAGCAGAGAGGCATTGACCTCAATTAGAGGTAAACAAGGGTAAATAAAAACCTTCATCGGAAAAATAACAGTAAAACACAGTAACAAAATTGACTAAATTAAGTAGTGACTCTCTCGATTTTGTTATAATATTCGTTTGGCCTTATTGCCGTTATTATTTCGGTTTTGAAGAAGGGTTTTATTTTACAAGGTGACTCTTATGAAACGTGGCGGGATCTGTACAAATAAAGATACTTTAATTTGCATGGATACCGATCCGGTTGCCTAGTGGCTAATGAGATCACCGTGGATGCTGTTGGTTACAGGTTTTAAACCCAGCCAAGTCATACCAAAAACTTTAAAACTGGTACTAACAGCTGCCTTCTTGGTGCTCAGCATTAAGAGTTTGGCGTTAGGACTAGTCGACCTGGTGGCTGGATAATGTGACTGGGTGGAACATTATAATACATATCTGCGGCATGATGCCCGTGTAATACGACATGACTTTAATTTGCAGACATCTTAGCAACATGCGAGAAAAATTGTTTAAGCAGTGTTAAATATCAAAACCGCACACACATCCGTGCAAACATTTAGTTCATTGTGGATTAAATACAGACTTTAGCTTCAAAATAATTACTTTTTATTAGTTTATGACATGCTATAATTATAATGACAGACTAGCTTTTTAATTAATTTTTATTAATTTATTGTCGCTAAATAACATAAATATCCAGCATTTGTATCAACATGGTTTTGACTTGGATATATATAATAATAGAACTTAAATACCATATTATTTAATTTTCAAAGAAAAAAGTATGCATTAAAGAAAACATACTGAATTTTGTATCTTATTGTATGATCTATTAATACCGTTTTCCAATCAATGTTTAAGGAACGCAATTCATTAAGGCGGCATGCCTTAATGAATTGCGTTCCTGAAACATTGATTGGAAAACGGTGAACGTGAACGTGTTACCACATGATTTTGAGATGCGTCCAAGGTGTGCAAACAACAATATGCATTGCTTGGGTCAATTCGGTTAGCGAAACTTATTATTGATGAATAATTATAGACAGGGGAATAATGACAAATTCTTAAAATATAAGAATGCTAGAATGTCATATGTTAAATGTTAGACTCAAAATAAATGAGAAAGACGTTTTTATCAAAATGCATAAAAGACTCACACTTTCAACATATTTTAATACATATAGTTCCAATTAGATATGCAAGTAAATTTTCAACAAGCTACTTGAAAATTAGCGAATAACCGTTATTATTCGTTTCCCTTTTGGGTATGATGGCTATGATCATATAATTAAATAGCACAATTGACCAATGATTACATTCCATGAAGTTGCAAAATCCAGTATACGAAATAAACGACGCGATATTTAACGAGTTACACTGAAACGTTTTCAATCGAGTGTCACTAGAAGTGCCCTCTTTGTATTAAACCAAATGCATCTTGCTCAGCCATTAAAACTAATGAAGGTAACATTCCAGTTTCCCAAGCATGTGCTTTCATTCTCCCGAGCAAGTACAGAGCAGGCGGTTTATGGTATCTTACCAGTATAACGTGATCTCCATATTTAGGTATTCATCTCCAAATGTTCAATTATGAATGAAATTATTAAAATACATGACACTCATAGACAAAACAAGAAAAAAGAAAGAGAGTATTTGGGTAGTGTTCCCTCATTGATTGTCATTGCGCACCTGTGAGTACAACCTGAGATGATCATGCGCTATGTGCAAAAACGTAGCGGTCTTGACCTTCGCTTTGGTATATTGTTACGTGCTTAGGCAACATAATAATAAACAGCAACATAGAAAGAGTGAGAATAACAAGCTTGTAAAAACTTAATAAACAATTTATTGAGCACAAATATTTTCCAGAAAAGAAAGATAAACTTACGGTTTTAAGAATCGATTTAAACATTAATCCAAAAATAATTCAAAATATTATCCACTAGAGAAATTGCAAAAGTCCTGGTAATAAATTGTCCAAATAATTACAAGTTCGAATCTTAGTGAAGTATACAAGATGGAAGACGATTTCACGTGATGAAGTCAGTTCTTGGTAATATAATTCAATGAGCACAATTACTTTCAAGATAAATAACAAAATAAATCTTCTTGATGCAAACGAATTGAAATAATTTCCAATACAAGGTAATTTAAAATAACTCAAAACGACACAACTTAATGCTCTAACAATTTGTTAACGTGATTCAATGATTGTAATATTAAATGTACATTTTTTCCATAACAGTTTTTATCTTTCAAGTATTCATAACGATTCATATTAAGCAATTTGTTTAGGCTTTGCCTGTTTTCAGGATAAATTGTCTCTTAAGTCTAAAAATAACTTAACTTTAAACGTTGAAGTGTTTAAAATGTTTACTTCTCATTATTATACCTGTGATATATTTAAAATCCAATTATCGATGTTTCAGCAGAATCAAGAAATCGCGTTTATGTGTTCAATTATGCAATTATGCAAAAAGCAATTTTGAACATAAATTTGTCTCGGTTAGATATTATTACATGTATTTAATATGAAAGTACGAAGTGAACACAGGACCTTAGCATACCTTTCAGGCATACCTATATATTCGAATATTATATCTAAGAGGGGGAGAATGCTCAGTTAAATTAGTTTTAGGGCAATAATCCAGTTCGCGTGAACGTAAATGAATAGCTTTCTGATATATTCTTAGTACGTCTGCTGGTTTCTGCGCACATGTTCAAATAAAACCTGTTATTTGTTTCAACAATTCTTAAGAAGAGATTGTTCAAGACGAAGAATTTCTGTTAGACGAGTAAAAGAGAAACATTAATGGCTGTAATAGTTATTCAAATGCTTAAATTCATGGTAAATTAATGTAATCTACAAACAGTCATTATAATTAGGAAGCTGAGATCTTATGCGATTTGCTGTAAATGGATGCACATTCATCATTTATGATTGCATTGTAAAGTAGTAGAATGTGTACATGACGTAAATTCCCTGAGGATGCTTACTTTCAGAAGTTACTATCGTGTCTATGTCTGACTTTGTACAACACATTTTCTACATTTATTCCCATATGTTATTTATCTTAATTTTGTTTGACCTCATTAGTCGAATTAGAGCAAGATATCAGATCTATTACAATGTATTAAAAAGCATAATGTCTTATAAATAAAATTGTATATAAGCGATGAATGTTTATTTACTTTTATTTTGAAATACAGGTATTAGCGATCTAATTATTTGACATACATTGAGCAAATCGAAATTTCAAATAATTTTATCACATGGTAACCATTCAGTCAAAAACGTACAAGTAATCAAGATTACATCCATTTATTTTAAGTTTGAGAAAAGTATATTCTATTATGGGTAATATTTATTTATGCATGTATTTGTTTGCATGTTTTTCCCATAGACCACCCGCCTGAAAACTTTTTACTGATTACTGAATTATCGAACGGAATTATTTACCGCATGGACATGAATAACTACAGCTTTGCCACTATTCCAGTTCAAAATATAATGAAACCGGTTGCTATTGACTATGACCCAATTGAGGGTTTAATTTACTGGACAGATGTTCGTCTTCGGCAGATTTTATCAGCTTCAATATATGGACATAGTCAAAAGACAGTACTTTCATTGAATGGTGGTAAGTGTTTACCGAATGTGCCTCCAAAACGAATTTTATATTGCTGACTTCATAACGTGCAAAGATGTGCTGTTTTCTGCATTTTCCCCTTCTTTATTGACCAAACAATTGTTTTCAAATAATATTGAAGTTCCTCTGATATTGCAAAATGATGCCTATACGCCAAAATACAGTTTCAAAACTACAACCAGTAAAAAATATTTTCGCCAAATCAATCCATTATAAATAGTATCCTTTTTGAGATCTTCTAGATTCATGTACAAAAGAAATGAAATGTAACCATATGCACAGAAAATGAAAGAGCTATAATTTTAGTACAGTTGTTTTGGTTGTTGTTGTAGGCTTAATGCAATATTTCAGTACAAAATAGGCTTAACATGTTAGCCGGTATAAATGGTAGGTGAAGAATCAGGGAAATTCCGGAAAAAACCACCAACATACGAGAAGCTACTGGCAAGCTTTCTTACATACTCACAATTGTCAAGCTCGAGACTCGAACCCACGCAAGCAGAGGTGAGACGGCAGTGATCAGTAACTGTGAGCGCTTTAGACTAATTGTTCACTCGAGGCCCCTTAATGTATTTATTTTATTTCGAAACGTATTTTATTTTGTATTCAAGATTTAGTTTTTCCTTTCTTGCAGTTGCTGTACCTGATGGAATTGCAGTAGATGCTATATCAAGACTACTTTTTTACACAGACACGGGGAATGACATCATTGCAGTCCTTAGTTTTGACGGCTCTATACGGAAAACTGTCGTCAACAGTAGTTTGGATGAACCACGAGCCATTGTCGTAGATCAATTCAATGGGTATTGCTTATTTCTGCACTCAGAGAAAGAGAGTCGATATTTGTTTTGACTCATGCCAATGTATTTTTTTCTCAGTACCAATCCACAATGATTAACTTTGCGTGATCTGTAAATATGTACTATTTTTGCAGAAATTTTTGGGAATTCCTAAGGATGTGCTGTTATTATAGTTTAGCTTGTTAGCGGCAATGGGAATGCAAAATTAGTTACTATTTCAGTCAAAGTGGTCCTCAAGTTTGAATGAAGACTTCAAATTGCGTGGAAGGGAATGACGTTTCATGTTTACTACCTACCAAAACAATCTTATAGTCTGTCTTTATATTCTGAATCAAAACACATACATTTCATAGAATATAAGCACTAGAACATATACGTGTTTGTTATGAATAGATTTTGAAGGAGTCATATTATTTCAATAATTGTCCCTCATTCCTACTGTGATTTTTTGTGTCGATTAAATTGGCTAATGATATTCAGAGACCTGTATTGGACGCATGTTTGTTTGCATGTTTTACAGACGCTACATAATTAAAATAGCTTTTAAGGCCAAATCAGAGAAACAATCTATTTTATCAATATATTAATCTGATTGTACAATCTTTCATGTGCTTTATAATAATTTCATCCATAACTGCATCTAGCCACAATTCGCTAAAATACATATAGAACATTGCGTATACTAATTACTAATTACATAATTAATGATCATCGTCAATACTATACTTTTGCAAGTATTTAACCATTACTATTTATCTTTTCAAGTTGAATCAGGAGCGGTAATTCTAACTAACGTTAGATTCATCTAACGAGTATTTGGACCATGCCAATAGCTTTATGTTTATGTTATTTCATTTGCGGTTTAATTACTGTATATTTTGATGGATCACAATTGGGAAATAAACCTGTTGGACATAATATATAACTTTAACTTTGAATGGAAAACAAATCACTGTTTCACTATAAAACGATCAATTTATATGAAATCTTAGAAACAATCAAAATTTCAAAGAGAACAAAGAAACAAAAATATGTACAGTTCTATCTAGGCAGAATAAGAAATATAATGCCGTTGAAAAATATTACAAAAGAAAGGTTTCATTTTGAAATTTGGATTTGAATATGTATTCAATAGTTCATTTTATATTGACATATTTTGCATCTTAAAGTTATGCCCGTTATGATATTATTTGATATTATTCATTCGGTACCTAATGGAAGTGTTCGTTATTTCTTTGTACGTTTAATCCCAAACATACAATAATTAGGAGACGAAACAGGACATAGCAACAATATCTTCAAGTGCATAATTTCATCCCATAAATCTGTAATAATTATCATTTTTACTTTCGCTTCTAGTACCATATTCTGGACAGACTGGGGAAATAGATCTAAGATAGAGAAAGCTAACTACGATGGCTCAAAACGACAGGAACTTATCAATACCGGACTTATATGGCCTAATGGTCTCGCTGTAGACATCACTGGTTTGTACATTTAGCCCTTATTATACCTCTAGATGTACCCAAATGGGCAATTTAGTACTTACACAGTCGAAATAGTAATATTTGTAACTACCATTGAAGCAATCATTTATTTGTTGACGATATATAACTATATATCTATCTATCTAGCTATCTATCTATCTATCTATATATATATATATATCTGTATATAGATGCTAATAGTTCATGCCTGATCTAATACTGGCTAACACGATAAAGATATCTAAATGAAACAATGTGTTCTTTAAGAAAATAAAGCACTGTTATTTCTTGAGCTTATATTCCTTATGCTTCTTCAATGGCGATTTCATTTATTGAATTGTTATAACAATCCTCCACTTCTATACTTGAGATATTCTACAATAGATTGAAGCATGCACTGTGTTATCTCCCTTAATGATTCAGAGCTACATCTACAAATATGTGCATTCACTTAACTGATGTATACCGTATTATATTTTTCTAAGATAAGCACATATATTTTCTCCTTCTTTCTTATGATTTTTTAAATATTTATTCCGTGCTATTGTATGTACATAACGGATCGAGGTTAGCGTATGTGGTCTATATTTATCAGAATCTCTCTTATATTTAAAATATCAGTATCACATACGAGGGTACATTCAACATTAAAAAAAAAGATATATATAAATACTAATATGCACAAGTTATTTTTCTGCTAAATTCGCAATTCAGATTCAAGAGTTAATAATTTGACTTTTAAACTGAAACTAGTTAACATGTAAGCTCTATGGCATTGCATCAACCGTGGTAATATAAAACGTTGATAACGCAGTCAATAAATCAGTCGAACGTTGGAAGAAAATTGAAGGAACATTTAACGATTCTGAACTTAGTTGTTTTAAATGGATATCATGCTGGCTAAATGAATTTGTACACACACCATGTCAAGCCAAAATTATGTTCTTGATGTTTGTAAAGGACAGCATTTATCAAATCGTTACTCTTTTACCTGAAAATCATGTTGCTTACACAGGTGTCACGATTACAGGAAGAACGTAAACTTACTTTTAGTCAAATGAACGAACGACTAACTGAAATATAGCATTCATACTACAAAAACATGCGTGAAAAAAGATTTCACCGCACTTTTGATTGTTAGTCACTAGAATAATCAATGTCACACCAAAGCAAAATGATGCAGCAGATGTTTATAAAGCATGCAATTACATCTCATCAGAAAATATCACTTACTTGCATTTTGAAACAGCTCTCGTCTACATTTAAAAAACATATCCATTTTGGACAAACCTCCATTATATAGTGCTCCATAATCCATATCATCAATTATTGCTGGCTAATCACAAGAGCTTGAAGGTTTATATGCCATAATCCCAATTAGTGCCCAATGATTAATCCCAATCATCTATTGTTTTGATCTTATGTGCTCTAGAAATGGTTTACATCTGAATGCATTAGTTGAATATGAGAGGTAGTTGGAAAACAATATACTTATATAACTAGTTCTAGTCTAATTTAGCAACATTTTCCCTTTGAATGCGTTCCACAATCACATTAGGTTACGGAATATTACCTGCTACATCGATAATCCAGCCGTAGTGAAATAAGAAAATCCTCATATCATGTTTGTTTTTAGATCGACAAAGGGCAATAATCTTTGTAAAGTCCTCCCATTGACACCACTGGATGTGGCGATGTTTTAGCTTTGCTGCAGTGCATTACTGTATTAGCCTCTGCAAAACCAACCATTTTTATGTTCATATGGGCCCATATTACGCTAGGTTTGACGTTATTTCTAGGTTTTATCGATCTACTGCAGGTTGAATGCTTTATTGCAGAATTATCGCCAAATTTTAGTGATTTGTAACTTGTCGGGACTTCGTTTTCTAAGAACACTATCCAACCATGTGATCGTTGACCTTATACAAAAGTCATTACGAGTTAGATTAAATTTGAATATTCGCTTACTCCGTCCGCTACATAATTTTTATTAGCGAAAATATGACGTGCTGCTTGATCATTGTGCTTAGGACATTCAGCTTTCAATGTGTTTTGATTGTATTATGGTTTAATTATTAACCAAGCATTATACTTACGATTATAAAGGACCACATGTTTCTATTACAACACTTTCCGTTATCTATTAATTCCAAGCAGATTATTAACTGAAATGGTATGTATGCAACTTCCAAGTATGGAAGTCTAACATGACTCTTACATTGTTTATATTATATTTACATTGTTTCTGAGATGCAGACGTCGATAATACGTAGTCAATGGAAGTCCCGGTTTTCCTTATATGTAATTAATCATAATTGATTGGCTATTTATGGAATGAGATAGTTAGTCACATTTTAATGTTCTAATAAGTACTTTGTTTTCCCTGGGTTTCGACATGGCTCAATTCGATATCCTTTAATCTTCGAGCGAACACCTCGGTAAATGTACTATCATGAAAGCCATATTTCTTTATGTTGATCCGAATTCCCTTCAGATCTGATCGGAGGGTTGGGTGGTTCCTATGATGCCATCAGGTTTCGTTGCACAACATAGGTTACCGTATGTTGGTATTCAACCAATCGTCCCTTGCTCGCTCGTTTCCATATGCCAGGTCGAGGATAGCAGCTATGTAAGATATTGTTTGTGCCCTCGATGACTCACTTGCACTGTCATTTTCTAGTTTTGTCTAAATTAGTTTCGGTCTGTTCACCCTTTCTGTAGGAGGCTTTAGTGTGATTATGCTTTACTATGTGCTTATCAATACTAATATCGCACAAAACATTATTTCTGTAGTATTGTGAATTCGTTTAAGAACATTTTATATCATTGTGATACCTGATTACTGTCAGTATACAAATTATGCTCCAGGCAATTTGTATATTAGCACAGTCAATAACGGAATCCATTTGAAACAGCACTGGAATACTTTCGAAACTGTGATACAACTTTTAAGATTATTTGGAATTTATTCCATAATGCTGAACATATTTTGGTTTAGAAATTTCACTTTATGTTATTATAAAATGCATTAGTTTTGAATGTTTCAAAAATTGTATGGTTTTTGCTCTGTTCATTTGCTAATGTTAAGATCACAGATCCGTAACAAATCATGTTATATATATGTATCCATGAACATTGAATACACAACCATTTTAATATAACAGTCAGTCATATGTTCAAACAAATGTAAGCAAGTATGTTTGAATGTTTGTATGCATTTATCAAGATAATGCCTTAAACGTTTAAATATAACCGATTCCACAATCTTGAAAAGATATTGGAATAGAATATGTTGTCAAAAGAATTTGTTTCAAACCTATGTTTATAGGAACTCTGAGTCTATGAGTCTACAATGTTGTATAAATACGAAAGATCATTTCATTATGTCGGTATGTTTACTGAAAACAGTAAGAATTGCAATGTGATTAGTAATTCACAAATATGTGTAAGGCAACATTGACATTAGTATTCATTATATTTTCCAGGAATATTCTTGATCATGTAATTTTGAAAGTAATTATTTTATAGCTGTTTTATAACTGAACGAACTAAAAAGAAAAATCATTCCCACCCATGCACTACTGTTTGGACATTCGTCTAGAATATTTCGTAAAATAAATTGTAACTTTAAATGCACATTGTTTCTTAACATAAACAAAATATTCAGGGTGACCGGAAAAAATATGTTAATTAAGACTGATGACTAATCTTGTATAAGAAAAATATATTTAATTTGGTTGAAACTATTTATAATCACACGCAAGAGAGGGCGTGGGTGGTATGGAAGATGGCATGAAGCTGATAATGAAGCTTCTCCGCTAAGTTATAATTGAATAAAGACATTATTAAATTTTAACGTTCATCAGGATCACGATGGATCGAATACACAATTAAAAAGATGAAGATCTCATCAGAATTAGAAGAATCACGTGTTCAAGATTTCCATAACATTGCTACCCAATCAAAACAAAGGAACATATTCTATTCTAGTTACAACTACTGCAATGTAGGTCAAACATTTAAGTAGCACATTAGTTATTTCATTATTGCCTAGAGGAAAATGCATGTCGTTAAAATGTATGGCGAACAAATCAGCTTCTATCCAAGAATACGAGACAATTCAAGTATTTTTCGGCGGCATGTAATGACTAAACTCAGTGATAAAGCTCAAAATTAAAATTTAGGCAAAATACTCATAAAATCCAAGATTATAATCCATACGTTTTTCTCAAAAGTAAGTATAACACGTGAGATTATTGTTTTCAGGTAAGAAGCCTTGCACTTTCTCTTTTGACAAGTCCAATTACAGATTCATCAATTTTGTTATTCACACTGGTGTAATTCATAATGCTTATTAAAATAAATGAATAAACGTGATCCATACTGTATGGCAAATACTTCTTAGAACGTGGATAAATTCTACAAATTTGAAAATATTTTTCAGCTGGAGTTATGTATTGGTGTGATGGAGGAACGGCCGAGATAGAGCGAGCTAATGTGGATGGTTCAAATCGGCAGATAATTTACCAGGCACAGCAGGGAACACATTTCTTTGGAATTGCTTTGTACCAGACATACCTTTACCTCACGAGCTGGATGCAAAAGTACCATCTGTCAAATTGGCTTTTACTCATTTCTCCCACTTACTTGATTGTTTTATCAATTAGGAAATTCAATATAATAATTCATGATTGTATTTAGAATTCTTTGTTTAGGCAAAGAATGCTTACTCTCTCTCTCTCTCTCTTTTTTTCTCTTTCTCTTCTCACTCGTAAAACTTTTAATGAAACACGTATGCATTTCGTGCTATATCATTGATACAGCGTACACATGGTACATATATTTTACTTATATCACATACAAATAGATGTATTTTTCACCTTTGGACGAAATTTAGATTTACTACAGGCATACCTAGCGAATGAAATCCACACATACCCGAGTGTGTCTGTTAGAAAATATACTTCTTTGACTTTAGTAGCTTTTTACAATTGCCACTGCATACCAATAAGTTGATTGTTTTATTTTTTTCTATATTTCTTCAGATTGATTAAATCAATATAATACATTCGTATGATTTAAACATTACAGGTTTTATTAATAAAATAAGAGCACTACAAACCCTTCGTTAGTCACGCCATTCACATTAGAGCTAAGACATTGTCTAACCGGCCCATTACAAAGAACGTGAATAGAAACTAAGCAAAATGACGAAAAATAAGCGGTTGTTAAAACATTTAAATATAAGTACAGTTTATCTAAGTCATTATTCCAATTTAGCATCAGTACAACAGACCATACCCCCTCTCTCTCTTCTGATTGGTTTGACATTACAATTCTCTGTCTCTCTCACTTAACGTTTACCATCATTTAGTCCAGAGATTCGTTGTTTGACAAAAATGTAACATCTTCCACGTTCATCATTTCATAAATGAAAGCCCGTACCTTGCTACGATGGTCCAGAGACAGAGACAGAGACAGACAGACAGACACATAGACAGAGAGAGAGACAGAGAGATCTAAAGAGAGAAGCTAGGCCTTTGGACATTTTCTTAATTAATGATAATCATTTTTTAGAACCTTATAGCATTTTTAAGAAACAGCAGCAAAACAAATCATAAAATACATCAAAGTATGTAACCGATGAATTTAAATACTTTATAATGCTGACATGCTCATGCAGTTTGTTAACATTTATAAGCACTGTGGTTAAATGGGTAAATCCCCAAGATGTATGTAGGTATGTATGTAAGTATGTATGTATGTATGTATGTATGTATGTATGTATGTATGTATGTATGTATGTATGTATGTATGTATGTATGTGTGTGTGTGTGTGTGTGTGTGTGTGTGTGTGTGTGTGTGTGTGTATGCATGTATGTATGTATAATCCACAGCGGGTAATACAAATATATTATATTCATCATCAACATGATCAATGATGTCTTTTAATAATCAATGATCAATATATATATTACAATGTATGTTATAATATATATTTTGTAGCGTTGTGATGAGAATTGGTACAAATGGAACTGGAATTGTCTATGTCGGTGGTGCCTTGTCATATCGCTTAAGTGGTATACACGTACACAAAGATGGCTATAGTCCTACAGGTAGTTTTGGGTCACTATAATAGTTTTCAATTAAAACTGAGTTGGTTTTTAACAAGATATTTCGCGATTTATAATGTCTGGGGTTAATTGCATTATATACGAATTAGCTAGTATTTCTATGAATACTGAGTTATTAAGGACTATGTAAGTCGTCATACCTGAGAACTATTATTTTGTTGAGGCTGTTAGTAGCATTATTTCTTGAATACTTTGTCAATCGTATATGTGAATTATCTATTCCATTCAGAAACAGATTAGTTCTGGTGTGTGAAATGTATTTCAAATTATTAGCCATATATCAAAATAATAGAACATGGGGCGCCAAACAGTAAAGACTTTAAGTTGAAACATTGACTGATGAATACATCATGAAAAAATCAAAATATCTAAGCTTGCAACTATTGTCCATTACACGTTCTACGAGAACAACGTACCGAAACAGACTGCTCCTAATAAATGTCTCTCGATTATAGCCCATGATCACTGGATAACAGGGTTCACGGAGAAAAAAATCTGACTGAAATTAAAAATATAATTATTTTAAATTATCCGAAAACTGTTAAAGATTAAAACGTTAAATAAGCAGACAAGATATATATCGATGTTTAGGTTATAAAACATTGTGACTCAATGGCAATTTATATACTGTGGTGTGGAACCTAATATATGACAGCATCTAAATATTTATGGAATGACCAGTTATAGCTTTATATTAGAGTAAAATATACTCTCATCAATAAGTTCTATGAATAATCGGACTGAATCTTTAAATGATATTTACCTAAATTACAGGTATTAACGGATGTTCTAATGGAAATGGAGGTTGCAGCCAATTGTGTTTCACTCAGCCTGGTGGTTCTAGATTATGTGCCTGCTCTGACGGTATTATACTGCAATCTGATGGTCAGACATGCGGAGAATGTAAGTTATATGACAATATTTTTTAATAATTATGACAGTTGTTGTGTGTCAGTGTGGTCCTAATCCACAGTATACCACGCTGTCTTTGTTACGTGTTTAGGCTCAAATAAACAGTAACACAGAAAAAGTGAAAACAAAAAGCTGTGTAAACTGTAACAAATAATTTATTTCCCTGAAAAAAAAAATAATCAAATCTAAAAATTATCCAAGAAACATCCCCGAATTAAATTGCAAAAGTCATAGTAATGAAGTGTTCTAATAGATTCAAATTCGAAATGTGACGATGACGCATGCTGTAATCTGTACCGTTATCTACAGTTCTTTGTAGAATCACAAGATTTAATACTCCGGTGTTGGAAATATCACTAAAATTTGGACAAACTATCTTTGAAGAATTGTGGTCAAACACATCAAATATTTCCAGAGAAACGAATTAATCTTTCAAAATCCAACTGATGTGAAAAAAATATAATTCGACAAACTAGCTACATGAGACGAAGTTGATTTCAAGTGTAGAAAGCCCCAACACGGAGACTATTTCATTAAAACAAGGATTATATCGTTTCTTAATGCAAGGTATCCAAAAAATCCCAAATTGGAATTACCAGAAAGGAAATGTGGAGAAATCAAGTGATCGTTTTTACATCACGTACTCCGATCATAACCGTAACGAAAACCAACACGTTTTTCTTTAAGAATTAAACGCTGTTTACTTCTTGATTCACTATCGAGATCATGATCTTTACAACAACCAATTATCTCTCAAAATAACAAACACTTCTTTACGTTGCTGCCCTAACCCTGAATCAATTTTTGTAGAAAGAAAAGGCTTCCAAATACATTTGAAAACTCAAGTACTATTTCACTGTTTATAGTCTTTCTTTTCTTAGGATGAACATTGCAGTATAAAAATGGGTAGTAATATTTGTAACGTCTAAATTGCAAAACTCTTTTAAAATATTACTCTTCACTATAGTTCATGTGTATGATAGATGAAGCATACTACTGGGTTTTAAAATCTTATCTCTTGAAACAATACATTTCAGATGTGAATGCATGTTTGAATTTTCCGTGTGAACATGGTGGTGTCTGCTTAAATTCCAATGGCAACTACTCATGCAATTGTTCATCCGGCTGGAAAGGAAAGAACTGTTCTGAAGGTAAACGTGATGAACATTGCTGATAACTCTCAATTAATTTATAGACATTTTTCATCAAAATCTGCTTGTTTGGAGTTTCATTTTCGGACGAAATCTGATGTTTTCTCCCAAAAAGTCATTGAAATGGATACAAAGTATATATATAGATATATATAGATATATATATATATATATATATATATATATATATATATATATATATATATATATATATATAATACAAAACAAATGATTTTAATATTAAAGGAAGCAATTTCGGTTATCTTTATAATTAATATCCAATGAATAGACAAACTAGTTATCAGTAAGATGATATAAAGATATATTTCAACAAACGTGTAACGGCAAACATTAAACCTCATGGAGGGAGGTGAACCCGTAGGATCACATGGGATGTTAACAAATTTAGTTTTCCTTACGACTACGGCGCAACATACAATAACAGTGATGTGCCTGATCAGACAACTGTACAAGTGGCTGATGTGTCTTCAAGAACCAAGCACATATTATTAATCCTTCTCATGAATGCTCAAACCTTTTAGAAATGGTATGGGCGACGAATGTTTCTTAATTTCGTTTATTTTAGCACTCATGAAATGTTATTATGATAAAGTGATCATATCAGTAAATTATTATACTAATTCAAGCTATGAAACACTTTGTTGCTATTTCAACAACGCATTAAAAAATAGCTCGCTTTTAGTTAACAAACCTGATCATGTTGAATCACTGCTGATGATAGACAATGTGAGTTTAATCTGACATCCGTGCAATGTACAATGTCAGTGAAAGTTGGACATTAAATACATTATAATTTTCTAACTTGACCTGACTAACCAAGTCCACTTTAAACAGTGATACTTCAAGAATCAAAAAATTGTAGTGTATTTCCAAACGTACTGAAATGAAAACGGATGTTGGTTTCTTGTTTCCTTTTATGAATATAATGTTAAGAGATGGTATCTCATTTATTGTTTATTCTAATTCAAACACGATACACGTGAGCAAATACAAGTCTGAAAGCATTGTGAATGTTGTTTATGACAATTTAGAACTTAAACATTGCAATGTAATAAGTATTTGCTAAACAACAGTCCATATTCCTTTTGTATTTCTTAAAGATTAAATACTGTTGTAATACAATTCATAACATTGTTAATAATGTGTAATCAATTACAAATAAGTATACATTTGTATGTATCCTATCAACCTTATGGCGATATTGTATTGCTGCGTCACAAATCTGTCCACTGCAATGACCTATTATTCTCGTATGGATAATTACTTACTTTAATTGCAGTTGATCTTATCAAGCAAAGGAACTGTGTATGATAGGCGATAGCATTATTTTGGAAAACAATATCATAGATTCCTATCAGAGACCTAGGAGTATAAAATGTTTGAAAGTAAATGAAAACACGAGGTACATGTGCTAACATAGACGCATATGTTCAATCGTCAAAGGTACCTAGTCACGCAAATATCAGTGTGACTTACAATGAAATACCTTTTTGACAGGTAACATTAATAGCACCCTGTTATGGACCTGAACGAGTTTTTCGTCCAATGATCTTAAGAATGTATAAAACACTAGTAACGTCCGGCTGTTTTATCCAATGCAACAAGTAAATTTGATTCTTTGAACAATAAGTAAACCTGAAAATATTATTTATGGTGTCGCGAACTATGTTCAAGACAATCGAGAAATATATCACAAATCCCAAAGTAGAGAGTTCTTTGAATGAATTTCAGAGGAGTACTGAGTCAGTTCTATGCTTCCATATAATGATGGACAAAATATAAACTAAAATCCAAATTAAAGTGACCATTTGTTTTAAAGAAATAGCCAATGAATAGACAAAATAACAACCAGTATGGTCATATAAAATAATTGTCAACAAATGTTTAGAAAACATATTGCTTACGACAAACAAGGAAAACACCCGCAAGAAATTTGAACTTATTGAAACACATCCGATGATAACAAATTTAGGTTAAAATTACAATTATTTAAGAGTTTGACGTTGTTTGTTCTGCGTTCATCGTGGTATTAACTGTCAGTTGCCGAATCACACAGCAAATAACGCACGAAAGGCGTTATGTAAGCTGTGTGAGTCGGCAACTTACACGTTATACCACGATGAACGCAGAAAAAACAACGTTAAACTCTTATAATTGAAATTTCATTTATTTGCTATGTTTTTTTGTTTCCATCACTCAGTAAGAAATATAAATCCTAACTGAGCGTAGTAATAAATAATTTGGTGTTTTTTTACGTACCTATTTATAGCACTTGGGGTTGTCCTGCTTGATCGTAATAAGGTCATCATAATACCAGTCCTTGATTCAATGGAAGCCTATATATGGAATTTGCTACCGTGGTTTTGATATTTTACCTTAATGAACACGTGTATTGAAAGTGGAGCTCTATATTTAAAGTCAGGATTCATGGCCAAGAATGTATGCGTTCATATACTGCCAGTGTGATTTTGCATATTTATCACACGTGAGTCATCTAACTTCGTTCTTCAAAACCTATTTTCGTGTAGGTAGAAAGGCTTGACTGATACATTTAGGTGTATGAGGTTAGGTTATAGAAAGTGTGTGATCATTTTTGTTGGTTCAGACTTACACAGTTAAAAAATAATTGAGTACTTATTTTATCTCTCTATTTTTTTTAAATGATTTGCTTAGTGACAATGGTTCATAACCATGTCCCTCTCATTAAGTATGGGACATAAGTTTAGAAAATTTATATAAAATTATTAATTGGAAATTGACATAAAAAAGTACCAGGAGTTATACATGACAAAAACTATTGTTCTAGTTGACACTTAACTTGCATATCATCTATTTTCTTAAGTTGTTTGCACTTTGTTTAGTTGCAACTAAACTGGAAGGTGAATTTATTGAAATGATAGTTGGATGAACTTGTCATAGAGTTCATTGTATTTGCAATTTAGCATATAGTGTTTGATATAGATTTTGAGCAGATTCAGTAACAATTACTTGATATGTACTGCTTGGGTTTATAGTGGTAATTTGAACATTTTCTTGAGTTAGATTTCTTGAGTTTGTTGAAGTCAATTGAATATTTACCTTTTCATGAAAGTGAGTACTGCAAAATATCCTTGAGCAGACAATGTTACATTTGAACATCAATTGAAAAGAATGTTAATCATTTTTTTCAATGTTAGGAGCTGGGCCTTGTCTATGGTTTCAATGATAGTCCATTGGAGTGGTCACACAGATACATAATGTACCTAGCATGAAGGTTGGTGTTGATCATTGCATTCAACGCTTTGGCACAAAGAGAGTGAGCAGTATATCTTGCAGATATATGGGTATTTTTGCATATGTCAGGCATGCAACTGCTTAATTGTCTCTGCCAACTCATTTTGTGGTATACCATATTTGACAAAATTGGGGATTTTCAATAGCATTTTATCATTGTGATAAAAGAGTGATTCAGCTATTGGATTAATGTGTGTGAGGTAGTATTTTACTGACCTGACTGGGCAGTTTTGACTAACAGATGCATACATTTCCATGTAATACTTTTCCTTCTTAGCATTTAAAACTCCATGATGATTTGTTTCCATAGTTTGATGGGTCAAATTTACATGTTCAGCCCCTGTTTCATAAAATCTGATCTCGAGACTGGTGGGTATGAATTGGCTGTGGAATTCTAATCCAAGTGTAACATAGTGGATGGAGAGGTATAACCAAACCCTGTATCTGAGTGTGATAGGATTATCATGAATCAGGTATTAATTGATAGCATACATGTCTGATGGAGGAATAACTGGCATGTGTCGAGTTCAACTTTATATTTCCATTTAACATTTAACATGTTTGATTTTTAAACTCAGGGTGTGTAACAATAAATTATCAATTGAATGACCACATTCAACCTGAATAAAGCAATTAATAATAGCTCCAACATTTTTAAAAGTGTTTTTTTATGGTAATCTTTAGCTCGGGTTTCAAGGAGCATCCTCTTTCATGTTGTGGTCACCTTAGGGGCTGCTTTGGGATAAAATATGGTTAACATTTGGGCCAAATGTGCAGACTAAGATGACTTCAGTGCTATCTCTATATTCTTATCTTTGTATCATTCTGAAAGTCATATGTTGTTCTGCTTGGTAGAACTATTTTATAATATTTGAAATATTTAGATCTTTTGGAACAATCATTCTTGCATATCTCCTTGCCATAATTTGTATTTATATAACAAATTTGTTACATTTGTTATTCTGTCACAAATATTAATTTAAAGATAAACAACATTTTATTCACTTAAAAGCAAGTTAAGTCTTTTGTATAAAAATGGCATGAATGAAACAGTATATTGCCTTTTCATAATATATAATTTAAGAATACATAAGAAAAAATTAAGTATCAAGCAATATTACCAATGCTTATGTTAATGAACAGTCCAGTATACTGGTCATTATTATTGTTATTATAGTTAATTTATTATGATTATCGAATGAATGAATAAATCTACCTGTACAAGTTTTGTAGCCCCATTTAGTGTTTTCATTGGTAGATTTTGAGTACCGCTGTTATGATATGTTTTAGAGACTTGACTTAAGTGATTTGAAGTGTTTTGGTTTGTGATCATCCTGTAGGCCGCTAAATCAACCTTTCACCCGTCAAACGAAATGACAACTCAGTTTGTAATACTGTTTCCACTTAAAAAGGCACGTCAAATATAGAAGGGTCAAAATTATAAATATCATCATGCGCGAAATCTTTCTGATAAGGCAAAGTTAGCGAACGAATCTCCAGAATTCTGACACGATAGCCATAATGCCGGTGACCTTGACCTAGAGCACTTAAATTTAATCCATACTTTTAACATATTTCAACAAAGAAATAATATTGTTTTATACAAAATGTGAATTATATGTTGCTTTAATCTTTCAAATTAACGTAATTCAATTATTGTTAAAAGAAATTGTAAAATTGTTCTTTTCCTTTAATGTTTACTTCGTTTCTGCCTTCACTAGCATTGTTTATCGTCTGCTGTACACGTGACTCTATTTATAGACGTGGGTATTCTTTGAAAAGTAGTTTCTCCTAACAGTTCATACTGAAATGAACGCAATTCATTTTGATCACGTGTTAACATTCTGACCAATCGAAATATTACTTTCGAATACTAGCTACTTTGATTGAAATTATTGCGCAATATACACACACAGTGATGGGTCTGATCAGGAAACTGTACAAGTGGCAGATTTGACCTCAAGAACCTTGTTCATTTTATTATTAATACTTGCCATGCATGATTAAACGTGTTAAAGAGATAACGGATGTCAGTTTATATTAACGTTTTCAAGCGTTATTGTGTTATCATTTTAAGTTTATAATGTTGAGGATCATAAAACATAAATGATAGTAAGTTACCAGTTCGAACTCACTCATCGTGAGATAGCTTGGAAACATACTAGAACGTAAGATATATCAAGTTTGTTACTTTTCATGATCCAATTTATTACGTATTTTGAGATGTCCTTTAGATATTAGTCATCAGAATGCATCGTGAAGTCAGTTTGTATTCCTTTTTACCTGCATTAACGGAATTTGAAAATAAATTTTAGGAAGAGTTTTGAAAGTGACACAATCTAGTGCGTTGTAAACACCTCGATATCAGGCTGAACAGTAAATTAGTTTTAAATAGTTTAATCTAAATGTTCCTTATTCATAGTTTATAGTGTGTTATTTGTCGACAACAAGAAGAGTGTACTTCGGCTTGTGGGGATAAATATACGTTATTTCCGGTTGGCGTCCGCTATTGCTGGATAATCGTAGCTAAGGGGAGGTAAAATAGTTGTATACTTATATTTCGAGTAATTAAATTAATATTTCCTCTTTACACTTTAAACATTTTGTATTATTTTAAGGAGAATATAACTACTTTTAATCTTGTAACGCAAATCTGATGTGACAACTGTTGGTGTATGGATGGTGAACATTTAAAAAAGCTTTATTTTATCTAATATCAAACATACTGGTAATTTACATTGTAGAAAACAAAATAAAAATGTAAATGATTCAATCATGTATGTAAACCAATGCAAGACTGTAGATGCAGCATATAATGAACCGAACTCAATATTTTGAAATACGACACAATATACATTAAACACCATTGGGTTTCGTTGTGCGCCAGAACAAAAATTCTAGTACACGAATTAAATAAATAAATAAAATGGTTTATACAAATCCGTGATATTTGTTTTGACGTATTATCATAAAAGCAAAAATAAATTATTATATCACTTAATAATCTAATACCTATTCATAACAAATATCGCTCCAGATAATTATCATTGCAATTACTAGCCAGCAATATCAATGTTCACGAGGTAACCCTAGAAATTAAAAACCAAGACATACGCATTACTGGTAAAGAGATCATCGAAATTTAACAATCGAAACTGTAAAAAACATATTTCGTAAAAGACAACCATTCTATTATCTATGCGAATTCTTGTGTTCTAACATGTGTGCAAACTACTGTTATCACTTCATTTGAAAATTGTATCAATCTGGTGTTAATATATAATAAACTATGTCCACATGATGAACGTTCATTCACAACATTTTGAAAAACCTTACGTTGAATTGATCGATGAAAATGTTTAGTCAAATATGATAATAACTTTAGTGACAGACGTACAAATACATATCAAGATCAAGCTGTTTTGTGTTTCAAATTATTATTAAAAAACGAAAAATGAATTCTTAAGTGATTTAAGAATATTGTTGTATGTTTATGACCAGCATCTCTCCAGATAATTCTGATAGAATTTACTATGCAAGATAATTAATTTCCAAGATGGAGAACTTCATGATTTTACAATGCGAAGTGCAAATGAAAAGGTTTTTTTCACCATTTCGTTTAGGAATTTATATTTTACCGCATGTAAACTACTACAAGTTTACTAGTATCGAGGAGAATTGTAGTGTTAGAACTATATGGCATACACGATCGATACACGATGATAATTTGTGCTGATTAGAAAATCAGACGGGTTTGAATATGTTGGCCTAATCGATAATAGTACTGTTGTCGTATTTTCAGAGTAACGAAACAGGATTTCCTGAAGGAACAAACATACCATTAAAATACATAATTGTATACAAACATATATAACCATATACATTAAAACTACATATATGACAACGTCCGTTGATATATACAAACATAATTATATATGCATAGGTAATTTCATATTCAAACATATTTCTCTGCATATACCCATTGCATGCTTGAGAATATATACCCATCATGGATGCATACATGAAATATCAAGAAAGCTTAATATATAACACTATTCTTAATTAGGATCAATTAAGTATGAATTTTTGATTTATTTTATGAATTTTAAGTAAATAAATATTAATTAATTCTAGGTACATTTCCATATCTTTACTTTTTGCAGTAGCCACGACTACTATGACAACAACACAGACATCACGAAGATCTAATGGAACAAAAGCAAGAATGATTACCTCATCTACATATGGAACATCAACTATTGCAAACGAAAGCACAAAACAGACAACTTTTGGATTAAACGAAGAACTTTCATCCGTATGTGTACCAGTAGGAGATTCGCCTCATAAATCTGGTAAAATGCGATGTAAATTTATGTTGTAATTTTCCGGGCAGTCTTCATACAAAAACAGTAATATTAGTATAGTTTCAATATCAAATAGATTTCATTAATAACTAAAGCCTTATCATTCATAGATAGCTAGTTTTGTGGCATTACAAATATATGTCCCTTACTTTTTGTTATATTCAGTTTTGTAATCAGTAAAGGTTGGATATTTATAATCAACATTACGCTTTTTGGCAGTAACGAAACTACTCAAAACATACATATACAATTAGAAAATATACGGCATATTGATATCAGATATTTGACATAAATTGTCTTTTTGTAGCAAAATAAGACATGAATGATGTTTTCTTTGTAATAATCTCAGATGCACACTAATATGATCTGAGCAGTGAATAATACATAGATCCGCACATTGTGTTCATAGTTCATTTGTAACTGAAGTTTCAAAACAGTTCACGGCTGAAACTTAATAGTTACATGTTTCATACATGCAGACAAAGGGAACATCGGTCTCAAATATGTACGTATATCTTATTTTAAAAGATTTCTGGCAACGTCCCCCAATATCTTTAATCTGTGTACAAGGACTCGCTAGCATAGCACAATTTTATTCATGTTAGTAAAATTATTAATATACGCATGTGATTTAAGAAAGTAATACTTCCCGGATAGATTTAATTTCTCCGCAAAGTTAATTATTGCGTTTCTAATGGGTGTGCCCGTATTTCCAGAGAAACACATCTTGAAGTAAGCAAAAGAGAAAAAATATTCGCCACCAAATTCATTGTTAAGACAACAATGAGTATTTCGTTTGTATTTGATAATTTGTAATATATAGCAAACGATATAACGATTAAAACTTCGGAGGAACATGTATCACAATCACAGAGATAGAGAAAGTGAGTTGGAATGTTTTATTGCCCTCAATAATGTAAAAAATGATGAACATGCCAATATGAATTTAGACCAATTGTTCAAATGTTCTGTTGTTTGTTGTTGTTCTTTTTTTTTTTGTTTGATCAACAGCATGACACTGTGTGAAAGATTTTTCTAAATATTGTAAGCCTGTAAACTCAGTAGACTTATTTTAGGAAAGAGACAGATGTGGTAGACTTCCATATTTCACCTAAGACGTTTGTTTTACGTTATATTCAGTGATATTGAAATTTTATGTACAAAAGTGTCTTCGAGTAAAGGTTGATAGTTTCACTAACTTTTAAGTTTTATTTCCACCACATACATTACGACCTCACATTTGTTTTGTTTTTTAAATCGAGTCAAATAAATTAAAAACAATTACAATGTGCTGCAATCATATAATTTCGGTTGCAATTTCAAGTTACCAGGATATGAAACATATTTACCTCTCCAGACCACATCTAATTATATAAACCCCATTCTTAGCTTCCTGGAATGCATTTCTAAAACATATGCTTCATAGTGTGAATCGATTTAAACCTTCAAGGAAAATGAATATATGCAGATGCAGGGCTTTACAAATCCGCCTAATTTCTTATATGCCATTTATAATAACCAAATGTTTTAACAAAATGAAGAAACTTTCGGAATTCATGTTAACGGTTACATAACCTTCTATGATAGGCTAATAACCTGGATAAAATATATACGTTCATTATTCGGATTGAATCACATTATGTTGACATTTGTAAATACTATCCCAATATAAATTCGTACTATTTATGGTATCTAAGTGCACTGTACATTTAACAGAAATCGGCATATCGAGGCCCATTAATTCATCTAGCAGAACGCCGGTCTCCAGGTATTGATGGTTAGGAGCCTTCCAACATCAATATCGATCAGTTGGCTCTGTGTATCGTTGGGAATGGATTTCCGTGGCATATCATAGCACATATAGCTAAACAGCCATTATAAACCTACAAATGCATGCGATGTCGAGATGTCGAGATGTAAATCCGATACACGTTTTATGTTTGTTTTGTCTATTTTGCAAATATTAAATATAATATTGGGTCTTAGACAAGATTAGTATATTGGTACATTTAAGTATCTAATTGCATAACTCTTAAACTAAAATGTTATTATTAATATGTGTTTTAGTAATGTTACTGTTGTTGCTGCAAAATCTGGACAAAGTATCACATACGTAACAACAAATGCATACTGACCTTCCAGTGTATATGTAAAAATCAGTATTGTGTTTGTGCAACAAAAGTCAGCCCTAAGGGTAAATTTACCGCTTCATATTCGAGCCCTGTTTCTATTTATTTATTGCAGTATCTTGTTCTATTAACGTCGTTTCCTTCTTGCCAGTTAATGTGTTTTAATGACGAAAAATGCTTATGAAATGTGTACAATTTGGCACAAGATTTCTGACATCGAACGTTTTGTAAAATAATTGTCTCATTTGATAATAAAAATAGTTATTCATTAATTTCAATAATATACATATACTAATAGTGAGCATATTAGTAGTAGTAGTAGTAGTATTAGTAGTAGTAGTATTATTAGTATTATTATTTCAGTAATATTAGTAGTAGTATTTCATTATTCATCCTGTTATTATTATTAGGAGTAGTAGTA
Organism: Unio delphinus; assembly: GCA_029339505.1. Classification (NCBI taxonomy): domain Eukaryota; kingdom Metazoa; phylum Mollusca; class Bivalvia; order Unionida; family Unionidae; genus Unio; species Unio delphinus. The sequence continues at coordinate 1,842,921 of JAQISU010000152.1, read as the reverse complement.
TTTAAACGTCATGGGTTACTTTACTAATTGTAAAGACACCCCACCCACCACCCCGAGTGTTATAAAGCGCTCACCGTTACGGATCATTGCCATATCACCTCTGCTGAGTGGGTTTGAGACTCGGGTTCGGCCAATGATAGTTATGTGAGAAAGCTTATCGGTAGCTTTTCGTGGGTTGGTAGTTCCTTCTGGGGTTTTACCAGGTTCTTCCATCATACCGGCCGGAATGTATAGACTATAGTGTGCTCAGAAATGGCGTTGACCTGGCAATAAGAACAATAACTACTTGTATACTATAGTTTACTATATTTGTATGCTCTCTTTAAATTATAATTTGCCAACATATTATAGTAATGTCCAGTGATATGAAAATTACTGGAATATGACATATTATGTATTATACATATTACAGAATGTACATATTGCATACATAGGTGGCCTTTCAAGGACAGCACTCGGAGATGATTGAGCGAAGCTAATACATATGTCGTTTGTCTGTCTCCATTGTCATAATATATGATCAGTAGTACTTCATATCATTGGAGTAAATACAAACAATGTTATGTACTCCTGGCACTTTACTACATGTATTTCAACTTTGTCTGAAATATTTAATACCGAGCCACATTATTTTCAGAACGGTACAAGGACTCAACCGGCGTATTCACATATTTCTCACCTGATTCATCAAACAGTGTGTTCGTAATGCTGTGCGTTATGTATTTAATAAGCTTTAGCGATTGATGTTTATGCATTTATTAAATACAAATGTTTTTTATTCATATCTGATAAGATATATTACAGAAAGCGGGGCCTTAATTGGAGGCGTTGTTGGTGCTGCTGTTGTACTGACCATTATCATCATCATTGTTGTAGTATTCTTATTGAGAAGGTATGAAAAAGCTACGTTTGTCGCAATATTTTTACATGGAACATATACTAAGGAAAGACAGTAACCCTCATCAAATCTGTAAATTTTTGTAATATAATGATGCTGTCCTATAGTCATTTATCTGTCCGGGGTATTTACCCATCTTCGCACATATATATGTCCTCATTATTATTTCCAGCTATGTGATTGTTATTTCAAATTTGTGATGTTCAATTTTTAAGGTACAACCACTTGCAATATTCTTCAGTATATATTGAATGAGATCTATATTTAGAATATTGTATCAATCAAACTTCTTAGATACGATTTTAAAATGGAACCGAATACTTGAAATAGCATTGCTAATTACACATGTAATATACACTTTAAAAATGAACAAGCATCGTATGCTTAAATGTCTTGATGTGAAGACATGAAGCAGCAAAGGGGGCGAATCCGACAAGTTTTTAGAAGGGTCCATTTGGCAAACCAAGGCTTCCTCCAAAATCGAAAAAATCGTTTATTTGGCAAACCAAGTCTTCCTCCAAATCGTAAAAAAAGTTTCCTTTGGGGTCGCAAAGTCGTTGTCGCACCCCTTCTTCTGCTATGGGGTTCAATATCTTTTAAGGATTTCACAAACAGACTCATTTGTAAAACCTCATCTCGAAATCAATTAGAATATTGGACTGGTAAGTGAGTTTAAAATTAATTCTCGTTAACGAATCATTATGACATCGCATATAAACTAGATTAGTTGGATCCTCAATGATTAGAAACCCTGGAGGAGCTGTTGGTGCAAATGAATATAAAATATATCCTTGTTGAGCTTGATTTGATCTTTCCAGATTTATTTGACAACGTCCTTTTATAACATCACATACTAAATTCAATGCAATCAGCGAGGATATTTTGCCGCCCGCCTCCGTCTGGGTCATTATTATGCTTCAGGATTGTTGTTGTTTGTGGTTGTGCAATTTGTTTATACGCGTCGTGAATTCTTTTAAAGTCATAACCGATGGTGTCATTGAGAGATTTTTCCATCCCTGGGACGTTATATCCTGGTAATTTAAAATTAAATAACTCTTCTTTTGTTAAATTATATGCTGATAGAAAGTTTTGTTTTTTTCCTTCTTCTCTGTTGTCAACAGATTCATCAAAATATTTATAAAAATTTCATTTAATTTTTTATATCTTTTATATTAGTGTTCATATATATTATTCTTTTTATAATTGCATCACGTGAACCCGTTACATTCAAAAGATATTTTTGAAAACTTTGCCGTGGTGTCTCTATATTAGACTAGAATGATTCATTTATTTTTTTCAAAAACACATTAATATGTTCATCTAATAGAACCATATATGTACTTTTTTCACCATCGTATTCAAATTCAAAATACAACCTAGAGAAACCCTTCCTATAGAATTCAAAATATATTTTCTTTACTTTTGTTATATCTCCCCCCCCCCCTCCCCCCGAAGATAAAAAAAATTATATCTCTATCTTTTTTATTAATCTCATCTTTGGTAAAATCATATTTTTGTGGTTCAGGTGGATGTGTTTTTTTTTAAGGCCAACCCAGTATTGTTCTTATAGAACTCTGATCGATATCTACGGCATATCCATATGAGTGTATCTCAATGGAAGATGATACTGTTGGATCATGAATCGTTGTGGCGATTTTCGACTCTTTTCCATTAATGGATTTTATTCTGCGTTGTAATTCATTATTGATCTGTTCAATTTGGTATGACCCAGATGATAGCGAAACAACGTTCCAGTCTGGAGTACCATAGGGTTTATTCTTAGTCACAAACACCAGGGAATTATTCGGTTGCTGACCACCGAAAGGTGCCGATCTAATATTAGGCCAACTGTGATACACTTGTAAGTTTACCAGCGCTATTTCCTTCACCGGAATCGCAGTAGGGAAATTCACACTGAATTCAGGGTTTGTTGAGGTTATTGAGATCATGAAGGTCTTCACCGGTGTGGTATTTTCCGCTATTCGTTGAAGTAGTTCTTGCGATGTCGCCATTGTTATTATATTCATTTTGCTTTTCTAATTTTGACATCACGGAATCATAAACACGTACCATCGCTAAAAACTCACTATCGGATATTAATGTATCCTCGAGGGAGGACGATATCATCGAGGATAATTGGAGGTATGTCGACACAACATGGAACTTAACTATGTATTCTGTAGTTTACGCTGACTGCAAGATGATATTTTTTATTCTATAATCGAAATTATTCCAGCGATTGTTGTCGCCACTGATATACAAATTGGAACAGCTATCGGGGCAATCATTGTCACCGAGGATAGTATTATACCAGCTCCGGTGATTACACCTGATAACGAGTACACAGTGACATCAACTGTGATGATTCGTCGATATTTTTTTTTTACTTGATACTCCTCAGTGAATGTTTTGAGTTTAGTTCGAAATTCTCTGACCTGATCATAGCCATATTGCTGTGATGACATTTAATTCATTAAAACAGAATTCAATTTAGTTATTTACTTAAATCCGCTACGAATTCCACATACCATGTTACTGAAACTATAGCCAAATTATTATCAGTGGATGTTATTGTGAATTGTTAAAATGTTCCCTTGTCGATGATCGTTGATATCATATTGTTGACCCTAGATAAACTCGTTGATGAAATATTAAATTGAGTCGAAGTCACTACTGTCAATCGATAAATACCTTTGACGGTCGCGGTGATATTTAATGTTATTTTGTGGTGTCCACGTAAATAATCCGTATTGAATCGCGTACACGTTATTTATGATATTTTTTTGTTCGTGAGGGATTTTTATATTTTCAAGTTTTCCTATCTTGCTCGGTAGATCATCCTTGATGAAATCGTTGGTCTTTTTAATATCTTCGCAAAGAACTTCTATTCGCCAATTAATCGCGGTTATTTCATAGAGTTTCGTGATAATACCAGCGATATCTGTTTTCATTTCTTTGGGTTTAGCATTTTTACCAAAACATTTATCGACGGCATCATCGTTTTTTTTTCCAAGTTTTGACGTAACGTAGTAATTTTTTTCGATATGAGTGTCATACTCGGATCACAATGTTATCAAATTATCCATGTTTTTTTTTATCTCCGTGAATTGTAGTGTGGTAACCGGTGGATCTCCAAAGGAATCGTTTAAGGGAACCTGAAAATTGTTAATAGCATTTTGTACTGCCGTAAAACCATTTACGTGAATGTTGTATTCATCACTTATTTTTTTTAAATAATTCTATCGTTGATGAATATTTATCACCGAGCGTTGCTAATTTATCTGTGAGCGTCAAAACAACTACACCCGGTTTGAGTTTATCCTGATCGGAAAACAACGCGATAGTATTTTCTACTGTGTCGCGTCGTTTTGTCAAAAATATCATCAAGGAAAATATTACTAATTTTCAATATACCCTGACGATCTTGAAATACAACTATTTCATTTGAATCAACATTTGCGAGATTTAACATCTCAGCTATTTCATCTTCGATATTTTTGTTTACATGACCGGTTGCAGATATTTCAGCGGGTTTTTTTCAACAAAGACAAAGATCTTCCCCATTTAATCCTTCTATGCCGCATATTGGTGGGTCATTCATTTTCTGTGTTGGTAGCGTAGAATACCAGATAGGAGTTTTTAAGTGGTTTATAAAACGCATAAATTCTTTAGGCGGTGCTAACCCATAAGAATCGAAATAAACAATTGCATGCGGATCAATCGCGTATGCAATCCAGTGAGTTCCAGGTCCGCTGCTGTTATCGAGATTAATGATACCGGTTTCAGCGTTGTTTGGTTGTTGTGGTAAATGATCTTTCATAAAGACACCTCTAAAGTTTTTTTATCGCTAGTTTTTTAGCAGCATCGAGTAAATCAAAATTTGACATCGGCGATATCTGCGATTTTGTTGTGAGTAAACTGTTCCTAGTATCAGGCCGTTTCCGCTATACCATGACTACGGAGTTCCTGGTAGTCTTAGACCCCTTCCCTTTTTTTGTATCCCCGCCCCTTTTTTGGTTCATATGATTGAGCAATACTATGTACTGCTTTTTCACCAAGAGCTGCAGCAGCTCCTACCGCGGCGGTTTTACCAGCTGCATTTAATGCTGGAATCTCAGCGAGATGTGGGGAATACACCACCTGATTTTATCATGTTCTTAATCGCTGCTGCAGAGAGAGTGATCTGAACACCTTTTTTATCTTTGATGGCATCATTGAAGTGTTTTATCTGACGAGTTGTCAATGACAGTTTATTCTGACTGCCAGACATCTAATTGTGCTTCAGCGATAGTGTGGGTCCACATTGTTTAATTTGATTCCGATTGCAATTTTTTAATTTGACCAGGAGTTAACGTAACACTAGCATAACTATATGACATTATATTAATACCAGATTCATCTAATTGTTACATTACATGATGCATCAACTACCTTCATTCGTCCACCAACACGTTCGAGTAGCATTGATTTGTCACTAAGAATTACAGCAACTGTTTTGTAACCAGGATGAAGAGGAGGAGCGGTTACACGAGCTCGAAAGTATATGTCAACGACGGATTGTCCGGTTAAGTCAAGATGTTTCAATGAAAAAGTAGTAGATGGGATATAGGTTTTTAAAATCAAACTGTGATATTTGCAGACCGGTATCTACATTATTATTATCCCATAAAAGATACCAAACGATGATACACGCCTACTATTTGGTTTTGTTCGTAATTAAGTAAAATATCCTCGCTTGGTTCTTGTTGGCCGTTTACACTCGAAGAGACTTCATTAACACCGAGTTGATCAAATATCATATGGCTGCGTCTTTGTGAACCCAATCGCTATTATCCTGTAACGCTACAAATATATATCGCGGCGCAGAAATACCTCTTTTGATGCTATTTGCCAAGTAAATGTACCATTCATAGTACTATCCAAGATATCCGTGGTAGTTATTAGCCAACATAGTAATAATTTGCCGCCTGTACTCATAAATGATAGTAATTTTTGCTCTATGGTGATTGATGCAGTCATTACTGGCATCCATAGGGTTAGCCATGCCAGATTGCAACATTATCATCACCTTTTCGCACTAAGGCTACTGTATGTTTCGCTCCATAGATAACTTTTCTAACATTTCTGCAGAATCCAAATATATGATGTAAGTGAATCGCGCAGGAAAATTGTCGACGATCTCCCTTCAACATTGATACGTTTGTTGCAAACCCTATATTGTGTTTAAGATTAATATCTACGACATCAAAGTCAGCACCTGATCTTGTATATCCGACTAGTGCTGGATTATCTGCAGTATTGTGTTGCCTTTACCCTAGTATGATGAACGTGACCATCGTTATCAGTGAGATCCTTAGTGAGCATCATAGATGGACCTGCCGATCTTGTATAATATCAGAGTATCTTGCTAACCCCACTATTGTTGTGAAAACATCAACATCACGTTCTATTTATTCAATCTCTTTTCCATCAATCACGTATCTAACGCTGTTAAATAGCGCCATGATACCATTATTGACAAAGACGACTTTATCACCAAGTGCATATGTTATATCAGCTGCAACATTTGTTATGAGTTCTCCTTCTACTTCGATAAACGCTTCCGAGGGTGGAAAACAAATTGCTGGACTTGAATTTCAATTCTTGATCGAACATTATTTTTGTATTGAATCATAGGGAAAATACTGATAATTAAATACAGAATCATCTTTGCGCAGTGGGGCGTCAATATCAAACGCTGTGTCAGGAGTCGATTTGTACATATTATTATATATTTCTTGATCTAAATCTTGATCTCGCTCGCGATTTCAAGCCACTTCCCGATACCATATTTGCAGCAATATTATCTTGTCCGCTGCTCAATGATGCTATTTTTGATCCACTGCGTTATTTATTATTTTGCGGGCATAATTTCCATAGATATTAGTGGTTCCAATGACTTTGTCATCGGTTTCCTTCGCCGCCGAACTAACGCTACTAGTTTTTCTTTAGCCGCTTAAAATGCACTCCCGGCAACATCACCAACAGCGCTAATACCCTTATCATCAATACCATCAATAGCGTTCATTGATAACTGTTCTGCGATTGGCGCTATTTTGGGAGCTATTCTTACAAATAGCCTTGCAATGGTATTGCCGATACCATCTCCATAGTATGCTCTATAAACTGGCAATCGTGAGTTTACTACATAGACCATAGTTTGTTTGCTGTGGTTGTAGTGTATGATCACCTTATTTAAATGCTATTTATCTAATCAGTGATTCATCACCAATGACAAAGTCATCAGCGACGAAGTCATCAAATTAATCACTATGGTAACCGTAAAAATCCTTTGGATTTTTGGCTAGCTCAACAATAAACTATCGATATACACCAATATCCATGATACCACTTTCAAATAGTCGTCTGCAGATATCAGCTGCCTCATTAATTACTTCCGGTGAGTTATTTCCAGCTTGTTTCCCTCCTACGATAATTTCTAATCGTGATATATCCCCGAGAATACTATTAGAACAACGAGCTAGACCACTACCTGAAAAAAACCTTTGATATCCATCTCCCTTTTTTCAGTTGTACCACTTGCACCTTGCTCTCGAGATAATTCATCCAGTGATCTGTCCATTCTTTCTAAATCATCATCATCAAGTGATGTATCCCATTGAGGTTCTTCTTGTTTTCTGGTCCCCCTGTTTTTCTTCGTGTTTGTGTTTGACGTTCCCTATCTAAATCATCATCCCATTGAAGTTCTTCTTCTTGTTTTTTTTGTTTTCGTGTTTGTCTCCGTGTTGGTGTTGGGCGCTTTCTTTCTTGTTGTTCTTCTTCTATTTCCATTTCTCGTTCTTATATTTGTTGTTTATCATAATTACTAATTCCCTTTTTAAATTCTATATAACCCATATCCATCCTGTCTCAACGATCAATCCCCTTATTTATTTTATACAACAAATCAAACCATACATTGCGTTTTATTATATCATCTTTATACCTGTCCTTTAAAAATTCCTTTTTTGAATTATAACTGTTAGCAGCAAAATTACCAAAAACGTGATAATTCTTTTGTTTTAATAATCGAACTTGTTTTATTAGTGTTTTAGCCTCATCGGTAATTTTATCAACTAAGAAACACCCTTTGTTTTACCAACATCACCCTGTTGTTTATCTTCAGCTATCTGTTTTGACAACGGGAGAATACCCTTTTTATATCTTCTTCCTCAATAGTCTCTCCCAAAAAACTATTTCAGTAGTTGAAGTGACGGGTTTAAATAACTGTTCAGTGTCTGCCGCAAAATCACTTTGAAATTCCTGTCTCGTTTGGAGCATTTTCGAACGGAATAAATTTCTTAATCGAAGACAATCGTTCACGTGCTAATTTAGTTGTCAGTGCTTCACCTACCATTATAAATATAACATACGATCTCAATTGTAAGTGAAAAAAAACTCACCCGAAATTCTTTTGTGTGTTATACTTCCGCGTAGTGATAAATCACCAGTGACACCTGTCTATAGAATTCTGGTTTAGGTGAGTAAATGCATACCTGTCTATAGTATGGCGTGTTTACTGTGTTGAAGCAATCAAAGGGGAATTTTTATTTTGGTGGATAATCTCTTTTATCGTTTTGATTTTCGATTTAATTGTGCGTTTGACTTCGTATTGTTTTCCCGATTCGTTTCTGACCTTGTCGACAGCAGTGAATAACGGGACGTACTTATTGATGTCGTTACAGAATGCAAAGGAGTCATAAATAGCGTGTTGAATTCTCTTTATAAATGAATGGGATTTCGATAATACATACTTGTTATTCCTAGCGCTATCCTAAATATCTTGAAATTCAGAAAGAATTTGATTACAATCTAATTTATCTGACAATTGAATTCCTTGATTTTTCAAACTTTAAATCTCGTTAATAATGACATTCATATTTTCGAAATTCATATAGGAAATATTTTGTATTTAATATGAAATAAATACAAAATTAGGGGTCAATATTTGACCCATTTTTTTCGTATGATATGATGAACTTCGTTCGCAATAAGGTGTATTCACATATTATTACGCCTAGAGATATTATGCAGGTTGTATATGATTATATATGATTATATATGATGCATGGACGTCACTACACACATATAGATCTATAAACATTTACATATTACATATAGATATATAGATATATATAATGAAATGATAGGTATGATATATAGAACGAAATGATAGGTATGATATATACAATGAAATGATAGGTATGATATATAAAATGAAATGATATGTACACATCGCATACACACACGGGATCTATTCTATATTCAAACTAAAACAACCATACCCCAAACAAAATCACCCCGGGTTGAATGAAAAAACAAATTCACAATGTGTGACGGTGTGTGGGTATGGTGGTTTCACGGTTTGAATTTCGAATGGCTTAAAGCCCCCAATTATATAGAAAAACCTTCAGATCGGTACCGTCGACAATAATGCCTGCCACGAGATTCGAACGATGGGCCCCAGACGAGATTCCAATATGTGTATACAATACTTTTGTGATCGTAAGATATAAATCCATAATTTTGAATTCGATATATGTGTATCATGTGAAGAGTTTAATGATGACAACAAGAGATTGCTTTATGCAGAACTTCTACCTGGTGAAACATTAAACCACACAATAAACCATTATCCCATTGACATACGTGACTAAAATAAAAAATTAATCGTCGTTTTAAAACTATACACACAAACCAACATCAGTTATTCCCATTGGTGTTATATATATATATATGTATATATATATATATATATATATATATATATATATATATATATATATAATATTTCAGATGTAAATGAATTGAATCCTGTTTTAAATTTTTTTAGAAAAAATCCGATATATATACCTGTTCTGCTACTTTTTGTACCGAGGGTTGGCAAATATCAATATATTTTCCATCTTCAGTCATTTTCTTTAAATACTGTTTCCTCATTTTTTTCTGTATTAAATGATTTTATGGGTTTCGTATTTTGCGAGTGTTTCCCAGTCCCTCCTCGTTCGGAATTTTTACATTGTGAAATAGCCTGCAGATTATCTAAAGAATCATTAGTTTTTCTACCATTTATGTGATCAATAACAAGACCATCCTTCATCAATCCGGTAAATATCTCATAGACGATTATGTGATTAAGATGACCTTTCCCTCCAGAATTAAATATACGTTATCCTTGATTATTCACAACACCAACTGTGTTCTTCAGTCTGCGGTTTCTTTCAATAGCGTCACGAGATGCTTCATAATTGGTAATCACGGGATGTGGTTGAAATTCTTGGTTCATTTATATAGTTTAATACTATTTGTCTGATTCATTATTTGATTTAATTATTACTTTGGAATATATCAATGTAGTCTTGAGGTGTTCTTATGATTTTGTTATTGACTCTGTCAAGGACAGAGTCAGAGTCACAGTCATCTGTTTCGCTTACCACCGCAATTCAGACATAACTGCGACTTACCACGCACACCTACCCCACATCGTATGCAAGGAAAGGGTACAATACTCCCACGACATACACTTTGTAAATGATTTCCACATAATTAATTTCTACACGATTTGTTACAAGTGATTACTGATCCTATCATAAGCCATTTCCAATGATTCATTATATAATAAATTCTTTATTTAAATACTTGTTTTAGTTATAATATGGAGGAAATCGAGAGATTATCTAAAATTACGCCTTGGAAAAATAATGAATTAAATCTCGATAGAGTCTCCACTGATGTACCAAAGAGACTAATAAGTAATAGAAGCATGTTGGGTAAAATCCGTGATTGTTTTATCGAATTCAAGCTCGATAGAGCATCTCACTATTGGTCGACATTTCTAATTGATGGTAGTTTTGATGCTACCATGAACGACGAAAACGCAGAGGTGATAATCTCACATCTTGACAAGAGAAAGTATTTTTTGTAGAGTGAAATTCATTATCCGTTCAGAAACGGGGAATTAGATTATACGCGTCAAATTTGAACCCATCCTGAAAAATAAGAGAACTGTCATTGTGAGTCAGGATTCCAAACCAGGAATTCTGACTGGGATTGACAAACCGTATTACGAGAGGTCCTATCCTGTAACAGCAGTTGTTTATGGAATCTATCCGATAAATGATAAACCGAGTATTGAAAAATTAAAACCCATGAAATTGCCGCCGCTGACTTTGTCAGAAAGAATAAATTGTGTAGCAGAAGGAATAATAGAACACTTCACGAATGCATTGCGTGGAAACAAATTGACGGAACTAAGACGCAAAAAAATAAATGAATGGAGATTAACAGTGAAAGAGAGTGGAGCAACAATCCAAGATATAACCAAATAAGAAACATCATTAAGATTCCCAATAACCGTAATGACGATAACAGGAGAGGTATTACACGAATTGAAATATATTTCAAATGGAGCTCCAATCAAAATTATTGACCATAACGAACACAATATTTCCGAGAGAGAGAACCATAAAATATCTACCCGTGGAGTTCTCCGGAGAACACTCTGGTGGAAATTTATTTGATTTTCTTTACGAGTTAAGTAACAAAAGATCCTGTGTCAGTGTAGTTACTTCACAGTTTTGAAGAGGAAGAGGGTAAATTCGATCAACTTGTAAGTCCCAATGGCGAATTATACCGTACTGAAGCCCTCCACAACGAGATGAAAAAACTAGCTAGTTGTTTTTCAACGGATTACGACGAATAATTAACAAACTTTTTTACAATAGTTGCAGCACATTTCACGAGAAAGAGAAATCTATGGAAACCAACACGCCCAGATGTCTCTCATATATCGAATCAAGCTGCGTTAAATACAGCCCTGGTGGATTATGGAATACAAAATACGATCCTAAAAGTATTATTTCGGGTGATATGATTGCGTGTTATCCAGAGAGTTTTCTTGGGTATGGAGAGAGTTATGAGTACTTCAACAGATTTGGACATCCCACACATGAGATGACCCGTGTAGCTATTAATGGACCACTGCCTGATGTTGATTTAACCGGATTCGCTCGTGTGGTATCATTCGAGTTGGCTAAAGAACTTCATCCGTGTTGTTAGGTTTGGTTTGGTAGACACATCTTTGAAAAACACTGCATGTCAATAGTTTTATTACGGTATATGATTGATTCTAAAATGATGATATCACTGATTGTCAGTGAAGCAATTATATCATATTGAGCGCAGACTGAAGTCTGGTTACCACTACCTAATAGTCTAGATAATATAATGAGCGAAAATAAGAAACAATTCTCCGACCTCGACGAAGAGTATATCTTGAAATGGTCCAAAGAAATCTTTAAAGTTAGAAATAAAGATTTCGATAACTTTATACAGGGTGGAATATACGACCATAAACAATATTCTTCGGGGTTGATTATAGATGACGCTGCATACGATTGTATAATCGCAGATGTAACATCTAGGGGTATATACGTCGATCGTAAAGAAGCTTTCTTATCCGATGGAACCTTATTGGGTACAGTTGTTACTTACACAGATGGAAAAATTCTCAATACACGTACATAAGGTCGTCTCTGCTGGCTTATGCTTCTATTAATTTACTTTCGATGATAAATATATTTCCTGAATCCGCAGTTAGAGTTGCCGCTGACTCATTTTATATTGACGTAAAACATTGCGAAGCAGTAGCTGAATTCACTAATTCAGACGAGAGTTGGAGATCATGGAGAATTAAAAAGGAAATACTACGTGATTACTCCAAATCAGAAGATGTTACAACTGAAAACAATTACTTGACAAATAATCAGATATCAGAACAATCTAATGCACCGTCGTTTTCCGATCCAATATGTATATATAAAACCAAGACATAGACTTGCAAGAGAGATAAAACAACAGTTTCTTTAGATGTAAAGGTGACGAATTGACTCCAGATCGAATGGGTGAAAAATATATTCTTGAAATCATTATTTGGAATGAGATATGCACGGTGTCGTTAGATGTATTACAAACATCTCTCGATTGGCTATTGCTAGCGAAGACAAAAGTGATAATGTGTGACGATCATGATCAACAACCACCATTTGTCGGTTTGTCTCATCATGATTGGCTAAATCATTTTGGAGACTATTATGAAGAAATTAGTACTGATCATAGAGCACTTGATAATGAATTACGCGAGTTCAAGAAACTAATCAGATAACAACCGGATAGAATCCAGTGTGAAATAGCACGTGAAATAATTTCGGAAACACTATTAAATGCTTTTTGGGAAGCGTGGATACCAAACGATTTGATAGTGGCAAGTAGAAAGATAGTCAGAGACACACTTCATATGAAGTTATTGAACACACACAAAGAAAATATTGCAACACTTCCAGTGCCATTGTATTATAGACCCATGGATACACGAAGACAAAATATCGAAGTTGATATTCCTGTCTTGACATAGTCAGGGACAGAGAAACAGATTCTCGTGTTAAATGATATTGTGTTAGTTGATATCAATGTTGTCGAAGATGCATTGCGTGCTGATAAATCCCCATGGAAACAAGGATACGCAGCGACGATACATTCTTAGCAGGGGTTGACTATATCCGATACAATTGTTTGGATCATAGATAATCGTATCGAGTGGTCGAATTTAGGTTACCTTTCGGTGTCCAGAGTACGAAGAATAAATCAACTTCGAAGAGTTGTTTTAGATTATAATGACACAACAATACGTGATATTGTCAGCGATGATATAATCCGAAAAAAAAACTCTCTGGTTATAAACAACAGGACACAAAAAATAACAGAAACTTTTATATTGATGCTGAATTCATAATTACACTGAAACAACAACAAAATTATCACTGCGCGAGTTGCAATTGTATAATGCGTTGGTGTTGGTCGGATAAATACCCCTGCCAATTTACCGTAGGCAGAAAGAATAGCAGTATTGCTCATACCAGAGATAATGTGATGCTCACTTGTCTTGAGTGCAACAGACGAAGAGGTGCTAGTTAAGACCACGCGGCGGTAATTAAGTATCCTCGGGTATCACTTGTAGTTGTTCACGAGTACATCCTCGCTGAGAAGCAGTTGAATCCAACCTATAGACTGGCGGTCTACAGGCAAATCTCGTTATGCTAGAGATTTTATGTGCAGTAACACTCCAAATATGATCAGTAGCTCTTTTTTGTCACTTTCGAGCTCTCTTGGTTCATATAAATACCAAACATTGACATAGCCGAGTATTGGTTGTTTTGAAAAATCATTTTGTGGTTTTACATGTATATACCTTTTATAATCGCATTGTTAGCTTTCATATTAATTGTTCGAGTAATCTCATTATTCAGCGCGGTAATTACGCTTCGTAATCTCTTAACCCAATCACGAGATCGTTTATCCTGAATAAATTCCTTCGCTTATTGATCTCTAAATAACCGCTCAGCAAGTGTCCGATTAAATCGTTCAACAATTACATGATCGCGATGTAATGCAGTATGTCCTCGTCTGATGGTGACATTGTGATGCTTCATTGTTGTTAACACTGCACCCTGAAATTCCTTGCCAGGATCAACTTGTAATAGATTTGGCCAGTGCAGAGGACCCCGCCGATAGAAGCAACTTCAGTCTTTAGCGGTTCTGCTTGTTTGTATCGACTCGCAACATCAACTACGGTTAGCGCGTATTTGTAAAAACCATCATGCGGCAGAAATAATATAACAGCCTGATGAACGTCATTAGGTGCGCTGACATCAAAATGCGAGTAGTTAATTTGTTTAGGCGGTGGTAGATAAATTTATCATATCGCCTGTTTGGATAACCAATCCCTTGTAGTGGTACTTTTCACCTTCTGCGGCGCTAGCAAGTTTACTGATTGCTGCTTTACCCCTCCAGTATCGTCTTGGAGAATAATAAATAGATTCCATGATGTTATTAAGTACCAGCACCCAACATCAACTTACTTTTCATCGCCCATTTAATCAACCATGAAGCCAATTTTTCCTTGAAGGATTTATCAGTGATATATTTCAGCGCATGAATTAATTTCACATCTTCGATATGTCTGTGTTGCATATTGCTACTTTTATAAGCAACATCATGAACATGATACGCCTTACCAATAGCGTTTATTGGGTTTTCACCGGGTCGGGGTTGATTTTGATCATCGAGTCTGATATCGAGTATGGTCCCGGTCCACAATAAGTATACTTTGGAAGGTGTTTTTCTCCCGGATATTTTGCCCATGGTTTTTTTTGAAGTTTTACAAACTTGGCTGCAATATCACCTCCTCGTTTTTTTTTAAAATCATCTGCAGATGTCATAGAAACAAATCTAAATTGTTTCGTACCACATTCTACACACTTACCAGCAAGTGCTGATCTGTTATTTTTAGTTTTAATCGTCGTCAAGTCATTTGTGCAAGTACGATTGTTACATCTCACACAATATAGATCCATAATTTATTTATAATAACATGAATATAATTGATTTTTCGGCGACAAAAAGACAAGATCGTATTAAACATCGTGCAGCGATACCAAATTATATTCGTATGATTATAATCGGACCATCTGGAAGTGGCAAGACACAACTGCTACTTAATTTTATAATGAGATGGATGAAATTGGACAAGTTGTATTTAGTAGCCCCAAGTGTAGACGATCAGCGATGTAACGAGGTGTTAAAGGATTCTAACGAGAAAGCAAATTCGGAAATCGATAAAGATATTATTGAGTTTATAACCGATATCAAGGAAGCACCGAGCATTGGTGATACTGATGGAAGTATTAACAATTTAGTCGTATATGATGATCTCATGTTAGAAAATCAAAATAATCCCGCTAGGGTATTTTCCAGTGGTATTTATAAAAATACCGATGTGATATATGTCACTCAACGATACACTCAAGTACCAAAAGTGATCAGAGATAACTGCAATATTCCTGCTGTATTCAACGGTTTTGACACACATACGCCACGAAATATTCATCAGACCTGGTGCAGTGGAGACGTGGGTCATGGTCACCTTAAAGATTTCTTCTGTCGCGCTCAGTCAATCCCACATGGATTTGTAACGATAAATTTGCATGACCCTAGATCAAGATATCATATCGGACTTGATCAATTTGTCTGTTTGTGAAATTTTAAAAAAAAAGATTTTTACCCCCATAGCAGCAGGAGAGGTGGGCGACAACGATTTTGGAGGATGCCTTGGTTTGCCAAATGGACGCTTCTAAAAAGTTGTCGGATTCGCTCCCTCTGCTGCTCATGATGATACCATGGACAATGACATAAAGAACTTTGTTCTGTATTATCGAGATTCATTAATTGAATGAAATTCAAAATATTATTAAATTAAATAATGTTATTAAAGTATATTTTATTTAAAGATTTATCCTGTTAATTTAATTAAAAGGTTTGACTATTTTTTTAAAAACGCATCGAAGTATGAACCGATAATAACCCGTGCAAACGTTTATAGAATCAAATATAATTTCAAATTTGACCATTTACTTTAATTTAAGATCGTGCTTAAAATCCTGCTTTAACAACATTGTGCGCCTGATATTCTTTAAATGCATATAAATTTGTTTTCCTTGCTACTTGTTTCTTTCTAAATATTTCCAGTCATTTAGTTTTATTAGATATTTGTGCTCTTTTACTGTATAAATTTGTTCATTATAACATCATCTATCTTCCAAATGTACTTGCAAATATACTGTAGTATTTTTAAGGCAATTGTCCGAACAGTTTTCAGAAGAAGGTTGTTTTATTTCCAGGTCAAAACAAAACCGGAACAAGAACTCGAATTCACATGGCGTTGTCAACCACGATAAAGTGCTGAAAGCTAAAATTCACGTGAATGATGCATATGAGGACTTAAATGGAGAAGTTACATATTCTGATAAACATACATATATTCAAATACAACACTTGGAGAGAAACACAATAACATATGCAACCCCATCTAATGTTGAAGGCCGACAGCAAGACAAGCGTAGCGAGCATGCGCATAGCGATGAGGAAAATGAGTCCCCAGAGCAGATTAGCGAGAATATATATGAAAATGAAGATTTTCATCGTAGGCTGCAAGATGGGAGTAGCGGATATCTATAAAACAAAATCACTATTCAACGGTGATCCTCGAGTAGAGAACACTGGAAATAAGAATGATCAAGCCTTATAATATCAGTCAGCATAGGTTGTAAAGGTTTCTGCCACAGTCACTTCTAAGGTTACTAGATTGATGGGTTTTTTCTAGCCAAGAAACCCGAACAGTTAAACTACTATATAAATGACGAATATTACATCAATAATATTACTAATAATGTGTGTGTGATTTATATATATATATGCTAACTTTCCAACCACGTGGAAGCAAATACTTGGTTGACGTCAATGTGACATAATCAGAACAAAAAATGTCGTTGGAAGTTTGAGTCTTGCAGAAAGAATTGTTATTTGGGACTATTACATTTTACACAAATTTTTTTCCTCCGGTGAGTTTAAGGTATTATCTTGCAATATTTAGTTGCATAAATATTTATATCTCCTGCCGTAATATATTCCTAAATCACTAACATCAAATGATGTGTTGCAGCTTAAAATTCACCTTGAAAGTAATTCGTATTGTAATACTAGTTGTAACTCGTTGTTTACATTTCTCATTTTTTTCTTCATATTTGTTTATCATTCCACTGTTTCCTTTAATAGATGAATATAAATCTACTTTAGACATCCACATTTGTGAGAGAAAGAGAGCGATAGACAATATCACGGTGTTATACGAAAGACTAAAAACCTGGAAGCAAAGATATTCTTTGGATTACATCTTGTGTAACCTATAATTATTCAGCTTCTATATTTATAACGATATATTCTTATTCTCTTTTATATTCAAAATTAAAAGCTATGTATATCCGTATTTATAATGTTAATAATACATCGTCGATAATAGTTGTATTTCCTTTTTTTATAACTCGTTTTTACGGTTGTGTGCTCGCCAGTATTTGGGCATGTCCCTACATGAATGTGTATAACCTATTACGTATCAACGATATAATAATGCATTTTTAACCACACCTGAAGTGTTGCTGATTTTCCTCTTTAATTGTTCATCTAACTCTAAAATAAAGCTGGTGTACGTCAAGGATTGGTTCTACGTGTACATGCGTACATACAGACACCATTACAATGTCAACATGAAATTAAACGTCATATGACCTTGTTTACTTGAAGTAGAAGGTTTCGGGAATTACAACTAACATTCCAAGTATAGAACTGCTATGATTATGATGTGCATAATAGACTATAAATACATTCCAAACCATTACAAATACAAAGTAGATTACAATTCCAATAATATGGAACAATGTTCTCAACATCGAAATTTAGAATTGTTTCCTGATTATATCCATGAAACACCGAATGTATGGTAACTTAATAGATAAATCGTCTGCATTACAAAATTGTATACGTTTTATGTTTGATTTGGACTTTTAACGTCGCTTTAACAATTTTGCCGTCAAATCACTACAATGTCTGCAGAGAGACATATTCTAGTAATGTCTAGCACTGGTGCAGCATACCTCAGAACCCTAGCATGATATCCCATCCAGTCACATTATCCTGACATCAGATCAACCATTCCTAACACTAACCACCTAATACTGCGCGCCAAGCGAGGCATCCGTTGTTGCCATTTGTGTTAGTCGTTTTGTTATGACTCAGATGGGGTCCGAACCCGCTACTTAGCGCATAAGAGAGGGATGGTCTAACCACTGGGCCACCGGAGTGGTCTCATTGACAACAAAAATAAAATATTTAAGTAATTCTGAGTATTAAATGAAATAATATCGGTAAGTATGGCATTCAGGTGATGGTATGGCACACTGAGTCATATATTTGTATGGACGTTTTTAACTGTTTTTAGTTATTCAATCCATTCTGGAGATTAATTTGATTGATATACAAATCCATTCCCTGTTTACTCTGTGAATTTATAAAACAGAGCTGCATATGTTGATCAAGTGCATCAGGCGCTATATTGCTTCTCCTTTTTTGCATTCTGTATCACTAATTATCTCCGTCATGCAATTAAATAAATATATTTTTCTCTGAACAGATATAATCATAAAGAACGTTTTGACAAATTATTCCATGTACAGAGCATGCTTTTACATTGGTTGATTAAACATTAAACAAACGTCTCTGACGTTTAGAACGTTTGTTGCTCTTCCTTTACACAGTATAAACGATCGCTGTCATTATTGTACAAATTTAATATGCAATGCAATTTGATAGAGAAAACGATTATGAAATAGGCATAATTGTCTTTTCTTTTCGGGGTAATTCTGGCAGTGATAGAAGAACATCAGCGAACAAGTTAAAAGGAACATAGGTGTCAGATATAATCCGTTTTTCGTGAGAAATCTCTTATTCAATGACCAAAAAGAAAATGTATGTTGGAGTGCAAATGGAACACACATAGCAAACTGACTGCAGAACACAAACAGTTTAGTACATTTGCGGACAAGTAAAAAACTCTTGAATGTTGATTCAATGAATGCAGAGCGTACGATGAAGGAGGAGTGGTCAAATAATGAAAATAATTTTGAATAGTTTTTAAATAAGAATAGAGTGATTTGTGGAGAAGCCAGCAGCTGTAGAACAATTGCAGTTACGAATATCTAAAGTTTAACTGCTAGAGAATACATTCAAATTGATATTTATACCAATCAAGGTTGACCGTGGAAAGGGATCAAGACACTTACACCTGTCTGTTGATTTCCCAGAAATATGATACTTCGTTTTACCTATTTTAATACTTTGATTTGGAACATTTAGAACTGTTCAAGCAGTATGGTGCCCGCGTGTCCCTTAATATATATATGATAATGCGACTGCTGTTATTTATAGGTTAATGTATGTGCCACTCTCCCAGTTCATTTTGGTAGTATGAAAATTTTCGAAGCGCCTGCGTAGTTGTTGTAATTAGAGTGATTAATTTAAAATAACTTTATATCAGAACTTTAAGGTTAGTTTTAGGTAGACCTGCTTGCAAATGTATATAGTGTAACAAAGATGTTGGCTTATATTGGCTGAACTCAAACATAACAAAACTGAGGCGGCTAATTAAAGGAATACGTCAGTAACATGTACGTTATCGACGTCAGATGTGGAGCAAATATCAATGAATGTCAATATTTCCATTTATTGAGGCCATTCTAGCACGAATTCGGCAATGGTTCCTGTGTTTAAAAAAGTAACTACATTAGAAGCCATCGGCAGTATATATATGCTGACACTAAAAAAGGTGGCGGGACCTCTAAGAAATGCATATCATATTAACGAAAATATGAAAGATCTGCTTCTAAACGGCGTGAGACAACAATCTTGAAAGCACAATAGGTGTTTGTTTGTAAATTCGCCATTAGCAAATTTTGATTATCTCACTATGAATATATCCATCAACTATTTCCTAGAATTTCTTCATGGTGGATTGACTTACATCAACGGTCCCCCGCGCATGGAAACCGTCGTCTTTAACCGATTCGACAGCAGTACCTCGAACTCACGAGGTCGCATACTTGATAATTGTCGGTCTTTTGAATATGTTGGCTGGCATTGACTAGGGCTGCAACATGAAGTTGTTGATTATTTAAACAGATTCTAAATGATCTCGAATCGTCGCTTCTGGAGGAAGTTGTCTACTGTTCTTTACTCTTTTATTGAACGCAATCCGAATAAAGTGCAAATAATCTGGATATTTTGTTGTCGTAGTGTGGGTATTTGCGAAACGTCTGACCAGGAATGTCATTGTTTATTTTGCATTGTGACTTAGAATAGACACTTCAAATAAATACGAAATGTTCATTATCATTTACGGGTGCGCACGCCTAATGTCCCGACGAAGACTGGAGTATTTAACCAGGTTCGCAACCAAAGCAAATTCAACAGACTTGAGTAACCAGGTGTTTATTCGCCTCAAATAAGATTGTGATTTTTCAAGCTCAAACTTGAAAACTGGACATATTAACGCTGTTCTGCTGCGGCTTCGAGTAGCCGATGCACAATAGGACATTAAGAAGGGCAGAAACAAAACAGGTAATTTATTCGCTTGTTTTAACATGAAGTAAATCGTTCTTTGCTGTGAATATTCGTCGGGTTTATATGTATCAGAATTCTGCATGATCACCGTAATATCAATCTTCATTTTGTCCACAACGAAAATGCTCAGATCAAACTCTACATAACTTTACCGTCCAATTTTGGGAATAAATGTGTGGACACTTTTATATATGGACCTACGTGAATGGTCAGGACACAAACGCGTCTAATGCATGCTACAATTACAATCAAGTGTAAAATGTCATAAGTTTCTATAAAGGGTAAGTCAGTCTCAAACCGCCAATATCGATCTATTCTTATTGATTGCTTCTATTATCTTAAGAAGGTCCATGTGATTACATCAAATTTAGATTTACATATAGCAATGCATTTGTATGGGTGTTCACATTTAAAGTCAGCAAATGCAGCAGACAAATGCAGGCGACAGTAACATAGGTGTACTTTTCATGCTAGTTTTAGCAATTACTGTTCTAATTTACATTTAATATGGCTTCACTGACACAGGTGCTTGCATGGTATTAAGACTATAAGCACGTATAACGTGCATCTTTTTCACTCATCCTGACACCAGTTAAATGTGAGTGTTGTTGTATTGCCCTACGTTTCTTCCTAAAACACTATTACAATTGTTATGCTAAATAGACCAACTATAGAAGATATGAGTGAATTAACGTTTATTTTGTTCGTAGAACATATCTTGATATTTCTGTCAATTGTCAGCCTGTACAAAGAGAGGACTACATAGTTAATCTTAATTTCGTGAAGAGAATAGGACATCACTAATTTGGTGTCATGCATTTCTACCAGAAATAATTCTTAGTATATTTATATAATGCCAGAATATTACTTCAAGAGTAGCTTATACATTCAATGGTACAATTGTTAAATGTAATCTGATTGTTTTGGTCTCGTATATTTTTAGAATTCTTGTCGCACAAAAGTACACTTTTATGCACGACCCATACATTTGAAAAACGTAGATCATTTCCAAGTGAAAGGAGCTAAACTTAATCATTGTGCACAACTATAGTTATTCACTTCTTACGGTAATTTTCTGCTAGCCAACCGTCCAGGTTCGTTTCTGTGTTTTTTGAGACATATTCTCTTCCAGTTATCAATCAGACAGCTCTTAACATAATTCCTAGATGATTTACTAAATTATTTCATTTGTTCTTACTTTGAAAACGAAACTTGAACTATGATATAAATTATATCGTATATTACATGTACACATATCCATGAAAGTGCATACAAAAATACTTTCATGACATTATATAGTTACTTTTAAAACTACCCAAGTGTAATCATTAATATGAAATATATTCAGCCTGAATCATGACATTTAATATGCAATTATATTGAGCTGTTATTCCAGTAACTTTTTCTTCGAGCCATGTTCTTGGCATTTGGACCAGGTGCTCTCGACTTTTGTCACCAAACAACATTACTATTTCTTGTATTTGAACGTAAAATCATACTTTTTGTTTGAAAAATAGTCTTTTGTTTCTACCTTTTCTTTCAAAAACTTTCGTCCAAATGTTTGATCAAGTTGTTGATATCACCTCTTGTTGCTGTTATAAAAAGTCACCACCTTGTCTATAAGAATTGCTATTTTAATATGGGTTCAAAGTGAATGTTGTTCTACATAATAGTTATAAATGGTATTGATTCTGTATAGGTTATTAAGATCCTCTTAAAATATAGAAAACGTTTGTCATTCAGAAATTTCTGATGTAATGTCTATCGGCACTTGCGCAAAAGATTGTTACGAGTAGATCGCATATTGCTAAATCGCACGATGTTAAGCAAATATCTTAGCTTTTATTAAGTTGCATGGAAGTAAGGTCTATTACTTAACACCCATGTTAGTCAATCGTTTCGGCTAAAACACGGTATTGGTGCTGAGAGTAGTCTCACTCACTTAAAAAATTGAAATGTTTGATAGAACATTTCAATGAAGCTCATTATATACCCTAGGGTGTCCCCTAGTCAGATCAAGTTAGATTTAGCTTGAACATGCATGCGATTCTGTTTAACCATTATTTCAATTCTGTGGTATAACAACAGTTACAGACACTACACTTGGTGTATAACATGCAAGAAAAACAGCATGAAAACTTTAAAACTTTATTTTTTCTCACAGTAACATCAGTAACAGGATATCAACATTCAAAGTAAGAAACATATCTGGAAGTGGTAAACAACTTAATAACAAAATCAAAACATCTATGACAAAGGTATCACTTAGAAAAAACACCTAACCATGAAACTTTTGCATAACAAACATAAAAGACATAGAATAATCTTATTTAGGCAATTATCTAACACCAAGAAGAATATTTAAACAAACAAAATCATTAATACTGGCCAAAAGTATTGCAAACTTCCATAAGAGTCAGAAGTACATTGTCCATAAAATTGGTTACAGACACTACAAAACTATAGCATTTCAATACAGCTGCAGAACCATACATATCTCCATAAAATACACTTCACAAATAATTCAACATGAACACATTGACTAGAATTATTCATTAAATGAATGTTGATTAGTTAATAAAATGATAAAACCACATTGTAACAGGTATATGTCCAATACTTGTGTTAAAATTATAAACTGGTAAATAGCACTTGAAAGTTTAATACTAAATAGTGTTTGTAAGAGTAAAATATTGAAGTATAATGAATGTTCAATAAATCATAGTCACTAACGTATTGTTCAACCCAAGGTGCTGACTCAAACACAGACCCATATGTGATTGATCTTAAGGTTACAGACACTACACATTAAACCTTGACTTTATATTGTCATTTCAAATAGAAGTGCTTATGATTTTTTTCCAGATTTGACTTGAGCTTAGACAATTCAGCTGCATTAAACTTGAAATGACCCCTTTCATTGACTATTTGTGGAGCTTTTACCCTGTACAAGATAGCATCTAGAGCCTCTTGTGAATAATCATCTTTTTCAGGCCAAACATACATGTTGCCAGACTTTCTCATGTATTTAAGTCTAACTTCGTTATGAAGAATGTATATTACTTCTGCTAAGTATACATCTAGAGGTCCCTTCTTTGGCTTAAGTCCTACAGCAACAAATTCTCCAGGGTGGTATTTATCTATTGGTTTCTCTGTGTTGGTTGGTGCTTTTTTGTCAACTTTGATCTTCTTTGTCACAATGTTTTGTCTTTCTGTTGACTTCCGTTTCTTATTAGGCTTTTCGCTTGTTGCTGAGTTATGATCTTTCTGGTTACTTCCTTGTTTTCTTTTCTTGTCATTATTTTCTATTGTTGATGGATTCTTGTCTTTAAGTTGTTTTCCTTTCTGACTTAAATTATCTTTATTGAGTACTAACTTTCTCATTTCCCAGGCATTAACATTTTCGCTGAAGTTGCATCTCCCGTCAACCTTCATACATTGCTCACAATAACAGCTCAGATTTCTTATGCTCAGTTCATAATCATTGCTTCCTGACTTTACAGCATGTAATTTTCTTGTACCTTGCAGTGTTTGCACATCAGTTTCTTCTCTATTTCTCTCAACATCTTTAACAAGGATGAACTTCTTTCTCGAAACTGTTTTAGCTTCATTATCTGTATTTTCCATTTTCAGTTTCTCTGTACAGAAATGATATACATCTTCTGCCCAACCTATCACCTTTCTATTGCTGATTACAGCTCTGTAGCAAGCATTCTTGACCCTCGCACCGAGACCATCGCAAACACTCTTTCCATGTGATGTTTCGAAATAATTTCGTGTTACAGATGGCTTTTTCCTCAGACTTGTGTCAGCAAAGGCTTTCTTCCCCTTATACTGGGCAGCACAGCCATCTGTCCACTCATGGATCTCCTCTACTTTCACACCTTTCTTCTTCATAATTTCTATAGCTTTGTTCTCAAAAGTGATAGCTAAGTCTGCATCATGTTTGGTTTCTTCACTGATGCCAATAATGGCATGCTTTATCTTGAATTCTTTTTCTCCCTGTTTTTCTGTATAGTAACACATGATTGGATGTATTGTAACTTGGTTCCTGTCGAAGAATCCAGATTGTACTTCACTTTGAAAAACACACCCATAGTTCTCACTAAAGTCCATGACCGTAGCAATAGAACCCTCACCAATTCTATCAACACAAATTCCCATCTGTTGCTGTTGCCATTTGGCCCTGAAAATGTGCTCTGGATACTCTCTGATTGAAATAGAAATAGCATAAAACCTGATGATTATTCAATGTTCTAGCATTTACAATGATTGCACACTTTCCTTAATAATGTAAACAACAGTCGGGTCAATTCACATGTCTAGCAGTGTCTGTAACCATTTGACAATATCAGCAATGTATCCAATACTAAGTCTGAGCTCATTGAATTCTCATAATATTTCTGTTTGAATTTACTAGTCTAATGATATGGAATGCAAATTGCATATTATAAGAAATCACTGAAAATGTTGCTTGTTATCAGAAATCTAGGTAAAAGAAACTATAAATATACCAAAATATTACAAATTGCAGACAGACAATATGTCAAAATTTAGCCTTGCACATGAATACTGTAATAGGAAACATAATTTGGCTTCATTTTTTTAAAAAAAACAGGGATAAAGTCATAGACAGTATAAAAAAGGGGATATTGGTTACAGACGCTACAATTTAAGAGTGTGGTTTACCAATTCAATACAAACTTACCAGGGTTGTTCCCAGAGGTTTGCTTTTGTCGTCTTCCCATGTCTTAGGGATGTACCATGGTAAAGAACAGAAAAAGTAATTAGGCAGCTTCTTCTAGGATAAGAAATTCAGGTTACATTGTCTTGTAGTAAATTACTCAAACAGACAGTGCTGCAAGAATGATGCAATATTCAGTCAAGAGAGTTATTGCATCACTTTTTTGCTCTTGGCTGCAGAGGTAAATAGATGATGCAACATTACATCACATAAGATGGAACTTTCTATAGAGAAAAACAATGTTTTAATGACAAGTAGAACAATACTTTTATCTTTCATTTTTATACCTGTTTGTGTAGTGTCTGTAACTTTTTTTTGTTGAGTTGCTGTTTTTTAATGGTACAATACAGCACCACCAATTTTGGCCAACTTGGACATCACATGGATACACATGAGCCTTTGTAGGATTTATACTTTTCCATAATGAAACAACAAAATTATTGCCATATAAACTTGTAAAGGTTACAGACACTACAAAATTTAGAACTGGAAAGTTTGACAAAGAACAAGCTCTCATTCGAATATCTTGGCTAGCCATGTGCTTTAAATGGTTTTACTACTTATTACAATATAAAGTCGAGTTCAAGATGTCAATAAAAGTTATAATGAATGTTATTTTGTACAAAATGTTGGTATATAACAACAGATTAATGTTTGAATTTCAGTGTTGAAACAAAACTTCTACTGACGGTATTTTGCTTATAAAATCCATAATATTTTACCGATTTCTTTAATTCAAGAAGCAATATTTGTAGGATAGAATTCCGCATAATACCAGACCAATAAATGCATAATTTCAGTATGATATTTAGAGAATTCTCTATTTTATATTCAAGCTTTTTTCGAGTCAGACTACATAACGCTCAAAAATGGCCATTTTTAGAGCTTGTTTCCATGCATATCTCAACAATGGGTTACACTAACCTCTTGAAATTTTCAGGAAAGTAAGAGAGGTATATGCCAGGCTTACCAATCTTAAAATTGGTTCACATCTTGTTTAATTTTTCTATTTTATGCATATAACATGCAAATTCCTTTATCAGCACCAATACCGTGTTTTAGCCGTTTAATTGACTGATAATGATTAGCTCAAAGATAATAGCAGCTGCAGATAATATTGATGTAATAAACAAACCATGTAATACTACAGAATTTGAAACGTTAGTACTGACCCAATTGTGGATCTTGTTGATATTTTGTTGTAGTTGTCTTTCAATAGTATGCATGTGCTTTGATTGATAACACATTAAAGTTATCATCAACGTATCATGAGCAATGCACACTGGGAGCTAAACACTTGGTGATCCTATTGATTTTGATATTAAAAAGCGTCACAGATAAAACACTGTCCTGTGGCACATATATCTCTAGTTCGTGCATATCTGAGAGGGTAGAGTCAACTCGTACTTTGATTTCTCTGTCTGAGAGAACATTTTAAATGAAAGAGCGCAGACGGCCTTTTAGACCCAGATCATGCAGATAATTTAGTATCCCGTACTTCCATGGTGTGTCATATCCCTTTTCTGAATCAAATAACACTACTACTAATTATTCCTTCTTGATAAATGCATAATGAATAAATGTTTCCAGTCTAACATGGTGATTGTTGGTACTACGACCAGAATGGAATTCACTTTGGAAAGGAAATATTAAATTGTTACTTTCCAAGTACATTACAAGCCGAGAAATAATCATTCGTTCCATTGTTTTGTAAACACAGCATGTCATTGCAACGGGTAGCTGATAGCTGTTACGATCTTCGATATCTTTACATGGTTTGGGAATTGGTATTACTGTTGCTTCTTTCCAAATATTAGGTGCATTACCAGCAATTAATAAATTAAAAATGATTTTCAGTTTCAGAAGAGGTGTTAGTGTTGATTCTGCGAGGTTTTTAAAAAATTGGTAATGTACTTCATGAGGCGCAGCGGATGTTTCATCGGTCTTGTATATGGCTTCCCTAAGCACCAATAGTAAAAACATTTGGTTATAATTTTCTGAGTTGTTGGATGTGAATTTTAAACGTCACTATTGTTTTTGATTTTTTAATCTTCTATATAAAAAGCAAAGTATACAGGTGGGGTGACAAAATATACCACTACATTTAATGGAATATAGGTAAGAGTGGATGGATAAATTAATATGTATTTAAAGCTAACCATTACATTTAAATCCAAGATGAACGTAGCAGAAATGTGTCTGCTGCAGGTAACTTTCACCAGCAGCTCTAAGACGAGCGTATCAAACATGGATAAACGAGACTAGCGGAAAGGTGTATGTCAAAGGTAAGTTCCATCATAAGACTGGTAATGAGTATGCTAGATGAAGAAAATATCAAACAAATCCTGCCTAAAGGCTTATGTCATTGCAAGGTTAGTACCCAATTTCCCATTGGTCGATGCATTGATGCTTTGCTTGCTTTGCACCAAAGATACATTAGCATAACATCAGCCACTATGTATATGATAACGCTTACGTTAACAATAATAATGATTATGATTATGCCTGTAGCGCTCTATCTCTAGCTGTCTTATTCATGCCAACATGCGATTGAGTCCGCTAACACACACAAACACACACACATGTATATATATATATATATATTCACTGTGAAATAAATAATCAATAGCTTGCGTCAATCTTGTTAACTGATGATACGCACCTTATTTTGACAATATATTACGTTTGATATTACAATCTCTAAGCAGTCCTTTCATATATTATACGATATGTGATACTTTCATTTTATTTTGTTTTATCTGTATTTGTTCTTTCATTTTTGTTTAGTTTCGATGTGCAAGTCGAGAATTATATCGAGTCATATACCGATTGCAATTTCAATCAAAGTATTATATGAAAATTATATTGTTCTTCATGCTGTAAATTTAGCTACAAAAGCCTATAATCGCTTGACGTGGAATGCGATACGACAAATGTTGGGTTGCTACTCAAAGAGCCGTTCCTTAAATATTATTTAAACACAACAAAAGAGGGTATAAATCTGGACATGCCCAAAAAGTGTTATATAATGCAGCAGACAGTTTTAAAGTCGATTGTAGACAGTCAAATATCCATAAAGTGTCCTGGAACTATTTGGAATAAATGGATATTTAAAAGAAGAAACGCACTCTAAAACTAGTTAATGAAAACAGGAAGAACTCATATTGATCAATCATTTCAGGAACTTAGAAATAAATATACAGCAATCTGCTGAAATAGAAACGAAAATTTTAATCACCACTGTGTATATCAAAATGGAGTCTCAATGGGTAAGGCAAATTAAGTTAGGATTTTGTAAATGTGATATGTAGGAATACTTTACAAGTGCCTAATAATTTAAAACTTTGGAATGATACCAGATTGTATGCACGTACTAAATCGATATAATTGCTTGTTAGACCCAACGAATGTAGTATTTAAAATAACCATCATGGACAAGCACGTTGATAATATCCGCGATATATGCAAAGACAACGACATAGATCAGCCTCTCAGATTCGACAAATATGCAAATTAGTATTTAAAGCATTTAATTCGCGTAACAGTAGCAAATAACCTTGCCATGACAGCGCGTTTGGAGACATTTTCAATTGTAACAAAGACATTGTAGTAAGGTATTTAACACCTTGTTTTTAACTCTAGTTTCTGCAATGATGTATTTCTTATAAATAAAGAAATGCTTTAATAATACCATGTGAGCCGAAATCCAATTCATATTATGCTTATTCGACAGAATGTAATATTTAGTAATGAAATATGTGGTACAAAAAATATATCAAAAGAACGAGAACATGTTTTCCTTCTATTTTATTCAGTGCATAAAGAGAGGATGTGGTTTGCATTAATGCTAAATGCAGTGGATGGCATGTTTCTGACTATTATAAAACAAATGTTTATTTCGGTATTAAGTCAGCTGCAAAGATTTTTCAAAGATTAACAAAAGTGAATATTTTTAATGTAAGATTGGAGCAAGACGAGGTTTTATTTTATCTTAAGCCATTTTATATTCTCATTAATGAGTGAAACATTTTTATTATACCTTTTGTTGACAGTTATTTTAAATATTAGGTCGTATGTATGTATGTGTGTTAGTATATATATATATATATATATATATATATACTGTCATATTTGTATACAAGTAATCCCTAATGACTGATCTTCTTACCAGTCTGAAATTTATATTCATGAGCTCACATGGAAACGAATATATGTGATACATGGAAACGAATATATGTGATACAACTAAATATATATATATATATATATATATATATATATATATATATATATATATATATATATATATATATATATATATTTAAGTGTGTATCCGTTTATTTGAGTATTCCGTCTTTATATGTGATCTTAAGCGGCGTTCCCATCTGTCCATAAGTTGTATGTAGTGTCATATTTGTCAGAGATTTAGAGTTCACTCTGTCATACAGCTTAACACTTTCATAAAGAGTTTTGCAAGGACCAGCAGGTATGCTATAAATAAGGTCAGGTGCACTTATATAACTATTTCCTTTCCCCAAATCGGTTGTCATAACCGTTTCAAGCTAGGTTGTCATATCCAATTCCTCGAATGTCATTCAGATGATCGTAGTTATCATCATTTATTTTGTAACCATAGCATCCGCTCCGGTTGCCTAGTAGTTAGAGTCTGCCGCAGAAGCGGAAGGTCAGCGGTTCGATCCCTGGCAGAGTCATATCAAAGAAATACAAAAATGGTACAAACAGCTGCGTTCCTTGACGCTCAGAATTAAGGGGTTAGTGGTATGACTGGTCGGCCTGGTGTCAGAATAATGTGACCGAGTAGGACATTATGCTACATGTATGTGGCATGATACTCCAGTGCTATACATCACTATAAACTGCCTCACTGCAGACATCGTAGCGAGATGACTTAAAAAAATTTAGAGTTACATTAACAATCATCATTAAAGAAACACAAAAACGCTCTCTTCTAGATCAGTCTTTCGACAGACCGTACAGGATTCGTTTTTTTTTCTAACACTATCACTACAAAATCTTACTGTTGCATAAGTTTTCTTATTTTGTCTATCATTTTTTGATTTCCTGTTTCCAGCTCTGAAAGAAATAAAATAATGCTCGAGTTCGTAAAGAAGCAAACGATAAAACAAAGAACATATTCTTTAGACTATGAAATGATACCATAACCCTCTGTCATTAGGATTTAGTTTGTAAACTCCATCACTAAGTAACGCATTATGTTCTATGCAAGGTTTTCCGCCTATGAGGTGTATTGTTCTCGTATCAACATGATGAAAAAAGATCTCCTAGTCACGCATCCACAAAGAATATATACTGTACATACACTGCCTATTATGTAAGTATTAAACGCTCCCAAATTAGCTTACAGGCACAAAAAGATGCATTAGTTTATTCACAAATGTAATCAAGCAAACTCTAAAACGTGTACTAAAGGAGTGGACATGATTTGTTTACAAAGTACTTCCAAATACAGTATATTATCTTAGGACAGACATGTCGTGCACATCGCGTTGAATATAAAGGTGCTCAGTATCAGAAAATACTGCCCAGTTCTGACAATATAAAATCAACGGAGAAAACACTTACCAATATATATATATATATATATATATATATATATATATATATATATATATATATATATATATATATATATATATATATATATATATATATATATATATATGGTAATGATGATATAATGAGTGGTAATAGTAGAAGCAGTAGTAGTAGAAGTAGTAGAATAAAGCAATTTTTAACAACTTGTCATTTTCTTAATACTACTAGAACTGCTAGAATTATGCCTATCTCGTTAGCAATACACTAAACTGCAATTTCTTTTGTCATACGCCTCTTATTATTGAGACAAATCCGCATGATTGCAGCTTTTCGTAATATAGATGTATTAAGATATCAAAGATGTTTTCTTCGCAATAAGCTGAGTTCGGTGAAAGCGGACAAGTCTCATCTATTACAAAAGCAACACTCGTCGTTAAAACCCTTGATTTAAAACTACAACGTTGACTGCAGCATGTGCAATCGCTTGATACATCTATCATCTATCGTATCATACTTGCATGAGATGCTTCAAATAGGACTGGCTATTAAATTAAATGGTGGCAGTTTTGTACAGATTATACATTGTAATAAGAGAAAACGATAGCATTAACCATTATAACGCGACCGCTTTCAACATTTGCCTAAGGATACCAGAACATGCATTGCAGTTGATAAATTGTAATTTAGCATGATATAGGTACATATTTTACCTCTGCATTAGGCTTCTGCGCAAACATAGAATGATAATAACAGTCATCATTAGAAACACAACGCTCCCTATGACTGATCCGATAATAATACCCGTGTCTGAAAAAGAAATAATAATTGAGCTAATGTTTATGAATGCATGGAATGGCTATATTTCTTTCGATCACTAGAAATTCCCAATTCAAAGATTATATAAACATAAATAGACTTATATTTTAAATATTTGCAAAGAACTATACATGGTGGTGATAAGCATTATCAAGTCAGTACTACAAATAAACGGAAGTGTCGGGATAAATAAACCTGTTTTTCACAAACAGTGCCTTCTTCATGTCTTATTTTCTATAAAAGAACCTTTTATGATAAACCATACCAACATGTTGAAAAAAATATCTTAATATGCTCTACCAATATGCCATATAATTTATTATTATTATTATTATTATTATTATTATTATTATTATTATTATTATTATTATATATATATATATATATATATATATATATATATATATATATATATATATATATATATATATATATATATATGGAGTAGTTTCCTTACCGCCAAAACGTAGCATTTGTTTTTGTAAATATCCAAACTTAAATGAATATAACAATGTGCGACAGATATACATTTTAATGCCACTTAGCTATCACCTAATATACTTAGAAAGTTCAAGCTTTATTCATCAATGAAATCCATATGGTATGGACAATATATTAACATATTCAAATACGACCCCAAGAAAATTAAACATAAAAGTACATCGCTTTTACCAGATTTATGAAGAGAATCTTCACGATCATTCCTAGATATAGTTACACCTACTGGTACCGATAAAGATTAGTTTTCTTCACTTAATCCTAACGTTGTACGTTTCACGATGTCCTTTGAAATATATGATGCTCCATATGTAGATGACATTGTGATTGTTGCATTACTTCGATTAGTTCTTCGTGAGGCCTCTGTTGGCGTCATATATGTTATTTTAGTATTCATAAATTCACTGAAATAATGTCGTGGTGTCTCCAAAGCAGTCATGGTTACTACAAAAAAGTAACGATAGGGAAGAATACTCAGAATTAAGTAACCTGTATTTACCTAAATTAAAGGAATGGCCTAATATATCCGGTTTTTGTGATACCAGCGTGTTTACTGTCAGTAAACGACATGTATGTATCTACGACGGATATATATTTTCTCGTAAGCAATATGTATATGCAGACAAATATATATGCATGTATATAGCTATGTTTGCATATATCACCGGAAATTTTCATATATGCATATTTATATTATATGGTTTTGTATGCATATGTACACTTATGTATATTAATGGGGAGTTTTTTCTTTCGTGAAATCCTGCTTTATGACTCTGATACTACGACAAACGCAATTGTATCGGTTAAGACCAATAACTTCAGACTCAGTCAGCACGCATTAGTATCAGTTACTCTTTAAATCGTGGATGCCATATACATACAATTCACCTCTATAATAGCACAGTTGTCTTAGTTCACGTGTGCCGAATCATACATTTTTGAACATAAACGTTGTTCACACTTTTGATTGTTAAATCTAGGTTGTCTGTATACCAATAATGTCTAAAGAATACTGTTTTATCATGATAATTAATATTGCTGGATAGTAAATTCAATCGTAAATATTTAAATCAAGATTTATCCTTCAGTGATATAATAATTTATTTTCAGTTTTATAATAATACTTTCAAACTCATAAGAGCCTAATCTTGAGAAGTATTTTTACCTGGGCCGCTAACGCAATTACCATTTTATGCAAAACAAAAGTAGTCTACTCATTCTAGGTAAGTTATTTGCAACTGTGTGAATGAATGTTCATTATGTAGACATGGTGACATATTATCAAATGAATCCTACAATTTTCAAATGAAATGAAGCAACAACTGTCGTTTGGACAAGTATAAAAAAGATACTATTAAAATATGGATATGGTAGCATTTTCGTTAGGAAAGTGTCAATTGTGAGAAAAATTGTTTGATATAGAGAAGATTACACAGCGATATAAAGATATTTGTATGCACAAATTTATTGATGAGACGATTAGTGGAACTGATATATTACGTTTCTAATATTTTTATTATAGTTAAGTTTACATGGTAAAAATATTTAAATGATCTAATTAAGATATTATTTAACATCACACACCTTACATCTGACCGCGCATATAGGAAATTATGGATATATTTACTGTCCAAATATGATATGAAATCCATACAACAACAAAAAACGAGTATCACTTTAATGTGCCATATCGTATTTATACTGGAATAAGGATAAAGTATATACCATTGAATATTTGGAACTCCACACATATAAACTATATGTATCGTATCCATGTTCAAGCTCTTGATTGTTTGTTTGAATATCAACGTGGAGAGACATTTTCTCTAGACACCAATGTGTTTGAACCCGATTACTTCGTTTTGAACATTGAAAGCTTTCTCTACTCCAATGATATAATTATGCACAATGGTTTTGTCTGCATAGATTTAATTGGATGTATAACTGGTTTTGATGTTTGATACACTCAACTCCACATAATGTCAGCATTAAATACATAAATCCATAATAGCCACATCATCCTGGTCAATCTAATCAACGCAACCTGGTGTAAGGGGTGTAGATCCTACGTTAATACCAGTAAACAATCCCTTATTGATAGATAGATAGATAGATAGATAGATAGATAGATAGATAGATAGATAGATAGATAGATAGATAGATAGATAGATAGATAGATAGATAGAGACAGACAGACAGAAAGACAGACAGACAGATAGGCAGATAGATAGTTTTTTTTTACTTAAACAAGACTGTTGGGGAAAGAAACTTTCTCACCCAAATCTTAATCTCAGTTGAATTGCGCCATTTGATGATGTGTCTTAATAACAACATAAATACTTTTGCGCCTAATTTTTACGCATATTTGAGACAGCCTTACTCGCCTTAGGCATCAACGGATTTGTATTATGTGGCCTGTATGTTTGCAATAGCAAGCTGTAAACTATTATTCATATGAACTATATTGTGTGGAACTGCTGGTTTTACTGCCTAAATACTCAACCAAAGCAAAACGAGACGGCTCCAACCAAAGCTGCCGAAAACAAAATGTCATCAATATCAATAACAGCATTAGTAGTAGTTTCGTGGAAACTGATTTCTATGTTGAATTAGGAAACTTGATAAGCAAAACTGTGGCTTATGGTGATTGCGTGTCAGATAACAGAGAGTCAACAATAACAATAGCCACATATACTCATTATTCGCGTTAATTTTTACTTACTCTGTTTCAGGGCGACTGACGATTGTTAAATACTATACAATATCGCCAACACTGTGTCAAACCTAGCTTTTTTTGCCTTACTACATCGAGACTATTCCCATCGTTTCATCATATAACTCAATTTGAATATGTTACCACTTGCTGCGTCATATAAACCATTAAATTTGTTCCAAATCTTGTTCTACTAAACAGCATGTTTATAGACGTGTACATAACGATATAATTAAATGTTTGTGTTGTATTTACTGACATTCCATTATCCCTCATATAAAGTAATTTTACTGTGGAAACAAAGAAAACATATGCAACGATACACATGTAAAAAAGTTAAACATTAGTTCCTGTCATTTTCTATTGAATAATCTGAATGTTAGTTCTAAAATCTGATATGGACATATATTTCCAAATTAACAGAAAGTACATTTTCTTTCAATATTTGATCATCAAAAACAGTTACTTTGAATTACTTTTGTAATTTAAGGGAATATAATTAGAAAGACTCAGCCGGGTCAAACGTTTAAATTTCCTGTGTTAATTAGTTGAGTGTATCAATGAGAAATAGCCGAACTAGGTCACAAGCAGCTAGTTTTAAGACAATGTAAATTTGAAAAGTGAACAATGTGTCATTATGGATATATTTCCCATACTTCCTTTTATCTT
The DNA here is from genome assembly GCA_029339505.1 of Unio delphinus. Lineage (NCBI taxonomy): Eukaryota > Metazoa > Mollusca > Bivalvia > Unionida > Unionidae > Unio > Unio delphinus. Next base: position 1,806,903 of record JAQISU010000152.1, on the reverse strand, counting down.
ACAAAATAAATGACTGTTTGTGACAAGGCAAAATGTTATATTAAACCTTCATCTACTAACATATACCCCATGTCGAGAGGGCAACACACGGTCACGAACACTTCAACACCACAACTATGAACAAAATATCAAAAAATGTATTAATCAAAACGTCTTTAGCGTGACCACCAACCACATGTACTACCCAACATGCCGTTGAAGTGACCATTGCTATTATCAATATAAAAATACTGTAAACACTGCGCTAAGTAACAGGTAGAATATACTCTAGTAGAATATACTCTAGTAGAATATACTCTAGTAGAATATAATCTAGTAGAATATACTCTAGTAGAATATACTCTTGTAGAATATACTCTAGTAAAAGTGGATGGAGTCTACATAAAATCAAACCTAGCATTTACACTATCAGCTAATAACTTTCTAAGGCTCCCTTTATAAACAAACCTAACAGCCTCTGTCAATTGGTACCCGTACTCCTAGCAGCAACAGGTAAAGAAAGAAAAGAACATACATCCATACATACATACATACATACATACATACATACATACATACATACATACATACATACATACATACATACATGCATGCATGCATGCATGCATACATACATACATACATACATACATCCATACATACATACATACATACATACATACATACATACATACATACATACATACATACATACATACATACATACAGAAATACATACAGAAATACATACATACAGAAATACATACATACATACAGAAATACATACATACATACAGAAATACATACATACATACAGAAATACATACAGAAATACATACATACATACATACATACATACATACATACAAACATACATACATACCTACATACATACATACATACATACATACATACATACATACATACATACATACATACATACATACATACATACAGAAATACATACATACATACAGAAATACATACAGAAATACATACATACATACAGAAATACATACATACATACAGAAATACATACATACAAAAATACATACAGAAATACATACATACATACATACAGAAATACATACAGAAATACATACATACATACAGAAATACATACATACATACAGAAATGCATACATACAGAAATACAGAAATATTGAAATACATACAGAAATACAGAAATGCATACATGCATGCATGCATGCATACGTACATACCATCACACAGAGCGTTAGAGTAATAACACTTATATGTATGTCATGGTTCAAACGTGTAATATAGGATGCAAGACATTGCTGTGGGGATTTTTTCGTTTTATGTTCTTCATCGCCTTTTAGATTTAATTTCAATAATGCAACAAAGAAGATAAATTTGGAAATAAACTTATGATGGATCACGTTCCACCAGCCAAACCGGGAATGTTTCTGCCTTTAATCTTCCAATCTTGCTTAACTTACGTCTCGTAAATTTTGAAAGTGAAGATTTTGGAAAGGGAAATTAAGGATGATAGGCCGAAATATTTGTTATTCATCTTGTTATACAGTCTGGAAATAATCAGCAGCCAATCAATAAGGTTGCACTGCTCACACGTTCAGTGTATTGATCTAAGAAGATTAAAAAACTGAATAGCGTAAACGTTTCAGCCTAATAATCCAATTATTTAAATTTAGGCGGATAAATGAGAGTAGTTTTGTGACATACTGATTTATGTCAGAAGTTTTCTTCGTTAACATTATACAATTTTCATTCGATACTGAAAACCTGAGACATAAATTCGAGTGGTAGGGTTATATGTATGTATACCTCTCAGTTGCATATGTACCACGGCAGGATATTATTTATTTATTCCTCAGACAATCATAAAAAATGACCACAATAACAAGTGTTGGACCTCTGCAAAAGCACCCATTATAGTAGTAGAATAACAACTATGATACGGATTTATTATGTCGTATTATTCCACGTATAAGCAATCTTGTATTACGGTGTATGTCAGTCGGCCTGTCCTTATCATATGACCTCACACATAACTTATACAAATTCATAAAACATTATGATTATGATTATGTTTAACTTACCGCCTAAATGAGTTGATGCGAGGTTTGAGTGGGGACCTTCAGTTGGCGCCCCAATTTCCACTGAAAGAAGTAACATTACAGATATGCAGACGTGGTATTTGCACTGATATTTTCCATTATACCCCATTAAACATTTAGATAATACTTCATAACAGAAAGACGCGTCATACTTGTATATGAATGTGTACGATGAATATTAATTTAGTAGGAAAGGCGAACCTGTGCAGTTACTTACACTTAAGATTGCAATTGAATATTAACTGTACGTATTCTCTATTCATTTCCATAAATACATGTAATCATGTCATGTAAATCGGATTTGGGGCAAACGTAAATGCTGTAATTATACATTCTTAATGTCGACCAGTTATCTGTTGGAAACTAAATATCAATTTGACAGTAGATATGTCTCAATTTCCAAATTCTTGATCATTTATACTATATCTGACATGCCAATAAACAGGCCGTGATTTAAATCTGTATCACTCCGATGTTTTATACAACAAATATTAAAACAACTAAAGTTTAACACTTCTAAAAATCGATGATATTTTTACAGAATAAGACGTATTTTCAATAGGTAAATATACTCAGTTAAGATCCGATAAAATAGGTATCTGATCGATTACATGGCGTTATGTTATTTTGTTCTCGGGCTATAATTCTCATTACATTCATCTCATAAGCGGTCAGCACTCTGAGTGCGTAGTGCTTTACATGCTTTCATACTAAACAATGTAATCACAAGTAGCAATTTATAATAGTATTTGTATTACAAATGTATAATACCATTTGTGTACCCCCTTTGTGTTGGTTTTAACTTATACCCGAGCTGTATGCCACATAAATTGCCCTTTTAAAAATCATTTAAACAGAACGCTGACTATAATATATGTCAAGATAATTTGCAAAAAAATATATATACTATATCACCTTCATGTACTATATTTTCATATACGCAAAAGCACGTTCCCACTTCTCTTGATTTTCTACATTTATAAACCCATGTTGTTTTATTTCATGCATTTATTAAAGTATGTTATTAGCAAGAAATTATTTGGCAAACACAGTATGACATGCACTAAACATAAGACGTTTTCTATAAAACATTACAAGATACCATCAGTGCATTAGATAAATTCCATTAGGTAAAAATCATAATGGCGCGAGAAATCAATGAGGTTCATAGTCACACAAAATACAGACAGCTACACACATTGCGCCATGCAAATAAATCAATGCGAAGAAGCCAAACCATTATGCTATATCCTGTTTACTTAATGCCCTTTTGGAGTCCAAAAGTCAAATTAAATGAAACTATTACCTCTTTCGCATAGCGGATGAAGCTTTCTGTTGCATTCCGTAAAGGATATTATCCCATTTTGAAGAATACCACACTGACCTTGTCCAGCAATCGGAGCTTAAACAGAATCGGAAACATTACAAACCTAATTTAAATTAAAAAAGTTAGGAAAGAATTCATGAATAATATTTTTATTTTTAATTTTTTAAACAGTATCTCAGCTAAAACAACAACATTTCAGATTGTTTATTCGTGGTTCCTTAAGACAGTATAAAGTAGCATCGTCCATTTTATAAATGGTTTAGGATGCAATTATTATGTTTTATAAGGTCACAATTATAAAACCCTGTTATAGATACTTGATTTTGTTTTATGATCACGTGTCCAAAGTCTGTCTAATTGTTTCGACCCTAGGTCTTTCGGTATGTAACACACAGATGTGAAACCATAAATGTAATGTAAAATAAGCAAATAAATAAGCGTTGTGAAACGCTGAAACGTATTCCAAATGATATATGTTCTATCAAACATTGACTAAAAGTGTACCACAGTCTGGAATATCTTTTGAATTAAATTAAAATAGTCTCAATAGAGTATGCATCCAACATCATTGAACACTTGCTAATTCCCTAGACTTAAATAACACAGAAAAGTTCCCTCAAAATATATATGAACACAACTAAAATTAGAAAACATAAATTATAAAATCTCATCTTAGATAAGAATGAATGTTTATATCAATTTCCTATTAATACACATTTTAAATTGACCCCGATGTGCCTCATTGCAATGAAAATTTCAAATCTATAAGTGTACAACAATGTGACAGTCCGGAATGACATACCAATGAATTCAAAATAGTTCCAAAAAACTGTGCATCCAATAACAATGAACACTTGCCAATTTAACCGAATTAAATAACAATAAAATTATCGAAAACAATATATATGAACACAAGTAATATTAGAAAACGTGAATTCTAGAAACTCACCTAAGGTAACAATGAATGACTTTATAATCAATTTTCTATTCAAACACATTTTCAATTTTCCAAGTTAAGAATTAATCAACTGACTCCGATGTGCCTCATTGCAATGGAAAATTCAAATCTAATTATAAACAAGTTTATCTATATATTATTCTGAACTCACAATTAATATGTCAATATCTTATTTACAGCTTACGTGTGCGTACACCAGTTATAGTAACATAAATAAGTAACATATATAATCCATATCACTTTTTTGAAGCTCTTGCAAAATACAAGTCGATTAAAGTATAAAAAGATAGTTATCTTTCCTATGTGAATGCACCAAACTTTTGTGTAACTTCATGCAAAGCTAAAATCATTTTCAAATATGTGTGCTGTTTTCCGTATTTTGATAAACTGCTGTTGGGAGTTTAATCCTTTGAAATCGTATATATTTCAAATTTCAAATTTATAATAAGTAAGTACTACACTTACATATTGGAGACTCTAATAATCCATCTGATCAGCATTACAAATTAGTAGGTGTGATCATACACTGAGATTAGATGAGACTATGATAATGAAGAGGTCTGTGTAAACACTAACAGATAATGATATTTATCTCGAATATCTTAATCACATGACTCGGATCTCACAATTTGGTTTAGTATTAGAATATCATTCTCAAGGAAGTGATGCATTTCACATAAATGTAGCATATCAGTTATGACATCTATTCTGTGACAAGAACGAGTGGCCGAGTGGTCTAAAGCGCTATCCATTACGGATCATTACGATTTCACCTTTACGTGTGTTTCAGTCTCCGATTCAGTGTGGGTTTTTAAGAAAGCTTGCCAGTATCTTCTCGTAGGTCGGTGGTTCCTTTCAAGGGTTTCACCGGGATCTTCCTCCATCATTAATACTGGCCGCCATGTAAGGCCTGTTGTGTCCTGAAACATGGCGTTAAAAACTACAACAACAACAACAACAACATCGACTCTGTAAATAAAAGTGAGATTAAGTCTGATACATACCTGTTTTAGTTTGAAACTTCACTTCAATCCGATTTCTAGTCCAGAAACATTCATCACTACAATATCCCCAGAAATATAAAGACGATACATTCTGAATCCTGTCGCCTAATGTATTGTACGTTTCTAGACACGATTGCCTTGCTTCAATCCAGGTTTTTTGTACTTCTAACGGAACATGGATGCTTGGTTCTAAACATAAGTTGTAGAAAAAACAGGCAATAGATTTTAATATTTAGAAGAATGAAAACAAGATTGTTTCAGCTAAAAATGTTTTATTCTGTACATGCACGGTACCGAATGTAAATGACAGCAATAATCGATGTTCTGCGACGCAAAAAAACTATAATCATCGAGCTTACACTATATAAGTAAAGTAGTTTAATTATAAAGGACACTTACCAAGCTATTAAGATATTATTGTTTCCGATACTCCTACTGATTATTTGTACACCAAAACAAATGGAAAACGGGTATTCTAAGGAGCCGATTAACATCATTTGTTATATTTTACAGCTTAAGAAAATGAATACTCAGAATTAAATGTAAATAGAATGATAATTTTTCCAGTTTTTGTCATGAGTCAGACATACTACTCTTTATAGAATAGGTAGCTCGCTGAAACCTGAAACAAATATTTGTATGTTTGTTATGGTTTTTTTGTCAGTTTTATATGATTAAAACGTTCAGGAAGAATAAATGCATGATCCCTTTTGAAAACTTTTGTGGCAGTTTGCGTAGCATTGGCATTCCATTATTAAATTTCAGTTCATAATCATAATGATTTTAGTAGTTTTACTAGTTTTAATAACAAAACAACACCAGAACCACATGACTTCATTTATGTTTCCAGTAATATCTGGACGTTTCCTCAATACAACAAGACTGAACATCAGAAGAATAAGTTTCTTATATAAATGATATCTACCGGTAGTCGTTTCTTTAGCAAGAAAACAGCAGCTGAAAAAATATATTAGTTCGGTCTTTATTAAATCTGACATTTTCGGCCGTTTTTGGTGTGCACAAATACATAAATCACACCCTTTCTACTACTGTCGACTCACACAGACAAGAAATGTATGAACGTGCCATTAAATTTAGAATTGAATACAAGACAATTTGTTTTAACTTCTCAAATCCCGTCTGCGATTGTTTGCTTGGAACTTCGGATAAATCAAAAATAAACTTTTAAATAAAGGGCACTGGGTTCACATTAGAATACTAAACGAATGTTTGACAACTGAACTAAATATAGTTGAGTCCAGTGTTATGACGTGCATGGACTTTACCACTCCATCAATGAATTGGACGATATGAACGGAAAAGCGTTAGCAGATCCTTTCTTGCCAAACAGAGAGTGACCAATAGACACGACAGCATCTACACTCTCGAACACATTCTTGATTTACCAAACAATTACAATGAGAAAATGTCATATCAGAGAATGCTATATGTGTTCTAATGGATACCTTCCAATTTTGATTCATGTAGTTTGGCTTTCTCAGTTACAACCAACAAGTTCGAACTGATGAAAATATCGCTTAACTCTACAGTTCTTCTCAGAGATGGAGTGCAGGAATTCCGTAGACAAAACCATTTCCAATACATTGTGTCTGTTGGAAAGCTATTAGAAATAAAAATTTGCAAGATAGGGGTACCCATATGTGGAATGTTTACCCACCAGCTCTAATTGCCATCTTTATTAAATCCCTGAACAACATATGCAGGCATAAATAGTAAGCACGGTAGACGACAATACACCAGACAAGATAACCTTTCTGAACCGTTGTGAAATTAATCTTCATTAACAACATCGACTGACTGCTTAGATAAGAGCCATCGAATTATATATAATCGATTTTATTAGAATAAACCGATTAACATTTATATTGACGTGTTTCACAACGTCACACTTTGTTCCTTCACAGACATCAAAGCGTACTAGGGAGTGACTTTGGTTTCGATAATTCATCCCAATCAAGACTGGAGCATTGTTGGGCACCATACGACTTTATAATGCAGACATACTGAATTAACAAGCAAACAAGACTTGGACAAATAATATTTTGGCTTTAACGAGATGTATATCATCAATATCCTTTGATTATTTATAAATTAAGAATTCCTACATGATACGTTTATATTGCTGGTCATGTCTAAAGGAGTTAACTATTTTCTACAATCAGATTGGGAAAACACACGACACAACTCACCAAAGTGTACTGATCGATTACCGTCAGCTTTCTCATCGTGTCAACTTGTATTTTGCTGACAGTGGAACTCTCTCTTTTTTTTTTGTGCATCTGGGTGCAATCACACGAACATTTATGCAGTCGAATTGCGTCTTCATCAACAACGACAACTTATTTTGTAAGTCTGATACCCGGTAGAAATTAAACAATGACCTTAATCTAATAATTGTGTTATTTGATGTCGTCGATGACAGCGTAATGCGAATCATAGCCGTTCCATTACTGATAGTCATTAATTTCCAACGTATTTTGCAATAATTTCCACATATGATGAAGGAAACGTATATTACATCCACATATAGCAGCAGAGGGGGCGAATCCTACATTTGCTCGAGACATCATTTATCTTAAATTTCCAAAAAAAACTAGAGATTTTTTACGAAGACATCTTTTTCAAAGAAAAAAAAAGTAAGTCCCTGGTGGGAACTTATTGATTTCTTGTTCAAAACATGAATTTGCGCGAAATTATACTCAGTACGCGTTTTCATCGTTTAATCTAAAAACGTCTCATCTCGATGTCATCGCCCCCTCTGCTGCTATGGGTTAATAATTATTTTACGATTTCAACCAAATATTTGATCAAGTCCGATACGATATCGTGTTCGAGGGTCATGTAAATTTATTGTTATAAATCCGTGTGGGGCCGACTGAGCATGACTAAAGAAATTTCGAAATTGATTGAAGTCCATATCGGAACACCATGTCTGCCAAATATTTCGTAGCGTATGTGTATCAACGCCATTAAATACAGCAAGAATATTAGAGTTATCTCTGATCCCTTTTGGAATCTGAGTGTAGCGTTGAGTGACATATATCACATCAGTGTTTTTGTGTCTGCCTCGGGAAAATATTCTAGCTGGGTTTTTTTGTTTATCTAACATGACATCATCGTATACAACTAAATTGTTGATACTTCCATCGAGGTCTTCTACTGATGGTGCCTCGTCAATATCGGTTATAAATTCAATAATACACTCGCCGGCAGTCTCTGAAGCGTTTTTATTAAAATCTTTTAGCACTTCATAGCATCGTTGATCATCTACACTAGGAGCAACTAAATACAACTTATCCCATTTCATCCATCTCATTATTAAATTGAGTAACAATTGCGTCTTGCCAGATCCAGATGGTCCAATTATAATTGCGCGGATAGAGTTTGAGAGCGCTGCATGATGCTTAACTGGTTCTTTTGTTTTAGTCGCTGAAAAATCAATTATATTCATATCATTATACATAAATTATGGATCTATATTGTGTGAAGTGTAAAACGCGTACTGGCACAAATGATGTGACGACGATTACAACTAAAAATAACAGATCAGCACTTACTGGTAGATGTGCAACATGTGGTACAAAAAAGTTTAGATTTGTTTCCATGAAATCCGGAAATGTTTTAAAAAGAAACGAGGAGGTGATATCGCAGCCAAATTTGCAAAACTCCCTGGAACCCCATGGGCAAAGTACCCCGGAGAAACGCACCTTCCAGGATATAGCTACTGTGGTCCCGGAACACGATTAGATATCAGACTTGATGATCAAAATCAGCCCCGACCCGGCGAGTATCCGATAAATGCTATTGATAAGGCGTGTCATGCTCATGATGTTGAATATAAAAGCAGCAATTTGCAGCATAGGCATCTAGCTGATGTGAAATTAATTCATGCATTAAATGCTATTCCTGATAAATCTTTCAAAGAAAAATTGACTTCGTGGTTGGTAAAATCGGCTATGAAAGGCAAATTGATGTTAGGTGCTGGTAATTAATAACAACATTGAATCTATTTATTATTCTCCGAAAGGATACTGGAGAGGTAACGCTGCAATCAATAATCTCGCGAACGTCGCAAAAGTGAAAAAGGCCACTGCGGCTAATTGGTTATCCAAACAGGCTATATGGCAAATTTATCTACCGCGTCCTAAACAAATCAATTTCTCGCATTTTGATGTAACCGGACCCAATGAAGTTCATCAAGCTGATTTATTGTTTTTACCACATGATGGTGGTTACAAATATGCGTTAACTGTCGATACAAAGAAGCAGAACCGTTAAAAACAAAATCATCACCTGAAGTTGCTTCTGCATTTCAAAAGATTTATCGACGAGGCCCTCTACACTGGCCAAATTTATTACAAGTTGATCCTGGCAAGGAATTTCAGGGTGCAGTGTTATCTACAATGAAACATCACAATGTAACAATACGACGAGGACATACTGCACTACATCGCGATCAGGCAATTGTTGAACGGTTTAATAGGACTCTTGCTGAGCGGTTATTTGGATATCAATACGCAAAAGAATTCATCCAAGAAAAAAGATCCCGTGAATGGGTTAAAAGATTACCAGCTGTGATTACCGCACTGAATAATGAGATTACAAGAACAATTAATTTTAAACCTATTAACGCGATTAAAAAGAAGTATATACCCGTACAACCACAAAAAGATTTCAAAGAACCAATTCTTGGCAATGTCACCGTGAGATATTTATATAAACCAGGAGAGCTTGAAGGTGGCACAAAAAGGGCTACTGATCTTATTTGGAGTGTCACTACGCATATCATATCTACTATAACACGATCAACTGGTAGACCACCAATCTATAAATTGGATTCAGCTGCCCCTCAGCGGGGTTTTACACGCGAACAATTACAAGTGATTCCTGACGATACTCAATTGCCACCGCATGGTCTTAACTAGCGCCGTTGCGTCTATTGCACTCAAGACAAGTCAACATCACATTGTTTCTGACATGACCGAGATTGTTATTTTTTCTGTCTACGGTAAATTGGCGAGGATCTTTATCCGAATACTGCCAACGCATTATACAATTGCAAATTGCGCAGTGTTTATTCTGTTGTTGCTTCAAAGTGATTATTACTTCAGCATCAATGTCAAATTCTCGTTGTTTTTTTTTTGTCTTGTTGTTTGTAACCGGAGAGTTTTTTATCAATAATTTTAACATCAATATCATCCATTGTTGTGTCATTATCATCGAAAACAATTCTTCGAAGTTGATTTATTCGCCGTACTCTAGACACTGCAAGATAGACTAAATTTGACCACTCAATACGATTATCGACTATCCAAACAATTGTATCCGCGATGGTTAATCCCTGTGAGGAATGTATTGTTGTTACATAACCCAGTGTCCATGGCGATTTATCAGCACGCAATGCGTCTTCGACAACAGTGATATCAACCAGCACAATATCATTTAATACGATAATTTTCTTTTCACGCTGTCCTGGAATATCAACTTCGATATTTTGTTTTCGTGTATCACAGGGTCTATAACACAATGGAACTTTTATCAGGGGATATATTTCTTTGTGTAATTCAAACAACATTTTCTGAAGTTTGTCTCTGACTATCTTTCTACTTGCCACTACAAAATCATTCCTCCATGGGAGTTTCAGGAATTATTTCTCTGATTATTTCACATTGGATTCTATCCGGTTGTAATCTAATTAATTTCTTGACCTCACGCAATTGTTCATCAAGTGCTCTATAATCAGTATCAATTTCTTCATAATAGTCAACAAACCTTTTCAACCAATCATGCGGGGATAAATCGACAAATGGTGGTGGTTGTCCATGATCGCCGCACATTATTACTTTCGTATTCGCGCGCAGTAACCAATCAATAAACATTTTTAATACATCTACCGAAACCGTACATATCTCATCCCAAATAATAACCCTAGGGATACATTTCTCACCCATTCTTTCAGGGGTCCATTCATCACCCTTGTATCGAAAAAAGCTGTGATAAGTGCAAGCGTCGATGTTTCGTTGTTTTATTTCTCGCGCTAATCTATGTGTTGGTGTCAGCACAATCATATTTGTGAAATCCGTAGCATTTTTCCCTCGATATAATTCAATTGCCGGAGTCGTCTTTCCCGACCCGCCACAGCCGTTTAAATAAACTGTTTTATATCTACAAATCGGATCTGATATCGGTGGTGCATTAGACCGTTCTGATAAATTATCTCCTTGTAAGTAACTGTTTTTAATCTCAACATCTGCTGATTCAGAATAATCATGCAGTGTTTCCTTTATAATTCTCCATGTACCCCAGTGTTCGTTGCTACCGCTAGTAAATTTAGTCACCTCGTTGATGTACCTTTTGTCAATATAAAATGAATCAACTGCAACTCTAACTGCAGTGTCAGGAAATCTATTTATCATTGAAAATAAATTAATACAAGCATGACCCAGCATAGACGACCTCAAATGTGTGTACGGAGAACTGTAACCGTCGCTGTAAGTATTAATTGTACCCAATTTTGTTCCATTGGAATACAAAGCGTCCTTGCGATCCACATATATGTTTTTAGATACTGCATCTGCAATTACAAAGTCATATTTGGTTTTATCTATAATCAATCGTGAAGAATATCTTTTATAGTCACATTTGCCACCCTGAGTGAACTTTCCAATTATTCTTCTGCCGAGATCTTTTGCTTCACTGTTTCGTTGATTAAATACCCGTTTGGACCATTCAATGATATATTTTTCATCTGCCTGAATATGTTTTCTGGATTCGTCAATTATACTATCAAGACTTTCTGGTTCTGGTAACCAGACATTAGTTTGTTTCCGATATGATATAATTGCTTCACTGACTGTCAACGAAATTAACATTTTTGTATCAATCATGAACCGTAATAACGCTATTGGCAGCCACTTCTTTTCAGACATGTGTCTACCAATCCAAATATAACAAGAACGATAAAGTCCTGATGCGAATTCAAATGATACTACACGAGCAAAACCGGTTAAATCAAAATCAGGCAGTGGTCCATTAATCGCAACACGAGTCATTTCATGAGTGGGGTGTCCAAATCGTTTAAAATACTTAGTACACTCTCCATAACCAAGAAAATTCGCTGGATAACAAGCAACCATATCAACTGAAATGATACTTTCACGGTCGTATTTGTTATTGTATAAACCGCCATGATTAAATTCGAGGCAACTAGCCTCAATATCTGGCAAGAATTCAGTTCGTGTTGGTTTCCATGTGTTTTTCTTTCTTGCAAAATGAGCTGCAACCGATGGAATTGTAAAACAGTTTGTTCATCGGTGGCTTCCCCTATTGTTAAAAACCCACTAGCTGTTTTATTCATTTTGTTGTGAAATGCTTCAGTGCGGTATAATTCACCATTTGGTCTTACAAACTGATCAAAAATATCCGTTTTTGATTTTCAGCGCTGCGAAGTAACCACACTGACACAGGAACGTTTTTAGTCAAATGCGCAATAGCATCGAATAGTTTCTCTTCAACGAGGAAACCATCCCTGGAAAATTCTTCTCCCAAGAATTCCTCGGGTATATACTTTATTGTTCTGTTCCGTGGAAATATTGTGACCGCGGATGTCCATGCGTGTTCGTTATGATCAATAATTTTAATTGGGGCTCCATTTTTATTATATTTTGATTCATATAATATTTTTCCGGTTATCGTTGTAACGGTTATTGGAAATCTCAGTGATGTTTCTAATTTCGCTATATCAGTAATGCTTGCCCCGTTCTTCCTAACTGTTAATTCCCAGTCATTTATTTGTTTGCGTCTTAGATCGGTCAATGTATTTCCCCGGGATGCAATTGTGAAGTGTTCTATTATTCGTTCTGCTGCACAATTGAGTGGCAAAGCCATTGACGATGAGTATTTCATTGATTTTAGTTTTCATATATCAGCTTTTTCATTTAACGGATATATCCCATAAACAACTGCTGTTTCAGGGTATGCTCGTTCATAGTATGGTTTGTCAATTACAGTTAACAGACCCGGCTTAGAATCACGGCTAACAACGACTGTTTTCTTGTTTTTCAGAATTGGTTCAAATTTGTCTCGTATAATCCAACCGGATGATTCTACACGGATAATGAATTTCACTCTAAAAAAATACTTTTTGTTGCCAAGTTGTGATAACATCAACGCTGCGTTTTCATCATTCATGGTGGCATCAACAACACCATCAATTCGAAATGTTGACCAACAATGAGATGTTCCATCACGCTTGAATTCATTAAAACAATCTCTGATTTTACTAATAATGGTTCTATCAAGAATTGTATTCTTTGGTGTATCAGAAACTCTATTGAGATTGAATTGAGCATTTTTCCAAGGCGTAATTTTCGATAATCTCTCAAACTCCTTATCAGAAACTCTATCGAGATCGAATCTAGCATTTTTCCAAGGCGTAATTTTCGATAATCTCTTGAACTCCTTCATGCCATGGTCTATTAGACGTTTTGGTTTAACAGATACTCTATCGAGATTAAATCTAGGATTAATTTTCGATAATCTCTTGAACTCATTCATGCTATGGTCTATTATACGTTTTGGTTTAACAGATACTCTATCGAGATTGAATTTAATATTTTTGTAGGGCTTAATCTCGAATTTCTCAGTCATATAATTAAAACTAGTATTTAAATAGAAAAATATAGTATAATGAATCACTGCAAATGGCTTATGATTTGATCAACAACACCGTGTAACAAATCATGCAGAAGCGAATTATGTGGGTATCATTTACAGAGCGTTCGCAACGGTTCCCTTGGCCCCGTTCCGTGCCTCCGATGTGGGGTTGGGGTAAGGGGAAAATCACAATTATGTCTCAGTTGTGGCGGCAAACGATACAGGGAACTAAAACGCTATTATGACAAACGAATAAAAAATACAGTCATTGACCCCAACGACGACAAAATCATAAAGACCCCTCAAGATTATATACAGAGACTTATAATTAAAGCAAATAATAAATTAGAAAAATAGTATTATTATACAAATGAGCCAAGACTTCAGACCTCACCGCGTGCTTGTTAATTATGAGGCATCCCGTGATGGTATTATCAGAAACCGCAGACTAAAGAAGCCGGCTGGATGGGTAAATAATATGGGATACTTGATGTTTGCAGCCGGGGGGAAGAAATATCTCTGTCACAGAGCCATCTATGAAGCATTTTACGGATTAATCGAAGACGGATTTGTGATTGATCACGTTGATGGATTCCCTCAAAATAACAAATTGGATAACTTACTAGTTGTTACTCAAAGTGAGAATACAAAATTAGGTGGAACCGGCAAACACGCAAAAAGGGCAAAACATGTCAAATCACTTGATACATAATCCAACGAAGAAAAAAATATTTCAGTCAATAAATGAAGCCAGTACATATTTTGATATTTGTAGGCCTTCAATACGATTTGTTGCAGAAAATATAGCTAAATTAGCTCTGTCAAATAAAAATGGCCATACAATAAAATTCGTATACATCTGAAACTATTAAAGGGAGATAAATCGTACAATAATAAAGTCGCATTACAGAGTTACGTTCCTTGAAGTCCAATTACTATTACGATTAATACACGCTACTTTTTCATATATCAAGGGAGATAAATCGTACAATGATAAAATCGCATAACAGAGTTACGTCCCTTGAAGTCTATTAATATTACGATTAATTAATCATTTTACGATGGAAACTAATGAAATGCACGCTGTTATCTAACAGCTGTATTCTTTTTTTTAGTGTTTAATTCAAATATTTTTTCTCATATAATACTGTGAAACAGCATTAATAAGTAATTCAAGGAAATAAAATAACACACCTCAGGATTGACGCTGCTGTATTAGTCACCTTATATACTATATGAAAGATATAAAGCTGGGGCTTTCGAAAGCCAATCCGCTTGATCAAAAATAACCCACAACCATTGACACGTGTGCGTGGTTGACTTTTCTCAATCATGCAACCGGGTTTAATTTCATGGGTTGCTTTTGATTGGTCGGATGGCCGTAGAAAATCCGCCCCGTCGTTTCATGTTTGTGCTGTCTTGTGCCGTCCCCACATCATTACATCATATATCGTATCCTTAATTAAGTTAATTAAGTTAATTAAGTACATTTCATTGAATATATCCATCCTTAATTAAGTTAATTAAGTATATGTTGTGACGTCACCCCCAAGCATATCTTCTGGGCGGTCTAAGATGGCGTTTGACACGTTAGGCCTCCCTTCCGGAGATGTATGTTTCGGATTTTCTTGGGCTTACTTGGATGTGAAGGCAACCAAGAAGTTCCGAAGATGTGTTGTCGTATATGTAACCTCTAGGTCTCTTTCACGTAAACATACCCTCTTGTGATTCTAACCCGTTATTTGACGAGTTAGATTCACTCTTAGGGGAATATGTTTCCGGTGAATGTAAATATAAATGACCTATAAAAAAAAAACATCCATGGATGTAATTAGCTCTCCGTCACATTTGGGTAGCCCCGTATGGTGTTCAAAATGAATTACCTGCCAAAAAAAAGGTTCAAATCGAAATCGAAGATTAAAAATCGAAGATTAAAAGAAGCATTGCGGCCAATATCAAGGGGGCCAAATGACTGACAACCGCTCATCATGGTTGTTATTTATTTTTGTCTGCATTTATTTAAAAAAATATATTTATATAGATATACAGAATGAATTCTGCATTTGTATTTATTTTTGAAAAATATATTTATATTTATATACAGAATTAATTCTGAAAAATATATTTATATTTATAGACAGACTGAATTCTGAAAAATATATTTATATTTATATACAGACTGAATTCTGCATTTATTTTTGAACAATATATTTATATTTATATACAGAATGAATTTTGAAAAATATATTTATATTTATATACAGACTGAATTCTGAAAAATATATTTATATTTATATACAGAATGAATTTTGAAAAGTTTATTTATATTATATACAAACTGAATTCTGAAAAAATATATTTATATTTATATACAGAATTAATTCTGCATTTATTTTTGAAAAATATATTTATATACAGAATTAATTCTGAAAAGTATATTTATATTTATATACAGACTGAATTCTGAAAAATATATTTATATTTATATACAGAATTAATTCTGCATTTTGTTTTGAAAAATATATTTATATACAGAATTAATTCTGAAAAATATATTTATATTTATATACAGAATGAATTCTGCATTTATTTTTGAAAAATATATTTATATACAGAATTAATTCTGAAAATATTAACGGCTCATTTATTTTTGAAAAATATATTTATATATACAGAATTAATTTTGAAAATATTAACGGCTCATTTATTTTTGAAAAATATATTTATATATATACAGAATTAATTTTGAAAATAGTAACGGCTCATTTATTTTTGAAAAATAAATTAGAAATATGTATTATCATATATGAATTCTGAAAATATGAATAGCATTATAGTTGAAATTGCAAAATTGAAAAGCCAGGATATTATACTATCAGATGGGTTAAATACTGATCAAATCATGTCAGATTTTCAGGATATAAAATATGGTGTTAGCACAAACAAGTATATGCTACCAAAGAAATATGCGTTAATCAAAAAAATTCAGAATTCTATTGGGGACTCTCTTGCATTTTCCAGTGAAGTAAGTGTGTTTGTCCCGTTATATACTATCGTGGAAGGAATACGAAAAGAATTGGGTAGGGAATATGAATTGAAAAAGGAGGTTAATTCTAAAATTAGAAATATACGGGCATTAATTCAAGAAAATGAACGATTTTGACCAAAATCGACTACTTGACCGTAAAATCTCAAGGAGATTTTCAACTGAAATTGATAAAACTCAGTGAAAATGCATTAAAAATATTTCACAGCAATACAAATTTTATGAGAAAAATATTTTTTATTGTTAGTTGCAGCAATCATGATTTTGAAATGGTAAATCCTATGGGGAAATCGACTACGTTACCCTTCGGTTTTTTTTATCAAAAATCAATGAAAACAGACAAAAATCAATGAAAATTAGTCAAAAATCATCAAAAATGAATCCTAACAGCTTTTCCCTATGGAAAATCCCATGCAAAATCGACTACTTGACCCGATTGAAATTGATCAAAATCATCAAAATCAGTGAAAAATGCATCAAATAAATCAAAAATCAATGAAAAACCACCAAAAACAGTGAATAAAAAAAATTCTGTTTATAAAAAATATTTGATAGTGAATAAAAAAAAAATTTTGTTTATAAAAAATAAAATCAATGCAACAATTATCAATCGAAAAAGGCTAGGGGAATTCAAGTTGAAAAATTGTTTGCAACTTCAAATAATGGTCAATGAAGCATTAACAACTATATTGGCTCGTGAGCGACTAGATGCAATTCAGAAATTTATACCAATTTGCGACTCTGTCAGGAATAAACTGCAAGAACGACAGAGTCTTCAGACTGACTTTGCTGCAGGATCTGAAGAGTTGTTTAAACCAATAACTACAACAACGAAACACATAGTGTCAACAATCTCTGAACAAGGAAAAAAAACAAGAAGAGACTTTTCTCCCTGTGTTAGAAAAAATAGCAAAAACAACTAACCAAACAAAGAAATCATTAAAAAAATTTGAAGGATTTCAGGAAGAACTAGTTAGTGGACAACTACCTCTATCAATTATAATTACCGATAGCGCTAAACAACGAATTCTCAACGAGGATATAGACAATTTAGGTGAATTTGCTGCTGACAGCTATGATTCACAAGAGAAGTTTTTTAGGGACAATTATACGAATTATAGAATGTCACATAATGAATGGGCTGATATAGTGTATGAAATAAATACTTGGAATTTAGATAGAAGGATGAAGGAATACAGAGACTTCAAGAGAAAATTTCAACTCCAAATAAGACAGCAAAAACAAGACCCATACGATGAGAAGAAATTTCTGGGGAGTGGTCTGGTTGGAAACGCTAGCGTTTCATGTGCTGGTAATATTCTCAGTGATATATCACGATTAGAAGTTCTCATCGGAGGAAAACGAGCTGGAAATAACTCTCCAGAAATAATTAATGAAGCAGCTGATATCTGCAGGCGGTTATTTCAAGGTGGTATCATGAATATTGCAACATATCGAGATCTAATTGGCGAGTTAGTGGAAAATCATACTGATTATTACAGCGACTAAGTCGAAAATTCTTTGGATTGGAAATTGCTAGCAATTGAAAACACTAGTGTTTTTATAATAAGATGATCATACACTACAACCATGACAAACCAACTAGCGTCTATGTGGTAAACTCACGATTGCCTGTTTATAGAGCATACTACGGAGATGGTTTCCGGTGATACCATTGCAGGGTCATTTACAAGAATGGCCCCAAAAGTGGCGCCGTTGGCTAAACAATTAGGAATGAAAGCAATTTATGTTATTCGTGATAAGGGTATTGGTGCTGTTGGAGATCTTGCCGAAAAGGCATTTTCTGCAGCAAAGGATAAAATAACATCATTGGTGAAAAGACGGAAAATGAAACAGGTACCATTGCCATCTACAGCAGAAATGCCTGCGAGTGTTAGTAAAAAAATAAATAACGCAGTAGATGAAAAATTAGCATCGCTGGTGACTCCGAGTGACCAAAATAAGATGATAGCAAACATGATAGCGGGAAGTGGTTTTAAAAAAAACAGGACGATGAAAAATCTTTTACGATGAAAATCCTACGGTGAAAATCGTTTACGATTTTACGATTTAGACTCTGATAAATAGAATAAAATGTTCAAAAGGTCACCTGATCCAGCATTTGATATGGATGCCCCAGTGCGTAAAGATGATTGTGTACGCGATTTTAAATTTTATTCTTATCACGCAGTACAACCAGATCTCCGATCGCGAATTGAACTTCAAGTTCATGATACCAGTAAATATTTTCTACCGTGTGAGGCATTTATTGAAGTACAAGGAGAACTTGTAACAAATGTTGTAGCTAATACCCCATATGACAATAACCCAACTATCAAAGTTGGGTTTGTTAATAATGGGATCATGGCGCTATTTGAGAGTGCAAGATATCTCATTGATGGAAAGGAAATTGAATCCATTGACCGTGAAGTTGATGTGGCTACAACAATCATAGGATTGGCAAGATATTCTGATGATTATACAAGATCAGCTGGTCCATCTATGATGTTTTCTAAGGATATTACTGATCACCCTGAACACGTCCAGTATTCTAGAGTCAAGGCAACACATGCTTCTTCAGTTAATCCAGCACCAGCCGGATATGTAAGACCAGCTGGTGATTTTGATGTCATAAATAATATTACTAACTACAACCTAGGGTTTGCAACACGCGTAGCAACGTTGCATGGACAGCATCGACAATTTTCATGTGCGATTCCACTGCATCATATTTTTGGATTCTGTAGAAACGCCCGAAAAGTTATTTATGGAGCGAAGCATACAGTAGCACTCGTGAGAAAGGGTACTGATAAGATGCAATCTGGCGTGATGCTGGTGTTGCTGATGGTAAAGTCATTTTAACAAAACTAGCATTATGGATGCCATTGTTAACTCCATCAATCACAGAAGAACAGCGACTACTATCATTTATGGATCAAGGAGGAAAGTCGTTGTTGAGTTGGTTATCAGTGACTACGGATATCAAACAGGATAATGTTGATGGTACATTCACATGGCATCTGGCATCAAAACAAGGTGTTTCAGCTCCACATCATATATTTGTAGCGTTACAGAATAATGTGCGGGTTGGTAATCAAGAACGAAGCCATATGATATTTGATCAGTTAGGTGTTAATGAAGTATCGCTGAGAATAAACGGACAGCAGGAACCATCTGAGGATATACAACTTGATTACGGTCAAAATCATATTGCACGTGTTCATCATAACCTGTTGTCATATATGGCACGTGATCAAAATGTTGATACTGGTTTGCAAATATCACAACTTGATTTAAAAGCCTCTATCCGATTTATTACTTTTCACTGGAGCATCTTGATTTAACAAGACAATCTGTCGTTGATATACACTTTGGAGCCCGTGTAACCCGTCCTGGTGGTATTGCTAATTATAGAGCAGTTGCTGTCATTCTCAGTGATAAATGAATGCTACTTGAAGGTGTTGGTGGAAGAATGATAATCATTGATGCACCAGTAGAAAATCTATGATTGAAATTGTAAACGATTTAGAATCAATCTATTATGTATAATGTCGTATAGTAATATTAGTGTTGCCCTGACACCCGGTCAAATCAAAAAATTGCAATCAGAATCGGCTAAAAAGTGTGGAACCACAATCACGCTGAAACCCAATCAAATCACTGGTGGTGCAAATAAATTATTGCTGACAACTCGTCAAATAAAACATTTCAATGATGCACTTGTAGCAAAAAAAGGTGTTCAGATTACTATTTCTTCGGCTGCTATCAAAAATATGATTAAAACCGGCGGTATATTCCCGTTATTTGCTGCAATACCAGGATTAATTGCAGCGGATGCACCAACAGTTGCAAAAGCAGTCACATTGGGGGCAGCTGGAGGCTTGGGAGCAAAAGCGATACAAGGCATTACTAAATCATATGAACCGAAGAAAGGACGAGGGTATAAAAAAAAGGAAAGGGTTTTAGACTAGGTGCGTTACCAGGATTTATAAAAGCGGTTGCAAAAGCTGCCGCATCGGGGGCAAAAGCGAAACAAGGCATTACTGAATCATATGAACCGAAGACGGGACGAGGGTATAAAAGATAGGGAAGGGGTCTAAGACTACCAGGAACCCCGTATTCATGGTACAGCGGAAAGGGTCTAAGACTAGGACCGGTTTACTAGTTGAGGAATCTTTGGTTCCAATGTCCAATTTTGATTTAATAGATTGCTGCTAAAAAATTGGCGATTAAAAATTTCAGAGGTGTCTTTATGAAAGATCTGTTACCGGCACAACCCAATGATGTTGAAACCGGTATTATTAATTTAGATAACAGCACCGGACCTGGAACTCACTGGGTTGCATACGCTATTGATCCACTTGCAATCGTCTATTTTGATTCATATGGATTAGCACCGCCTAAAGAGTTTATGCGTTACATAAAAAATTTCCAATGAAGACTTGGTATTCTACGCTACCAACACAACAAATGAATGATCCACCAATATGCGGCAGTGAAGTATTAAATGTCCTTGACGCTATTTCAACATTTAGAAAACCACCACACATTGTTGTAAATGAACATACTAGTAATCGCTGGCAACGACGGAGTCGTCAAAGACGATTTTAGAGAGAGATGTATAAAATAACATGATTGATATTTGGGGGAGATCTTTGAAACCCAAACCCGATGGCACTGCAAAAATGTTTGCAACCGGTGATATAAAAAAAATAATCGAAGATGAAATAGCTGAGACGTTGAATCTTGCAAGTGTTGATCCTAATGAAATAGTTGTATTTCAAGACAAACTGGGTAAATTGAAAACTAATAATGTGTCGTTGGATGATATTTTGGTTAAACAACGAAACGTAATCGAGGATACTATTGTGTTATTTTCCGATCAGGGTAAACTCAAACCGGGTGTACTTTTTTCAACGATTACAGATAGATTAAAAACTCTCAACGATGAGTTAAAAAATTCTCTGTTGGAACTAGCAACACTTCAATCTAAAACTGAAGAACACGGAAAACAGTTTTCAAATTTTCGTAGAAACATCGTGGATAAATTTATTGGAACCCCGTTGGATAAAATTGAAATAAAACTCCCTGATATTAAACAATCCATCGATGAGACGAAAAACTTCATCGAAGCCATCAAAAATGATTTTTCGAGGATGATAACAATTATTGAAAAAACAAAAATTCCTCATGAGAAAACCAACAACGTAGTATACACGATCCAACACGGATCATTTGCGTGGACACCTACAAACAACAAATTAAATATCACTGCAACCGTTAAGGGTATTTATCGATTAACACTAGTAACAACGACTCAATTTAATATATCATCGTCGAGTTCATCCGGGGTCAATAATACGATTTCAAAGATCATCGACAAGGATACAACTGAAAAGTTCACTTTAACATCTACTGATAAAAATTTGGTTAGGGTTTCAACAACATGGTATGTGGAATTCGTAGCGGATTTAAGTAAATAACGGTTTCGATTGAAATCGTAAACTGATTTAAGGATAAAATGATTTCATCATCGCAATATCGTTATGATCAGGTCAGAGAATTTCAAAATAGACTCTAAACCCTCACTGAGGAGTATCAAATAAAAATAAAAAAATACCAACGAAGAATTACCGCAATTGATGTTACTGTGTACGCTGTGAGTGGTGTAATCACCGGAGCTGGAATTATACTGTCTTCAGTGACAATGATGGCCCCGATAGCTGTTCCAATTTGCATTTCTGCGGCAACAACAATCGCGGGAATAATTTCGATAGTAACAAAAGAAATATCATCATGCAGCCAAAGCAAACTACAAGACTACATAATTCAATTTCATGTTGTGTCCACTGCATACTCGCAATTATCCTCGTTGATATCATCGCTCGATGATACAATTATATCAGAGAGTGAGTTCTCAGCGATGGTCAGTATTTATGATTCTGCGGTGTCAAAATTAGAGCGACAACAACAGTATAATAACGATGACAACACAGATGGAATTACTTCAACGAATAGTGGAGAACACAAACCCAGTACAAACAAGCATGATCTCAATAACCTCAATGAATCCAGAATTCAGTGTGAATTTCCCTACCCCAGTCCCCGTGGAGGAAATCGCGTTAGCAAAATTACGAGTGTATCACAGTTGGCCTAATATCAGATCAAAATCATCTGGTGGTCAACAATCGAATAATTCACTGGTGTTCTCGTATAAGAATAAAGACGACGGTACCCCAGACTGGAACGTTATTTCGATACCAACCGGATCATACCAAATTGAACAAATCAATGCTGAATTGCAACGTAGAATAAAATCGATTACTGGAGCAGAATCGAAAATCGCTATAACAGTTCATGAGCCGACACTATCATCTGCCATTGAAATAAGCACAAAAGGATACGTCGTAGATATCTATCAGAGTTCTATAAGGACAATACGAGGATGGCCTGAATTACCACCCCGGGGTGAAACCGTTAATTTACCAGAACCACAAAAATCTGATTATATCACCGACAGGATACAATCTGATAATCCAGTAAAAAGCTATAGCGATTAAATCAAATTTGGAGGAGATTTTTTTGGTAACCGAATCCAACTAACTGAGAGCGGGAGTTTAGAGGGATATTTGTTTATTAACGAACCTAAAATCATTGAAAATTTCACAGCAATGAATAATGATTTTTCACTGTTGTTAATATCTCTTAAATCCGGCTCTCTCACCCGAGATGAATTTATCAGCGTCGTAGAAACATGCAACAGAATTATCGACGATATGGAAACATTTAATTTGCAAATCATTCAAGAGGTATTAAATTATGATGATCTACTATCCAGAGCCGACACTGCAAAAAAATTTATTATCCCCGTCAAAGATATTCCAACATTAAAACTACCAGGATATAACGTACCAGAACTAAAAAAAACTTCTCAATGATGCCATCGATGTTGGTTTTAAAATAGTTCATGATACGTGGAAAAAAACATCATCACCGGAAATAAAAATCCTCAAACATAATAATGACCCAGAAGGCGGTGGCAGACATATCGCTCCGTTCAATGTGAATATATCATCGGTGATTGCGCTCAATTTAGTATGTGACGTTATCGAAGGAAGCTATCAAATAAATCTCGAACGATCAAATCAAGCTCAGCAAGGATATATTCTGTATTCATTGGCACCAACAGCTCCTCCAGGGTTTCTAATTATTGAGTCTCCGGTGAATCCAGTGTATATGCGGTGTCATAATGATTCATTAACCAGAATCAATTTTAAACTCACTGACCAGTCCAATAATCTAATTGATCTACAAGATGAGGTTCTACAAATTAGTCTGTTTGTAAAGTCCTAAAAGGATTTTCATCGTAGTGATTTTCATTATTAACCCATAGCAGCAGAGGGGGCGATGACATCGAGATGAGACGTTTTTCGATTGAACTATGAAAACGCGTACTGAGTATAATTTAGCGCAAATTCATGTTTTGAGCAAGAAATCAATAAGTTCCCACCAGGGACTTATTTTTTTTTTTTTTGTGGGGGGGGGGGGGTGAAAAAGAGGGCTTCGTAAAAAATCTCTAGATTTTTTTGGAAATTTAAGATAAATGATGTCTCGGGCAAATGTAGGATTCGCCCCCTCTGCTGCTCATATATTTGAGCATTCTATTCAACTTTCCGTAATTGAATTATATTTTACAGCGTCGTATTAGCAGACTAGTATATCTTGGGCAACCTGACCTATTTTAGAAGGGACAAATACTTGTGTGGATACAGGCAGTAACAAAAAGCATTATACCAAGTAAAATACCAAGTCGGTCACTTCATTTTCTTGTCGAATCCAATGAGACATCTTCCATGTCACAGCAAGGGCAAATAATACATATATGTCAAATCCATTTACACCTCAGTCTCGACACATAAAAAGTAAGGATAAGACGAAAAGAACTGTCAAATGACATTTGTCGTTACTAATAATGAATGCCCGGGATTCTTAAAATGTTGTCCCTTGATGACAATGCACGAATCCACTTAGGGTGAATTAAATTCCTCTGACGACATCCGCTTACACTGCATTTAAATTCAAACAGCCAATGTAATGATCAGAATAACAATTATTGTCCAAAAAACCATTTTTTTTTAAATTACTGACATAGTTTGGATCATAACACCAAGCTACTAGTTTGCGATACGATATTGTACCTGTACAAGAAAACCAACAGCAGCATGAACACTAACCATTACTGAGCTGATGCTAACTAGTACACAAAGAACATTAAATAAACCAATCTATATGTATGACGAGTTTAATTCTTGCCTAACGTGGCAAGGGCATTTGTCAATTTCTGACCAGAAAGAAAGCGAATTATTCCAAACAACGAATTCAAGTCATAACCTTAGCCGTTGTCACTGAACTCAGATCCAATATTGAAGACCATGTTTTCTTCAATGGTCATTTCTTTAATAACTCCCTTTTGTAAATAAATATGGAAATCAAATGATACAGTCACAGCTTTTGTATGAGACACATATAGTCTAACATTGCTCTGTAGTCACGCGACAATAAGAACCGAACAACACTCCCGACTTTCCGTATGGCGATTTAACAATAGTGTATTGAACGTTGGTATTTGATTTCACTCCCCATATCAAAACAGTGACGAATAATATTTTATACAAAGAAAACAACCTCAAATGGGTGGCACTTTAAGATCCCAAAAAATATGATCTTTTTGCGCACAGATTTTGATAATACTCTTGAATGAATCTGTCTGCATCGAACAATGGAAAACTTACTTGCTGTCTTGCCCGTTCTGGGTATTGATGTGTCATACGTAAACTACTGTTAAAATATCAGAATACGAATTAAACTGTTGCTGGCTATAATTGTTTTACATTTCAATGACATATATGGTTTCCGAAACGTTTGTTTCACAGCAGTGAAACTGTATCAAAACTAGTTTAATCCAGAAAGGTTGTATTAATATCGTGCATCTCATTTGAATTCTCATCTGAATTGAAACAGTCATTTTGTGATTGTACAGTCCTTGCTACCGTACGGAATATACTCTTCTGAAAGTAGGTAATCTAATTCGTTCTGCCCTCAATCCTCACCCTCCTTGATTTGTTTGCAGCATTTGACACAATATTCCGTGCTATATTTTTTCACGGTTTCTAGCATGTATTTGGCAGTCACATTTAAAATATATGTTGGGGTTTGGACCGAGACAAATAATTCTTAATCAATTGAATTAACATTATTTATCTCCCAACGAGGTAATCCCCCGCGACTGAGAGATCCTTGTCTAGGTCCCAAACCCCAACGTAGATTATTTTTCTCACCCAATAATATCCTTTAAAGTATAAAACAAACTTCCTGCTTGTACAGTTCTTGCTCAAATGTTTGCATGCGGTGCATTAATACAAATATGTTAATGAGGACTATGACATGACAATGTCAACCGAGGCACACAGATGTTATGCGTGAGCCAAAACAAAATTATAAAAGGTTTCGTACTAGTGAGGTATTGTCACATTTAATATATGGATGTGATATGAAATTAACAATAACTAGTCAATAGTCTTATAAGAAAATGTTTCGTTTTCATCAGATCCAATTTAGAAAATTGTATTGTAAACAATGAAACGTTACTGAGTCCACATCTCTGTCGTAGTTTATAGGCTATTAGTATTATTATAACTAAACATTACATGTAGCATGAGTGCCCGTGCTTGGGTTATTCACGGTTAATTCGTGATCTGTATCACTATTGTATATAACTCTCCTTATCTTTGAAGGAGATGAAACTGTTTGTGACATACCTGTGTTGTCCTCATTATTGATTGTAACAAACAAAACGTGTATAAACGACTTTCCAAATACAAACCTTAAAGGATCACCATGTTTTAAACTACACGGATTCATTGAAACTTATTTTTATTTCTGTCTTGCGAAGATACCAAGAGCAATAGTAAAATATGCTTTTAGATTCATGCTGCCGTATAGATGATTCAATCTGGCTAGTACGTGCATTACTTGTCATAAAATATTAAAGTATATTTTATTATTCAACTGGGGCACACTGGAGATGCTAACAAAATTAGGATAAAGCTTTTTTGACATTACATATTTCTGTCTGTTACTAAGTTTTCATTATTTGTTAAGTGAATTGGAAGGCTATGAAGAATATAGGTCAATAATCTATGCGCATGAATCAGAGTTTTCTGTCATAATTCATTTCACACAAGATTGCGAATTTTATCCTTTTTGTAGCAGGGTCAATATTCAGATCAGCATCATGAAAAGAACCTAACAGTATATGATTTATTTCGTATTAAAAAGACTTTAGGTTAAGTTAACTAGATTTAATGACGCTGACCTGAATATGTACTGAGCATGGGCTGCATCGAGGATAAAACTTACCATGCTGTGTGGAACGAACAAGCATAATGCTAAAACACTCGATATGTATTCGAGTCTTTATATCTATCGAAATGTTTTTGTATGGTGTGGTCTCAAAGATGGATTGATTTTAAAGTAATATCTTGTTGTTATATATTTGATATTTCTCTTGTTTAATTAAAAAAATACTACGTCAGTCACAGCAGAAGACAACGTAGGCTAAGGGTGTCAAATGTAGTTATGATCGCGTTGATACCTTGAATGAGACGGCTAGTTTGAGTTGACTACACTGAAATCTGAAAAGTAAGGTTAGATGTGGCATCGATGCGATAATACAGCCTTACAGTGGTTCAAATCCTACTTAGTCATCAGGACACACATTGTGTCTGCAAATATAATACACTCCAGCCCATTTAATCAATGTTGTGATGTTCCACACTAGTGGTCTGTTATTGGACCTGTTCTCTTCATTATATACACTCAGCTGCTCTCAAGTCATCCAGTGTCTCACCAACTGTACGCTGATGACATCCAAATATACAAGTCTAGCCACCCAACTGAAGTTGATACTACGATCCAAGGAGTAGATAGGTGCATTTATGATGTGAAATTATGGATGACATGGAACAAGACGCAGAGAAATGATGGTAAAGTTGAGGCCATTCTGATCACAACACAACCACTGTCTCATTCACATCTTTCACCGCACAAATAAATATCTGCAACACTAACATTAAATTTACAAAGTCAGTACAAAACCTATTTGTTACTCAAGACATTAGTTTCACATTGCACTAAATGTCATGAATTTATGCAAGGCTGAGTATCCTAAGCTGAGACGAAAAAGCTCCATTTGAAAATACCTTTATGTTTATGCCACTAAAACACTTGTGTTCATTAGTACCTTCAAGACGGGTCTACTGTAACTCAATTATGTCTAGTTCGTCTCTATGACGACTCCAGAAAGTTAAAAAAAAGTTAAAAACGAAGCTGTTAGATTCGTCTTTAGAGTACAACGATCTGAGCCCACGTCATTTCTGCTCTGTACCGTACACTGACTTTCCATTCGATCCAGAATCAAACACAACATTTGTTCTATGTGCTATTTTTCACTGTCGGACTCTAGTCCAACATACCTATCTGGTCTTACTCATGTGTAAATACCAGCAAAGTACTTACGTTCTTCTTCTGACAATCGTGTACTCTTTATTTCCACTACAAAAACAAAGTCATATGGACATTGTACATTTGAATACCAGAGCCAAATAGCAGGGCCCTGCAACTTGGAATGAATTGCCCATTGTAATTAGACACAGTGATACAATGATCCCTTTCAACAGTGCTCTTAAAACTCACCCTTTTAGCCTGCAAAAACAAACTTAAAGACCTAAGAATTTTTCCTGTCTTAAATGTATTCAGCATTTGTTGTTTTCTAATTTCATGTTGTATAGTTTGTTTTCGGATTTTTGTATTTTTGTAGTCATATCATTGTAGATCATGTTAAGCGTTAAGCGATTCTAACGAGTAGACACTTGCAAAGTCCTCGTCATTATTATTATTATTCGTAATAGTAATAGTAATAGTAGTTAAGGGAAAAGATAACACCCGTTTTATGACATACATCAAATATATTAAAGATTGCAGAAACGTGTTGACTTTATTATATTTTAACTAGAAGGATAAGTTTTAAATGGATGACTAAGACGTTACAGTAAAAGTTAAACTTTGTAATTTCAGCTACTCAAATACACCTTCGAAATTAAACAAACGAAGGCAGTGCACATAAATGTGATGGTTACTTGGAATCTTGGCTGAAACAAAGTTTGCACAATATCTGCGAAGTTATATTTCCCAGAAATGTCAATATTCCTACACTGATGTTGATATATAT
This sequence comes from Unio delphinus, assembly GCA_029339505.1. Classification (NCBI taxonomy): domain Eukaryota; kingdom Metazoa; phylum Mollusca; class Bivalvia; order Unionida; family Unionidae; genus Unio; species Unio delphinus. Next base: position 1,777,522 of record JAQISU010000152.1, on the reverse strand, counting down.
ATATATATATATATATATATATATATATATATATATATATATATATATATATATATATATATATATATATATTAACCTCTTCATATATTTTACGTTCGAATAGGAACAATACAGATAATAACACTTACCATGTTTACATAATGGTCAGCATCGTCTCCCACATGCCTTGTACGAACAGGATGTTCTACAATTGGTTCCAATTTTACACATTTCGCACCTGAGAACAGAATCATTTCCAGATAACATCGAAGCTGTAAAAAAGGCAAGGATCATACTAAGACCTAATGTCGATAAAAGGTTACGTAAAACGTGGCTAATTCTAATTATATTTTAGGACATGGATTCGGCCAATTACCATACGGAAATTCCATATCTCTAGACATATACACTTCAAGACGAATAACCCTCTATCGTGGTGTTCATTACGATGACTAATACATGGCAAAATGATTTACAGCACATAGGAAAGCAATGACACTATTTTGTTATTTCTTTTAATGCTGTCCTACTTATTTATAATCCTAGAGTAATTAATGAACGTTAAATGTATTACATTATTTGAGAAATCTATTGAAATGCTATATTGGATTTCACTAAATTATTGTTTGCACATTGAATCTATTATCAAGCAATACGTTTTCGATAGAACTTATATAGTTGTACTTAATATCAACATCCGTTTACAGAATAATCTAGTATTTAACAAAATAAAATATTTTTTGTTAAGAAACAAACAATTTACTAAGTCTGAGGCAGAAATAAACTCTAGTTCCTAATATAGATCTCACAAGCTTCTTTACCAATGATACATTTTGACAAGATGTACTCATTTGTGAATTCAATGTTAAGACTCAAATGGCTGCAAAATTAATATGTATCTACGAATGCATCCAAACCCATTATCTAATAGTGTATACGCATAACACATTTCATGGAACACACCATGTTAAGGAGTTCCAATCTTTTCAGGTATTATCATCATATTTTCTGCATTGCAACTTTCACGATTTAGTGGCAAATACAATGAACATTATTTAGGTAATAAGGGAATTGTATCAAAAAAATATCGTCAATACATATCCTTAAACTGTTTTCTAAGTAAGTAGGTAATAAGGGAATTGTATCGAAAAAAATATCCTCAATACATATCCTTAAACTGTTTTCTAAAGAATACCCAGGCAAAATATTGTTATACCTACCTGATTCAGAACTTATAATGTTGCAGGATGCAGCAACCCATACATCCTCTTTGAAATTGCATTTGCTGAATAGAGACACATCGAATAATGTTTGATTTGGCTTGAACAGTTTGTCTTGGTTCTTCTGGCAAGTGTCATCTGCGTTTGACCAGTCCACCATCTCGGGTGCTTCAAAATGGATCCCATATACTGTATATTGGAAACAAAATTAATTAGACTTTTCGACCACATGCTTACAGATGCAAATAACCAATATATGGGTGAATACTCTACATTAATTTACAGTACATCGATTATTAATAGACTAGGTTCATCGATTATTTTATATTTTAAGTAATGGTAAGTTTCCAAATGCGCAACAGGATCTGGAATAAAAGACAAAATGGGCTTCAATGCATTGAATTCACATACGAAACATCTTACAACGAAACCAAGTAGTAAAGAGTCATCTGATTTACTCATTTCTCATATCACTTCTTCCGCTTCTTAAGCGTGGTAATAATGCTATTAACCGTAAACAACTTTCTGTTATGAAACGGGTTTTAAATGTCAGCATCACACATACTGTCTAAAGGGAACTGGGCTGTTAGCTACAAACAAAACCAATTTGCACATGTAAGTTAAATACTGCTTCAAAATAATAAATACAAAGTATTAAAAGAAACTACATTATGCAAATATCGCAAGAATAACTAAATCATCGACACATATAATTACTGTCCATTATTGTATTTTTACTTATATTGTTTAAAATATTAGGATTAAATGTATGTTATTAACTTCATGATATTTTAATAATGTAGCAGGATGCTTACGATATTTACGGCCACCACGAAGTCCCCAGAGCGGTGGCCAAACAGAACTGTCACATATTGATAGTTACACTATATTGCAATACAAATTTTAATACGTTTCAGACTGTAAAACGGGACATAAAATGTTGCCCCTATTGTGAAACATAATAGAATATATTTGAAACTTCGAAACTAGTAGGAGACGCGATTGATAATTAACGGTGGTTTCTAAATAACGGAATGAGGATATATTGCTTTAGATACTATAATAGACGAATAGCGCAGCGTCAATCCAGCACATAACCGCTACACATGTTGCTAAGTTAAACATGTACACTTTGATGACCTACTCAATATTAATTTGCTAGCAAAGGTAAGCAAGATCTCGTAATGCTTGAATTAATTCGATGATAATGAAAATCTCTTAGAGGATGAGTTAGATCTTTGCTAACAAAGGTAGTATTTCCTTTTATTAAGACAATCTAGATACATTGATTGACAAATTTTTAATAACCAAAACACGAAAAGC